>NC_069427.1:41044916-41132416 GCF_026875155.1 Cherax quadricarinatus
GTCTCGGACAGGCCGCTGAGCGGGTTTTTGGGCGCTATGCGGGCAAAATTTTAGCGACAAAGCGCCGCTAGCGGATTGTCCGTTATGCAAGGCCCCGTTGCGGGGGTCCACTGTATATATAATATTATATATAAAATTTATAAAAAAATATATAAAAAATAATAATTAAAATTAATTATATATAAAATATATATAAAATTATAAATATAATATAATATAAAATTAAAATTTATATATATATATTTTTTTTTTTTTTTTTCAAAAAGTCGGCCGTCTCCCACCGAGGCAGGGTGATCAAAAAAAAAGAAAATCCCCAAAAAGAAAATACTTTCTCATCATTCAACCTTTCACCACACTCGCACTTATCCGTTTTTGCAGAGGTGCCAGAATACAACATCTAGAAGCATAAACATAAAAGATCCCAAAACAAAATCCTCCAAACTCCCAAATATCCCAAACCCCCCCTTTAAAGGCAGGCATTGTACTTCCCTTTTTCCAGGACTCAATTCCGATATATGAAAATAACCCTTTTCCCTGAATCCCTTCACAAATTTTACCCCTCACACTCCAACAGATGTCAGGTCCCAAGTACCATTCTTTCCCCATTCACCCTTTTCTAACACGCCCGCACCTTGCTGGAATCCAAGCCCCTCACCCACAAAACCTCCTTTCCCCTTCTCTCCCAACCCTTTCGAGGACGCCCCCTACCCCCCCTTCCCCCCATAGATTTATTTTTTTCCAGTCTTTCTACTTTATCCATTCCTCTAAATGACCAAACCACCTCAACAACCCCCTTCTGCCTTCTAATAATTTTTTTTACTCCACCCCTTCTCCTAATTTCCCACTCCAATTTTCTGCAAAAATTTTTACACCACACTTCCCCTTAAACAGGACATCTCCACTGCCTCCAACCGTCTCCCGCTGCTGCATTACCACCCAGCTTCACCCCCATATAAGATTTTGGACTCTTACTTTATACTTTCCCCTTTCTTTGCCCCCATAGATAACGTTTTTTGTCCAATATCCCAACGCCCACTCCCCCTTTTTTTCCCTATCAATTCATGATTAACCTACTTTCATAAACCACCCCGACACGCAACTCTTAAGTATCTAAAACATTCACTTCTTCCATACCCTCCTCCCAATTTGATATCCAATTTTTTTTACAAATCATTTAAACCCCCTCATCCCTTACTTTTTTCTATGTTCATTTCAATTTTCACCTTTACACACTTTCCCCAAACTCATCACTAACCTTTGCTTTTTTTCTTTAGAATCCCCCCATAAGCACAGTTCATCAGCAAAAAGTAAGTGTCAATTCCCTTTTTGAATTTTCCCCAAATTTAACCCACCCCCCCCTCCCAAACCCCCAGCATTTATTCTTTTAAAAACCACACTATAAATATTTTAAAACAACCATTGGTGACTTTAAACACCCCTGTCTAAGACCTACTTTTACCCCAAGTATTCCCCTCTCTTCTCACCCCCTAACCTGCCCCTACTTCCTAAAAAAAGCTCTTTCGCATTTAGAAACTTACCCCTATTCCAATACTTGCAACATCTCCCACATTGCTCCTCTATCCACTCTACATAGCCTTTTCAACCAAAAATGCAAAAAAAAAATTCCCCACCTTTTTTAAATACTGTTCACATATATCTTCAATGAAAAAACACTTGATTGACACCCCCTCCCCACTCTAAAGCCCCTTGCCATCGCAATTTTACATTCTGTCTTTAAAACAAAATTTTTTCAATTTATAAAATCTACCGTATATTTTTCCTTGGGTTTCTCATTAAATTATTCCCCTAAATTTTTTCAATTTTCTTTTGTCCCTTCCCTTTATAAAAGGGCTATAATGCTCTCCCCCCAATCCCCAGGTACCTTTCCCCCTTAACATTTATTAAAAAAAAAGTACCAAACCCCTCCAACACTACATCCCCCCCCGCTTTTAAAAATTTTCCCCCATGATCCCCTCAGTTCCACTGCTTTACCCCCCTTTTTTATTCTACTAAAAAGCCTCAGTACCTCCACCAATTACATTCTGCCTCTTCCTCCAAAAGATGGGTGTGTGTAAATATATATTATATAATTTTTATAAATATATTAATATATATATGAAAGAGGGAAAAAGAGTAGTGGTGCATTAGGAGTCTTGGGGCAAAGAACTTTGTCCTTGGAGGCAAAGAGGGGAATGATGGAGTATAGTTTACCAACGCTCTTATATGGGTGTGGCGTGGGGATTTGGGCGGAGGAAAGGTGGAGCAGTGGGTTTCATGTTTTGGGGGAAAGTTGGGGGAATTTTCAGAGTTGAGGGAAGTTGGAGGGGTTGGGGCCAAAAGTTGTCCCAAGGCTGAGGAAGGGTTTTGAGGTTTGGTGGCATTAAAGAATGGGGGCGCAGAAGACCAAAGTGTATAGTTTAGTAAAAAGGGGGGTAGGGTGGGGCCCAGAAGGTTAGGGAGGGGGTAAAAGGGGTTTTGTGTGGAGGGTTGGACTCAGGAGGATGCGTGGCGGTTTGATTTGGGGGAAGGGAAAAGGTTTTTTTGAGGCTTTGGAGGTGAGCAAAGTAACATTTATGAAAGGGATTCAGGGAAACCGGAGGCCCCATGATCCCGGGGATGGGAAGTCATGCCTGCACTCTGAAAGGGGGGTGTTAATGTTGCAGTTTTAAAAAATGTAGGGAAAGCACCCCCTTTTGGGAAGACAGTGAGGGGTAATAGGGGAAAGTTTTTCTTTTTCGGGCCCCCCTGCCTTGGTGGGAATCGGGCCCGGGGGAAAAAAAAAAAAAAAAAAAAAAATATATATTATTATATATAATAAATATATTTATCACAGTGGACCCCCGCATAACGATCACCCCCAATGCACCTTATGAAGTGTATTTTATTTAATTTTCGTTTGTACTGAGTTTGGGGGTTGAATGGACTAAACACTTCACAATATTCCTTAGGGAACAATTCGGTCAGTACGGGACCCGAAACTTTTCTGGAGTAAAAAAATATCGTAACCCCGGGGGTCCCTGAATATTTTTTTTTTAATAAGGGGGCCGTCTCCACAGAGGCAGGGTGACCCAAAAAAGAAAAAAAACCCCCAAAAGAAAATACTTTCATCATCATTCAACACTTCCCCACTCAAAAAAATTGTTTTTGGGAGGGGCCCAAAATCAAAGTTTAGAACAAATACGTATAAGAAGGGAAAAAATATCCCTCCAAACTCCCCAATTATATATATATATTATATTTTATATATTATAAAATATATAAAAATATATAAATAATATAATTTTAAAATAATATATATTTTAAATATAAAAAATATATAATATTTTTATAATATAAATATATATATTATTAAAATATAATATAAATATATTATATAAATATTATAAAATTATATATATATATATAATATTATATATATATATATATATATATATTTATATATATATAAAAAATTTTAGTACAGTGCCTCACTCTAAAGGGAGGGGGGTTAAGTTGCAGTTTAAAAACGTAGTGTAAAGCACCCTTCTGGAAAGACAGTGATGGAGGAATAGGTAAAATTTTTTCTTTTGGGGCCCCCCCTCCCCTTGGGGGGAATCGGGGTGTAAAAAAAAAAAAAAATAATATAAAATTATATAAAAATATAATAAAAATATTATATATAATATTAAATATATTATTAAAATATAAAATATATATATTAATAATAAAAATATATATATATATAATAAATAATATTTATATAAATATATAAAAATTTTATTATATATTATATATTTAAAAATATATATATATAATATATATTATATATATACACAGGAGGGCCCCCTTTCTTAAAACAAAACCCCTGCACATTCAGACATCCACTTTGACAATTTTTTCTTTTTTTAGTACAGTAAAACCCGGGGTTTGATTTAATCCATTCCGGAGAGTCATCATAACCCAAATTATCTTTACCCGAATTAATTTTCCCCATAAGAAAAAAGGGAAAATCAAATCAATCCTTTTCCTGACACCCCAATAAATTTTTTTTTTTTTCCCACATAAAATATTAATTTTAATACAAACTGAAGAAGACAGACAATTACTACTCTATTAAAAATGAATATATACACTACCTTTTTTGAAGATCGGTGATAAATGATGGGATGGGAGGGGGTTGTGTGGAATTTTGATAAAAGGGGGACCCCCTTTCATTAGGACTTGAGGTGCAAGTCCTTTTTCAGGTTTTCTTCCCTTTCTTCTTTTAATGCCACAAAACCAGCTTGAGAGTCCGGGACCTCTGTCGACAACAATTTTCCATAGAGCTCTGTACCCCCGGTTCTTTAAATTTTCCTAAAAGGGGGCCATAAATTGTCATTGTACGGTTGCCAACACGGAATGCGGGGCTGTGTCAGGGTGATTTTATCAGTAAGGTTGCATTTCCCCCCATATGACCTTTTCCCTCAATTTTTTTTTAAATTTCCATACAAATTCTCCCCCTTTTTACCACGGGGATGGCACAGAACTTTTTTTGGGGTCCTGGTGACTTATTTTGCGTTACAAGCACAAAAAACACTGGGATAATGTAAAAATGTACCAAATGTACCCAGATGTGACGGACTGGCTGGCTTGAAAACTTGGCGCTGAGGCCACGTGTGGGACACGTCCCAGACGAATCATGTAAGGTGAGTTTTTTGTCGCAAAGCGAGGCAAAATTTTTGCGTTCAAATGCTTCGTGTGGCGGATTTAACGTAACACAACGCGTTCATAAGGCGGGGGTCCACTGTAATCTGTACAGGAAAAGGGGTTACTAGCCCACTGTTCCCAGCATTTTAGTCGACTTTTACAACACACATGGCTTACGGAGGAAAGATTCTTATTCCACTTCCCCATGGATATAAAAGGAAAAGTAATAAGAACAAGAACTATTAAGATAAAATCAAAGACAACTCGGATGAGCGTGTATAAACAAACATATACATGTATGTGTGGTGTTACTTAAGTGTAAGTAGAAGTAGCAAGACGTACCTGTAATCTTGCACATTTATGAGACAGACAAAAGACACCAGCAATCGTACCATCGTAAAAAAATTTAAGGTCTTATGTTACACTCACTCCGGCAGAACGGTAGTACTCCTGGGGGTTGTGTTACCAACCTATCTGACTTTTTGCAGCATAAATGGGGGGGACATTACATATTTATAAATTATTAATAAAAGCAGTTCTATACAGTAAAACTTCTATTTTGTGTTTTGGGAAAAAAAATCCCAATGGAAAGAAGGTATTTAAAAAAGGGCCGAAGATGGTGTGAAAAAAGCCAAATTTCCAATTTTGATCACTTTATGAATAGTGAAATAGGGAAATGGCTGGTTTTTGTATTCATCGCAGAATAAAGGGGAAAACTAGCAAAATATTATTATTTTATTAAAAAACGAAGCACTAAGCCCAAGGGGTATACAGCCCGGGGTAGGGAAAAAGTGAGGGTATTTGGGGGGCAGAAGGGGGGGGGGATGATCAGTAGGTTACAGAAAACAGCGGGGCAGGGGATAGTGCGGGGGTAGAGGGCAGCAAGAGATTGAGGTGGAAAGGGCTGAAGGCATCAGAGCTTGTGAAGTAAGTCAGTTGTTGTCAAAAAGTCAATTAGAGAGTCCGGATGAAAGGTGGGTCCATCAGCGAGAAGGGAAGGTAAAGAGAAAGCAGCGGAGCGAAGACGACGACGGAGGTATATTCTGCGTGCTCGTTGATAAAGTGAGCAGTCTAATAGAATGTGGCTAACCAATAATGGAACCTGACAATTCTCACAGAGAGGAGCAGGGCGCCTCTCCATGAGATATCCATGAGTAAGACGAGTATGGCCAATGCGAAGACGGGAGAGAGTAGTCTCCCAACCTCGACACTGGTGACAAGAAGACGGCCAGTAACCTATACTCGGTTTAATAGATTGAAGTTTGTCATCAAGCAGAGTAGACCAACATTGTTGCCAATGGGTGTGAAGGTGGGTAGCTATTGCAGCAAAATAGTCCGTAAATGGAACACCTCTATATGAAACTGGTAGGTCATGTACTGCTGACCGCGCAGCAGTGTCTGCCTGTTCATTGTCCTGTACGTCAACATGACCAGGGACCCAGCAAAAAACAATATCTTTATGCTTGGAAGAGATGCGGCGTAGCCAAAGTTAGATACGGAGGACTAAGGGGTGAGGTGTATCAAATTTCTGTATAGCCTGTAAAGCACTAAGGGAGTCTGAGACAACCACAAATGATGACATAGGCATAGATGCAACACGGATAAGTGCTGCAAGAATGGCATACAATTCAGCAGTAAAGATACTAGCCGAAGATAGTAAATGTCCTCGTACGACGCTGTCCGGAAACACTGCTGCAAATCCTATGCTGTCAGAAGACTTAGAGCCATCTGTGTACACTGCAATGGCATGAGAATGAGAGTGGAAGTGGTCAAGAATAAGAGAGCAGGAAGCTACCATAGACAGTTGGGCTTTCGAGCAAGGGAGTGAGAAAGAACAGACTCAAATAGCTGGAACTTCCCAGGGGGGTAGGGAAAGTGAGATGCTACATGAACATAGAGAGGTGGTAATTGAAGAGAAGACAAGAGCGAATGTAGGCGAAGGGAGAAGGGATGGAGCAAACAGGGGCGGCAAAAAAATAATGTCTACTAATATCGGTGACCATTCTATAAATGGAAGGATTGCGGAGATCATGAGAGCGTACATAGTAGCGAAGGCAATGGGCATCACGGCGATCAGATAAGGATGGAACGTTCGCTTCTGCACAGAGGCTCTCAACAGGGGAAGAGCGAAAAGCACCAAGGCATAAACGTAATCCTTGGTGATGAATGGGGTTAGGCTAGAGAGAGTAGCAGGAGAGGCCGCTGAATAGATCTGGTCACCATAACAAGTTTCGATAAAATGAGGGCGGAATGTAGGCGAAGGAGAGTTCGACGATCAGCTCCCCATGAAAGATGAACAAGGGTTTTAAGAAGGTTCAGCTGGCTGTGACAAGTTGCCTTTAGAGAGGTAATGTGAGGTTTCCAGGATAACCTACGGTCAAAGAGGAGGCCTAGAAACCTGACTGTATCATGTTCAGGGATACAGGAGCCACAGAAGTACAAAGGATGATCGGAGATGACAGAGCATCTAGTGAAAGTAATTTGGTGAGTTTTGGTACTGGAAAATTTAAACCCATGTGTGGTGGCCCAATTGGAAACACAGTCGACCGCATGTTGGAGAGAAACTGTAATGAGGTGACAGTCAGCGCCTGCACATGCAATAGCGAAGTCATCAACATAGTGATGACCAAATATTGGATGGAAAACTAGAGGCCAAATCATTTATAGCAAGGAGAAAAAGTGTTGTGCTCAGAACACATCCCTGGGGGACACCTTCAGCTTGGATAAAGTCCGGGGAGAGCACATTATTAACCCGAACACGGAAATGTCTGTCAGTTAAAAAGTTCTTAAGGAAGGATGGTACATTGCCTCGAAGGCCTAAGGAGTGGGCTTGGGCCAAAATATTATACCTCCAAGTTGTGTCATATACCTTCTCAAGGCCAAAAAATATGGCAATAACTGAGTGGTTATTCGCAAAGGCATTATGAACATACGTACCCAAGCATAGTAAGGGGTCTATGGTAGAACGGCCCTTACGAAAGCCATATTGATGAGTGGAGAGACTGTTGTGTGTCTCTAAATACCACACTAAACGTCTAATTACCAGGCGTTCCATCACTTTGCAAACTGCACTGGTAAGAGCAATGGGACGATAGTGGGAGGCTTCATGTCCCGTAGTACCCAGTTTGCAGAAAGGGAGAACAATGGCAGATTTCCACAGCTGTGGAAGAACTCCCTGTGACCAAATAAGATTGAAAAGGCATAATAGGACTGCAAGGGCTGACTGATGTAAATGTTGTAGCATACGAATATGAATGTCGTTGGGCCCAGCTGCCGATGATCGGCAAGCTGAGAGTGTTGCCTCCAGTTCTTGAAGTGTAAAAGGCACATTATACTGTTCTTCTCTGAGAGAAGAAAAGTCCAAGGGTGCTAACTCTCTGGCAGACTTTGAGGAAAGAAACAAGGGGCATAGATGGAGCCCCTGAGAAATATGGACCAGATGAATGCCAATTTCATTGGCAACATCTAGTGGGTTTGCTATATCAACAACGGCAACCCGCAGAACAGGAGCCGGGTCAGGAGAATATTTACCACTCAGTTTTCGTACTTTTTTCCAGACTGCACTCATAGAGGATGCAGAGGTGATGGTGGAGACAATCTCGCCAGCAAGTGTGTTTAGCATCACGGATGACACGGCGAGCGATCGCACGCTTCTGCTTAAAATCAAGAAGTCTCTCCGTGGCTCTATTGTACCGGTACCTGCCCCACGCAGCGCGTTTCAAACGTACTGCATGAGCACAAGCAGGAGACCACCAAGGCACGCATTTCTGAGAATGCCTGCCCAAAGTCTGGGGTATAGAATGAGAAGCTGCTCTTAAAACGGAGGACGAGAAGAGGCGTAAAAGCTCTTCAATGGAGGACGAAGAAGAAACCTCACTAAAAACAGTTGTGAGTAAAGGTTCCAATTTGCCTGATCAAATTGCCAGCGTGGGTTACGAAGAGGTGGTGAATATGAAGGGGAAGAAAGAATTATTGGGAAATGATCGCTTTCATGTAAATCCGGGAGAACAGACCAGGTGAAGTCTAATGCGGCGGAGGAAGAGCAGACTGAGAGATCGATGCAAGAGAGAGTATGAGTCCAAGGATCAAAATGGGTGTGAGTACCTGTATTTAAAACATGGAGGGGGTGGGTAGCAAGAAAAGCCTCTAACTGAATGCCACGGGAATCACAGTGAGACCCCCCCAGAGGAAATGATGGGCATTAAAATCGCCAAGTAACAGAAGTGGTGGCAGTAATGACGAAACAAGAAAGGCAATATTTGGGATAGATAATGCCTGAGAAGGAGAGAGATATAAAGAACAGAGCGTATACCACCTATGTAAGTGGATACGGGCTGCTGTGTAATGCAGCGAAGTATGAACAAATAGCTGATGGTACGGAATATCAGTGCGGAGAAGAAGGGCACTTTCATTAAAGGTCCCATCAGGAAAAGGATCTGAAGAATACAATAAATTATAGCCTGAGATAGGATAGGTAACGGCAGAGTGTAATTTTGGTTCCTGTAAGCAAACACCAACAGGGGAAAACTGGGAGAGCAACATCTGAAGCTCACCCCAATTACCCCTGAGGCCACGAATATTCCACTGTAAATAGGCCATGATTGGCAACGATAAAGATACCTGAAATCCGCAGGTAAGGGTACCTACGACTAGAATGGTTAGAAAAGTCCACACGCGGTGGCAAAGGAAAACGTTCAAGTAGTGAAGGAACGGTGTGTTGTGAAGAAAGGAGTTGCGCAGATGGAGAAGAGGAAAGAGAAGGAACAGAGGGTGGATCAGTGTCCATTGATTGTTTGGTCTCTGCAATATATTCAGAGATTGCTACAAGTGTTTTGGAGTTCAGAGACGTCGTATGGGAGACAATATTGTACATGGAAGGAGGAGGAGTTTGAGTAAAGATCGGAGCCATAATGGACTGTACCAAGGTAGGGGGGGGGCGATAGGGTGGAGGGAACTGGAGAAGTGTGGGAGGGGATAGAAGAGGCAGAAACCTGGGAGGTGGCAGAAGAGGTAGAAACTTGGGAGGGGACAGGGGAGGAAGGCACAGTACGAGGAGGATGAACATCCACACTTGTAACAGAGCCAGTGAAAGGGGAAGACTCAGGTACTGAGACCGGGAAGGTAAAATGTGGAGGTGGATGAAGGGAAGGAGGGGTTAAAGGAGATTTTTGGGGCCTCTGAGAAGTAGAGGGATGATTGGGAGGAGGTGTCGTACGAGGTCTTGTCGATACCGGGGTTTGTGAGGGAGGACACGAAGAAGTGAGGACAGACTGAGGAGTTGAAGTAGGGACGTCTGAGCCCAGGACAGCAAAAGAATTAGATACAGGAGTGACTATGGGACTGGCAACCGCAGAGGAGGCTGCAGAAGATGTGACCCCAGAAGTGGGGGGACGGTTTGAAACACGAGAATAAGAAACACGGGGCAGTCTCCCTTGGAGGCAGAGATGAGAAACCGCCAAAGCATAAGGGAGACCTTCTGCCTCTTTGAGGCAACGAATTTCCCGCTCATTTAAGTAGACTTGGCAACGGCGAGAGTACGAAGGGTGAGCCTCATGACAATTAAGGCAAGAGGGAGTTCGACTGCAAGACGTATTAGACTGGTCATTCGGCTATAGATCTGCAATATATTGCTGGGTGGCCAAATCGCCAGCAATTCCTACACTGTTGCAGTGTAGGGATCACCTTCCGAACTTGTAACCGATGTCCTGCTACATAAGCAGAGGATGGGAGTTCATGGTTGTCAAAAGTTAAATGAGCCACATTGCAAGGGTATCATCTTCACCCACGGGCAGGAAGAACATAAGTGTCTACCTTGAGAATTGGGAGATCTTGGAGTTCCAGCTGTTTGAGAATGTCATTGCCACATGTCTGGAAATTCTGTTGGACTATGGTATGGGGCAGAATAACAGTACCACTACAAGAATTGAGGGAATGATTTTTTCGATAGTGATAGGAATAGTATCAATATGTGAAAGAAGAGAAAGATCATGAGCTTGGGTAGAATTCTGGACTGTGATGATGCGCATACCACTCTTAAGAGCATGAAAAGAAATATCTCTACCAACGTGGCGTAGGAGCGCTTTGCCAATACTATGGTCGGAAAGATAGGCAGCAGAAGAAGTCGGTCTTATGTAAAGAATTTAGTCCATTGTATGGTCTGAAACTGAGTGTGGAGAGGGAGTGCATGACGTGTCGGTCTTTTCCGAGTAGAAAGGGAAGGTAACAAAGTACCATCATTAGGAGATTGTCACTGACGTTTAGAACTGGGACCAGAGTCGGTCCGACGTGGGACGGGCTGGCGATTCAAAAATCGCCGCGCCATAGAGGGAGAAGCCGGAAGCATAGTCAAAGGAGAGCGGAGGTCAGACAAATCGAAGGAGTCAGTGGAAGCCCCGGTACCTGAAGCGGGTGAGGAAACAGCACCAGCAAGAGGTACAGGGTAACAATAAGGTAACAATAAGGGGCCCAGGGGTAGCGGGGTCATGGATCGAGTACTCCATGGTTATTTATTTATTTATTTATTTATTTATTTATTATAAATTTGTGCACACATACAGAGGTACAAAAAAATACAGATAAGAGCAGTATGCCAAAGCCACTTATACTATGCATAGCATTACGGGCTGGCTTAAAATTAACTTAAGATTAATTAAGCAATGATGAAGTCAGTGATAAAACATTAATGTAAACAGATTACTATAAAGCACAAGTGAGTATTACAAAGACAGGTCATATGAAGGATTCTGTTAGGTAGTGTATTTAAAAAATAATAAAGTTAGATTGGGTTTTAGGTTTAACATTTATGTGATATAATTGTGAGAAACATTTAAGATATACAATTTATAAGGTTCAGTTATTCAGTATTTATTTGGTTTTGGGTGAGTAAGTGATCTTTGAGTAGAGACTTGAATTTATAAACAGGTAGTGTTTCTTTTATATTTACAGGTAATGAATTCCAGATTTTAGGGCCTTTTATGTGCATTGAGTTTTTGCATAGTGTGAGATGAGGTTACTTCTTTCTTTTTGTTTTTAAGAAAAAAAGAAAGAAGAAAAGAAAATAAAAATAAAAAAAAGAATAAAAAAAGGGGGGACTGGGGAGGGATAGCTCCTAGGAGAAATGGAAGGGCCAGAAATCTCCCTCCGCACCTAAGAGGACCTCAGCACCACAAGTAGCGCAGATGCAGCATGGAACCCGTGCCATACCCTACCCATTATGCCAGTAAACCAGCAATCCGGGATAGCAACCTCACATCTGCCGAGCTACCTCGGTGGACAAAAGAGAGGGAGGCCGGATATCCGCCACAAAGCATACCTCCTTCGGCCACCACCCCCGGAATCCGAAAGGTGGCTTCCAGAGATACACCTGTCACATGAAAGACACCCAAAGCCACCCTCCGGGATACCGGAGAGGGATCGGGACATCCCCAGGCAATCCAGATTCCACGGCAAACTACGCCACCGCCAAGAACCTCAACAGAATGAGATGGACCCCGGTACCCTTTCCCCTACCTAGGAACTAGTGCGCCTGTGGGAAAAAATCCCAAAGGCTAAAAAGGAAGGGCAAAAGGGAGGGGTGGGGAGGAGGAAAGGAAAAAGGGGAGGATAGGGAGGGTGGGAGAGGGAAGGGGGGATTGGGGGGTAATTAGGTTAGGTCTGAGGAAGGAGACCGACAGGTCTAATTCCTCAGACCAAGAGCCTCTTCACCATGCCAAGGAGCCCCCCTTGAAGAGGTACTAGCAAAATAGCTATGAGTTTGGTAGACTGGCACAAAGGAATGGGCCAAAATTAGGGCATAAAGTGGGTGAAATTGCCAACGTGTGAATATCGCCATTAAGTGTATTCTAACATAACCACTCTGTAATCCTTTAAAATCACTAATCAGGCACCCTACAGGTACTGATGATGCCGGATTAGTGATAGTCAACCTGTACTTTGTTTCACATCTATCTGACAAAATGAAAAGTGTCTCCTCACATCTTATTAACACTGGTAAATATTACTTTCTGACCTATAGATATTACTGATGATGTCCAAAGTTGTAACCCATGTTAAAGAGCTAGTTATAGCATTACTCTTATTTTTTGTGTTTTTCAACATGTTAGCAATTTCCCACTGAGGCAGGGTGACCCAAAAAAGAAAGAAAATCCCCCAAAAGAAAATACTTTCATCATCTTTCAACACTTTCACCTCACTCACACATAATCTCTGTCTTTGCAGAGGAGCTCAAATACGACAGTTTAGAAGTCGCTCCAAACTGACAATATTCCAAACCCCTCCTTTAACCCTTTGACTGTCGCGGCCGTATATATACATCTTACGAGGTACCGTGTTTGACGTATATATACTCATAAATTCTAGCGGCTTCAAATCAAGCAGGAGAAAGCTGGTAGGCCCACATGTGAGAGAATGGGTCTGTGTGGTCAGTGTGCACCATATAAAAAAAATCCTGGAGCACGCAGTGCATAATGAGAAAAAAAAAACTCCGACCGTTTTTTTTAATTAAAATGCCGACTTTGTGGTCTATTTTCATATAGTATTTATGGTTGTATTCTCGTTTTCTTGGTCTCATTTGATAGAATGGATAACATGTTATAGAACTAAAGGTGATTTTGATTGATTTTACTATAAAAAGAACCTAGAAACGGAGCTCAAAGTAGGGGAAATGTTTGATTTTTGGCTCAAAGTAGGGGAAATGTTTGATTTTTGCCAATGTTCAAAAGTAAACAAATGATGCCATTGTCCAATAAATGTCCAACTAGCCATTCTAATATGCAGTCATGAATGGGTTGATGTTATTTATACAATTATTACAGTATTGCAATAGTCTGCATAATAGTAAGTCTTCTATTTTTTGTTTGAATAAAAATTCAAAATAGAAAGCAAGAGTAATATCAGAGGGGCCTGGAGACGTGACTGATGAACAAAGAAAATGTTATTTTAGAGCCAGGAATGTCTGCATTGTTCATTCTGGACCTTATTTTGAAATTGTCATATTTTTTAGTTTTCGTGAAATTGGCCAAATTGCAAATTTCTGACCACATTATTAGGTAGTTGAAATCGGTAAATGGGCAGTTTCTTGTACTCAATCAATAGAAAAAATGGAGTTCTAAAGAAATAGCTATGAGTTTGGGCGACTGGAACAAGGGAATTAGCCGAAAATAGGGCTCAAAGTGGGAGAAATCGCCGATTTGTAAACAGCACCGAGGTCGCTATCTTCGCGAGAGCATAATTCCGTCAGTTTTCCATCAAATTTCGTTTTTTTGGTGTCATTACAATCGGGAAAAGATTCTCTATCATTTCATAAGAAAAATAATTTTTTTTTTTTTTAAATTTTGCGACACCAGGAGACACCTCAGGATTGGGAGTTGCGACAGTCAAAGGGTTAAAGTGCAGGCATTGTACTTCCCATTTCCAGGACTCAAGTCCAGCTAACCGGTTTCCTTAAATCCCTTCACTAAATATTACCCTGCTCACACTCCAACAGCTCATCAGTTCCCAAAAACCATTCATCTCCATTCACTCCTATCTAATATGCTCCCACTCGCTTGCTGGAAGTCCAAGCCCCACACCCACAAAACCTCCTTTACCCCCTACCTCCAACCTTATTGTTGTTATTATTAGTATAGGGAAACACTAAACTTGTAGGGCCATACAACACCTGGGAAATAAGAATTAAGATGATTTGATGTGAGGAGAGGAAAGAGGTACTGAGTATGGAGGCACTTGCCTTGAGGGGAGTTACGGCATTAAACTGCCACAAGTTACTTTGTGGCATCCAATAATGCCAACAGCAGCACTTGTCAACTTCATCAAAAAATTCCTAGTGTCAGTTGTCATTTCAGTTTTTTGTTATTGTTTCCTCCCTTCTTACTATTTTATATATTTGTTGGATAAGGAATATATACATCTTGAGTAATGAGAGAGTGTATGCAATTTGATCCCCTATACTGTCTTATCCTATTAGTTGAGTGTCCAAATAACTTGCATGTAAACTAACATTAAGACTACAGTACTGTAATCCAGAAAACATGGTTTAAGGTAAACTTTCAGTGTATACATACTGAAGAATACACACCTCTTGATATGAATACCTTATTCATAGCAAGACCCCAATAATCTCTAGATAAAGTTAAGACTAAATTAACTCACAAAGAGAGTGTATAAGTGTAATTATTAATCAAATAGTAATAATAAAAATTCAATTTCATAATACAGACACAGCCTAATTACTGACATTTTATATTAAACTACATATTTGGCTTGCTAAAGAAATAAAAAACATTAATAACAGTTATAAGCAAAATTTGAAAGGTATTTACTTTTAACTAATACTGTGTATATGATGAAGTTGTAATATAATTAAGCTGCATAAACAAGGTCTTAACCATTAATCAGAGGATAATCATTAAATCAATTACCATAAGAAAATGCCTATCATTTAAACATTTGATTATTTCAATAAGGTTACTGCAAGTATTGTACT
This sequence comes from Cherax quadricarinatus, assembly GCF_026875155.1. Lineage (NCBI taxonomy): Eukaryota > Metazoa > Arthropoda > Malacostraca > Decapoda > Parastacidae > Cherax > Cherax quadricarinatus. The sequence goes on from NC_069427.1 coordinate 41,060,065, forward strand.
TCTATGAGTTAGGAAAACTTGCACACTTCTACACATGATGGAGCCTCAATCAAGGATCACAGTAAAAGCATTGCCCTATCTTATTGTTCTCTGTAAATAGTGCATCATAATTCATGTGAAAACAATAAATAACTCAAGATAAATTTCAAGAAACCCCTATTTTACTCCAAATATTTTTTTTTTTTTCAAAATAATATATCTTACTACTCAATAGTTTAGATTTAAAATTTTTAATAATTATTTAAAAACTAAATTGAGAAATCTCCTAAATCTGCAATTTATTAACTGATCTTGAAGCACTTAAAAAGATTCTAAAGAAACATAAAAAAGTATTTAATATTAGAGAATGAGTTTTTTTTTTTTTTTTCAACAAGTCGGTCATCTCCCACCGAGGCAGGGTGACCCAAAAAAAGAAAGAAAATCCCCAAAAAGAAAATACTTTCATCATCATTCAACACTTTCACCACACTCACACATTATCACTGCTTTTGCAGAGGTGCTCAGAATACAACAGCTTAGAAGCATATACGTATAAAGATACACAACATATCCCTCCAAACTGCCAATATCCCAAGCAATAATGACAACACACACCCATAATTTACCCAAGTCACTGAGTGTACTTTCATACTATAACCAATGTTGAAGTACTGAGAGAAACACATGATGAACACTCAAGAGACGTACGTCTATGATACACAATGTGCAACAAACTCCTACTTTCATCAACCAGTGCACTGTACACTTAACTGTGCAGAATACTCTATACCTTGCTAGTTGAAGAACCAAACTCAACATTTACATAAACCACAAATTAGCTCCACAAATATATTTGAATGTAAAGGAAGGTGGTTCACATCTCAAACATTATTAATACTATATAATCAAAATACTTAAATTCAAATTAAAAACATGGAAAAGTTTACCTTTTAAATATTAAATTAATCAATAATAATTTAAGGTTTAGACATGCATGTTTAATTTGTTCCACATATTAATTCTTATAATTTAAAAATAAGCACTGACTTCTTAACTTAAAAATCATACATACACTTTAAATCCTTAATTTTCAAAGCCCTCTTAATGTAATATTATGTGGTAATGATTTTCTACATCTAAGTCATCACAATAATGATCTTTTACATACAAATCATCATATACTGGATTACTGTCAGTCACCAATTAAATTTAAACGAAGCACAAGCACATAAGACTCATTAAAAGACTTGTAACCTTAAGTGGTGTGCACAATATGCTTGTGATGTTCTTCAACTAGCTAGGTACAACAGAAGGTGCAGTGTGTTTACTCCAAGATCAACTGCAACATTTAAGTTGAGTTAGTGACACCAAAGCTCACTTGTGGCTCAAGCAGCCACTTTGAAACCTTTAGATAGCACATCACTTCATATTATTTTACTTACAAAGTACAGGAAAAAAAATAAATGTAAAGCATAGGTTATGTCAAAGTTTGATGCCAGGGTCACAATCAACTCTAATCTACATGATGTGCAGAGTCAACAAATATAGGACTAAATCACCAAGGAATGGGATTAGGTTGAAGATGTTATAACTAGCAATGAAGATACACTCATTGCTTTGGTATTAACTGCTCTTTAAAGAAAACAATGGAATTTCAATGGTTTGACAAGAGTAATTTACATCTCATCAGTATGTCGAATCAAGTTTGATATTTCAAATACATAAATAATGACAGATTTAATACTAAGTGGTGTATAATGACCCTTAAGTAAATTTTTATATTATAGTATTACTGCATTAAAAAGCTAAGCAACAAATCGTCAACCTAATCTTCCCAAGGAGTTACTAATTCAGGAGTCTAGTGCGTACAAGTAGTGGCTAGTTTGTTATTTTTCTGCTAAGGAGTGCGGCAACAGAACCACCAGATGGGGAATCACTGTGGACGAGTCATGTGTTGCTTCTTAAAAGAGCCAAGTCTGTGAGAATGCATTAAATATGGCAACTTATATTATGTCAATTAATATTGCACATCAAGTATCATGAGCTATTACAACATTTATTAAAACTTTACTTGCAAAGTTAAATATGACTAAGCAAATAGTTGAGCAACAATTTGCCTAAGTTCATCACTGCATAAAAATAATTGAAATCTGTAAAATTCAGTGCTTTGTGTAACTCATGTAACTGTGATGTAACACCATTATCTACTCCCTAAGATAAAGGATAACAGACAGAGGAATAGTTTCCAGTTTAGCAGAGAGTGAGTGTAAGGTAGCAGGGAACAGGTTCAAGGTAGAAAAGAAATATATTTTAAGAGAAAATGGATACAAAGTATGCAAGAACTAGGCTATACGTCACTGGAGGACCAAAGAACAAGACCCAACGTAAAAACTACAGCACACAGACACGGTAGACAAGGATAGGCTCTTTACTAGAGACATAAGAACAAGAGGTAATGGCTGGAAATTACGCAGCCAAATGAGCCACAAGAATATCAGAAAACATTTCATCACTTGAATTATGAAGTGGACAGAATAACACAGCAATAAAACAGTGAAAATAGTCTCCATAGAGGGATACAATACAGATATGACAGGCAAATTGAAGATAATCAAAATTAAAAAAAAAAAAAAAGGGTTACCAAGAGCTAGAGTTCCCTCCCCCGCTTTCCCACAAACACAAATAAGAAGAGATAAATATAACACATATGCAACACCTGGATCCCTTTATTTAAAAGACATTGTGCAAACAGGGGCTATTTATCAACTTAATACAGAGACAAAGGAGAGTTACAAAAGAGATGGTAGCAGTGGCGATAGTTGGTGGGTTGGTGGTAGTTGGTGGTTTGGTAGTAGCTGATTTATTATTGGTGGTGGTGGATGGCAGTGGGTGGCAGTGGCTGGTAGCAGGTAGGTAGCAACAGTAATAACAGTTATCTTACAGTGGGCTAAAGTATGAGAAATTTTGTAAGCTAGACAAGTGTGTATGGCAGCACTAATTATCTCTGCCCTAGTAACATGAAAAAAAAATAATGTTCTCTTCTCACAAATCATCAACCACAGCTGAATTACCACCTCTGTTGTTTCATGTTAATTCATCATTCTCATGTCTGAGTATTACTGATAAAGCACCTAGTGGGCACAATGTCTCTTTAATGTAATATACTCAGGTGCTGCTGCACATCTGTCTTATTCACTGTTTTGTTGGCATTACAGTAGAACATTAATTACAGTATATAATATTTTCTTAACATGACTGAGAATTTGTAGCCCCCACAAAATATGAATCAGTTTTGTGTGACAAATTTTAAAAAAATAGTGATGCAATAAATCTGGATAGTTTCCTCTGTACATTTTCCTAAGCCTCCTACTGTCTTGCTAAGTACAAGTCATGTCTATAAACAGCATTCTTCTTACATAATGTTTTCATAAATTTATATATACCAGTAACTTACAAATGCTTACTATATATGCATCATTTGTATAATAATTTGATGGGAATGTTTGGTGTATTAATATCAAGAATAAACAAAAGTAACACATAAGACTCTTGGCGATTATTACCCAAAAGTTAGCACAGTTAAGTCAGTATCACAGATTATTATATTTACACTGTCAATACAAATTCCAGCATCTTTAGCAGTGATGTACCCACTCTAGTTGCATTCTCTTCAATTGTTCAAAACGTTGATAATAGAAAATAAAATTTGAGTAAGTGTTTAAAAGAGAAAGTTGAAGTCAAGGTAAACAAGTTTACTGAAGCTCTGCCATGGAACCCTCACTACCAAAAAAAATGGCATTTTGTAAATATTATCTACACCTTACCAGGTAATGTTTATTCATGTAACAAAAAGAGGGAAGGTGTTTGGGCAAGTCAGCTGCTGCCCCTCATACATCAACATAGTAACAATATTTAAAGAAGAGGTGGATGCATTTTATTTCTTTGCTGACTCTTGAGTGGTTCAGTGGAGGCATGTGACATTAAGTACTACCTAACAGAACGTAAGGCAAGATAATCTGTATTTTCTGATATATAAAAACATTTATAAAAACTGGTCTTTTTGGAGACCTGTGGAATGCACTATTTTTCCCATGTGCTCTGCACATTAGTTAGCACTACATTACATTACACATTGATATTAACATTGTAAACCAAGAGGCAACTAACATTGTAAACCTAGAGGTAACTAACATTGTAAACCTAGAGGTAACTAACATTGTAAACCTAGATGTAACTAACATTGTAAACCTAGAGGTAACTAACATTGTAAACCTAGAGGTAACTAACATTGTAAACCTAGAGGTAACTAACATTGTAAACCTAGAGGTAACTAACATTGTAAACCTAGAGGTAACTAACATTGTAAACCTAGATGTAACTAACATTGTAAACCTAGATGTAACTAACATTGTAAACCTAGATGTAACTAACATTGTAAACCTAGATGTAACTAACATTGTAAACCTAGATGTAACTAACATTGTAAACCAAGAGGTAACTAACATTGTAAACCTAGAGGTAACTAACATTGTAAACCTAGAGGTAACTAACATTGTAAACCTAGATTTAACTAACATTGTAAACCTAGATGTAACTAACATTCAACTGTATACACCACTGATCTTGTTTTACAATAAGTACTAATTACACATTATTATAACTGTATTTATGGGAATGAGCCAAACCTGAAGAATCATACAACACCTGAGAAGTAATTAGGCTTGTTCTGAAGAAGAGAGGTAACTCAAATTCCTCAGATCAAGAACCCTTCACAACCACCATGGAAGAACCCTTGAACTAGCTCTCTCTCTGACAAGCTTAGTTGTGAGAATACTGAAAAAAGAAGTTTTAAGAGAAAGAAGATGATAGAAAAAGTTCAGTCTTTTGTCAAAAAATTCCTGTTTTTCAAATCTATCACATGACTATGACGGAGACAGAAATTATTCAAGGGAGAAATAGATAGGCGGACTGCATTTGTTTAAATTTTAAGAAAGTTATCAAAAGTACCATGTAATAAACTCGCATGAAAAATACAAAAATTACCAAGAATACAAGGCAAACTATTACAATGGATGAGATATCTTTTTTACAATAAAAATGCAGACAGTGTCAGAAGTAAAATATGATCACTGTAATAATGTCAGCCACAGGGTGCTGCAAAACGACAACTTGAATAAACTGAAATAGTGCAATGATAGATGGACAACATATTTTAATGCATGTGTCAGGTAATGGAAATGAGAGAAAGTAAAAATAGTCACCATGTAGAACATAGATTCTGTGATAAAATATTAAAATCATCAAAGCAAAGGCCATCAGTGACAAAAGATTCTAACCAAATGATATTAATGAAATAGAGAAACTCCAATGATACACTGGAGAACCTCAAATCACCCTTTATATATAAAAGCACTGACAAATATTAACAAAAAGATATTCACATCAAATTTTTCACAAAACTGTAATATGGAACTGTGGTATAGCATACACACCTAGACAAAATCCAAAGATAAAGTGCAAAAATACCTCTCAAAGCTCAATATACAAGTTACAAAGAAAGGTTGAAAGTGTTAGATATCTTTCTAAGCTGACAAGAAGAACCAATAACTACATAAAAGATTAACAATGAATACAGACAGAATGTATTTCAGCTGTCCATACTTCTATTTCTTGGAGAGTGTGTGTGTGTGTGTGTGTGTGTGTGTGTGTGTGTGTGTGTGTGTGTGTGTGTGTGTGTGTGTATGTGTATGTGTGTGTGTGTGTGTGTGTGTGTGTGTGTGTGTGTGTGTGTATGTGTGTGTGTGTGTATGTGTGTATGTGTGTGTGTGTGTGTGTGTGTGTGTGTGTGTGTGTGTGTGTGTGTGTGTGTGTGTGTGTGTGTGTGTGTGTGTGTGTGTGTGTGTGTGTATGTGTGTGTGTGTATGTGTGTGTGTGTATGTGTGTGTGTGTATGTGTGTGTGTATGTGTGTGTGTGTGTGTGTGTGTGTGTGTGTGTGTGTGTGTGTGTGTGTGTGTGTGTGTGCGCACGCACATGCGTGCACACACACTCGTGTGTACTCGCCTAATTGTAGTTGCAGGGGTCGAGAATCAGCTCATGGTCCTGCCTCTTCACTGAATGCTACTAGGTCCTCTCTCTCCCTGCTCCATGAGCTTTATCATACCTCATCTTAAAGCTATGTATGGTTCCTACCTCCACTACATCGCTTGCCAGACTGTTCCACTTCCTGACCACTCAATGGCTGAAGAAATGCTTCCTAACATCCCTGTCGCTCATCTGAGTCTTCAACTTCTAAGAGTGACCCCCTTGTTTCTGTGTCCCCTCTCTGGAACATTTTGTCTCTGTCCACCTTGTCTATTCCATGCAGTATTTTGTATGTTGTTATCATGTCTCCCCTATATCTCCTGTCCTCCAGTGTAGTCAGGCCGATTTCCCTCAACCTTTCTTCATAGGACATTCCCCTTAACTCTGGAACTAGCCTTGTCGCAAACCTTTGCACTTTCTCTAATTTCTTAACGTGCTTGACTTGGTGCGGGTTCCAAACTGGTGCTGCATACTCCAGTATGGGCCTGACGTACATGGCGTACAGTGTCTTGAAAGATTCATTACTTAGGTATCAGAATGCTAATCTCAGGTTTGTCAGGTGCCCATATGCTGCAGCAGTTATCTGGTTGATGTGTGCTTCTGGAGACATGTTTGGCATTATACTCACGCCAAGATCTTTCTCCTCGAGCGAGGTTTGCAGTCGTTGGCCACCTAGCCTATACTCTGTTTGAGGTCTTCTTTGCCCTTCTCCTATCATCATGACTTTGCATTTGGCAGGGTTGAATTCGAGAAGCCAGTTGCTGGACCAGGTGTCCAGCCTGTCCAGGTCTCTTTGAAGTCCCACCTGATTCTCATCTGATTTAATTCTCATTAACTTAACATCATCTGCGAACAGGGACACTTCCGAGTCTAACCCTTCCATGTCATTCAAGTATACCAGAAATAGCACTGGTCCTAGGACCGACCCCTGTAGGACCCTGCTCGTCACAGGTGCCCACTGTGATACCTCATCACGTACCATGACTCGCTGTTGCCTCCTTGTCAGGTATTCTCTGATGCATTGCAGCACCCTTCCTGTTATACACGCCTGATCCTCTAGTTTCTGCACCAATTTCCTGTGAGGAACTGTGTCGAAGGCCTTCTTGCAATCCAAGAAGATGCAATCAACCCACCCCTCTCTCCTGTGTCTTACTTTTATTACTTTATTATAAAACTCCAGTAGGTTTGTGACACAGCATATGCCTTCCATAAATCCGTGCTGGAGTTTATACTCTTGTTCTGTTCCAGGTGCTCCACCACTCTCCTCCTGATAATCTTCTCCATTACTTTGCATACTATGCATGTCAGTGACACTGGTCTATAGTTTAGTGCCTCTTTTCTGTCTCCTTTTTTAAAAATGGGTGCTACATTTGCCATCTTCCATATGACTCACGAAATCGTAATGATTGCAAACAAACCATACCCCGGCCGGGATTGAACCCGCGGTCATAGAGTCTCAAAACTCCAGCCCGTCGCGTTAGCCACTAGACCAGCTAGCCACAATAAGATTCGTCCAACTAGGTATATTTCTACACCATGGGAAGGTTAGCACAGGCACCACTGTGACCACAAATGCAAGTTTTTACAGACGAATCTCCAGCTAGCGTGGCCGTGACGAACTCTAGCTCAAGTCCCTTCACTGCCGTCAACATGACTCACGAAATCGTAATGACACGATTGCAAACAAACCATACCCCGGCCGGGATTGAACCCGCGGTCTTAGAGTCTCAAAACTCCAGCCCGTCGCATTAGCCACGGGGTATGGTTTGTTTGCAATCGTGTCATTACGATTTCGTGAGTCATGTTGACGGCAGTGAAGGGACTTGAGCTAGAGTTCGTCACGGCCACGCTAGCTGGAGATTCGTCTGCAAAAACTTGCATTTGTGGTCACAGTGGTGCCTGTGCTAACCTTCCTATGGTGTAGAAATATACCTAGTTGGACGAATCTTATTGTGGCTAGCTGGTCTAGTGGCTAACGCGACGGGCTGGAGTTTTGAGACTCTATGACCGCGGGTTCAATCCCGGCCGGGGTATGGTTTTTTTTTTTTTTCATCTTCCATACCTCAAGTAGTTGTCCAGTTTCAAGGGATGTGTTGAAGATTGTGGTTAGTGGCACACACAGCATTTCTGCTCCCTCTCTAAGGATCCATGGGGAGATGTTGTCTGGTCCCATTTCTGTTGAGGTATCAACGTCCCTTAGCAGCTTCTTCACCTCCTCCTCAGTTGTGTGTATGTCATCTAACACTTGCTGGTATATTCCTTGTTGGCATCACCCCCAGAGGCCTTCCTGTCTCCACTGTAAATACTTCCTTAAATCTCTTGTTTAGCTCCTCACATACCTCTTGATTGCTTCTGGTGAGTTCCCCACCTTCTTTCCTCAGCCTGATCACCTGGTCTTTGACTGTCGTCTTCCTCATAATGTGGCTGTACAGCAGTTTCGGGTCAGACTTGCCTTTCGATGCAATGTTATTTTCATACTGTCGCTGGGCCTCCCTCCTTACCTGTGCATACTCGTTCCTGGCTCTTCGACTTATCTCCTCATTTTCCTGTGTTCTTTGCCTTCTGTACTTTTTCCAATCCCCAGTGCACTTAGTTTTTGCTTCCTTACACTGTCGGATACACCAGGGGCTCGTTGTGGTCTTCCCATTATTTCTGTTGCCCCTGGGAACAAATCTTTCCTCTGCCTCCTTGCATTTTGTTGTTCAGTATTCCATCACTTGGTTTACCGACTTTCCTACCAGTTCTCTGTCCCACTGAACCTCTCACAGGAATTTCCTCAAACCTACGTAGTCCCCGCATTTATAGTCTGGCTTTTCCCACTCAACTCCTGTTACCCTCTCTACTTGTAACTCTACTATGTATTCAAAGCACAGAGCCATGTGGTCACTCACTCCTAGGGCCCTCTAATATGCGATGTCCTCATTGTCTGAACTGCTCAGGGTGAACACAATGTCCAGTCTTGCTGGTTCATCTTCCCCTCTCTCTCTGGTAGTGCCCTTAACATGTTGATGCACGAGGTTTTCCAGTACCACATCCATCACCTTGGCTCTCCATGTTTCGGGACCCCCATGTGGCTCCAGGCTTTCCAAATCGATCTCCCTGTGACTGAAATCGCCCATAACCAGTAACTTTGCTCTGCTCAAGTGACCTCTTCTTGTCACCTCAGCCAGTGTGTCCACAATTGCTCTGTTACTCTCTTCATATTCCTCTCTTGTCCTCCTGCAGTTCTGTGGCGGATTATACATCACTGCAATGACTACCTTGTGCTCCCCAGACTGAAGTGTACCTACTATGTATTCTTTTTCTCCAATCTCGTCCATGCCTCCCATTTCCTCAAATTTCCATCGGTGTTTTACGAGCAGTGCAACCCCTCCTCCCCCTCTGCTTCTTCTATCTTTTCTCAGGATCTGATATCCTGGTGGGAAGATTGCATCTGTTATTGTCTCGGTGAGTTTCGTTTCTGTGACTGCTATGATGTCTGGGGATTTCTCATTCTTTCATGCCACTCCTCATATTTGTTCGTTATTCCATTTGCATTCGTGTACCAAACCATCAACTTCTGTTCCAAAACTGTGGTCCTGGGAGGATATTGGGACTGGGAGAGCAGGAGCCCTGGTGGGGCCTATGGAGGGTTGTGGTGGGGGAAGAGTTCCCATAGGGGGTTGCTATAGGGTTGGGGTTCGTGGTGTGGGGTGTGGGGACAGAGGGATCGGTGTGTGATTGTTGGCTTAGATTGTTCAGTTGCCTTGGGGTTGTCGTGGTTGGAGTCCTTCTGCGGGTGTTTCTGGGGAGTGTGTTTCCCTTTCCACCTGTGTCTGGGTTATTCTGCTCTTCTTTGTCACTTCCTCCCATTCCTCCTTTTGTTTTTGTACTCTCTTTCAATATCCTCCTTTCCTCTTGCGTTCTGTCTCGACTGAGGTACACACTCGGGAATTCCAGTTTGTCTCTCAGCCATGCTTTCTCCTGCAGGATCATGTTTTGACTTGATTCTGCCTTAATAATTACTTTGAGAGGCTGCTTCCTTCTAGTTGCGAACCACCCAATTCTCCAAAAATTTGCCACCTGGATCATGTCGCACTCACCTATTGCCTTCATACCTTCAATCGCTTTAATCTCCTCCTGTTTTCTTTAATCATAGGTTTCCCCTTCGGCTTCCTGGAGCCCATAGACAAAAACTGATCTCTCCCTTACTTCCTCCCACTGTGTCTCCCATTGTCTCCACTGAGGTGTTTTAGTTCCTTCCCTTGGAGCGTTCCTTCCTTCAACCCCTTCCCTAGCTGAGGCCCCATTGCTCATTGGTCTGTCTTTCATGCTCAGCTGTTCCTGGCCCCTGCAGGAGTCTGGTAGAGTCCCTGCATATATCCTAGCTCCTTTAATGTCTCCCAACCTCTCATTTGTTCCTAGTGTGCTCCTTGTCTTTGCCTTGGCCCTGTGTGGGTCTGACAGGAGCTTCACACACAGTATAGCTTCCTTTCTTCCTCCACTCCCCTTGTCTGTGTGTGATGTAGAAGTTCCTGATGTTATGTCTGTACTGTTATTTTTTTCTTTAAGCTGTTTCAGATTTCTCAGTCCCTCTTCATTTATTAATTTATTTATTTATTTAATGTCTTTGCAAACAGTACATTGAGATTATGTATATACAACAGTGCGTTGCAATACAAAGACAGTCTCTATTATGCCTTGGCATTATGGTCCAACTTAACATTATTGGCTTACATTCTACTTATTACTAAGCAGTAGTATATCATAGTTGTGCAGTCGGACAGTGATTATTTCATAGTTGTACAGTAGAATATTAACCCTTTGACTGTCGCGGCCGTATATATACGTCTTACGAGGTACCGTGTTTGACGTATATATACTCATAAATTCTAGCAGGTTCAAATCAAGCAGGAGAAAGCTGGTAGGCCCACATGTGAGAGAATGGGTCTGTGTGGTCAGTGTGCATCATATAAAAAAAATCCTGGAGCACGCAGTGCATAATGAGAAAAAAAAAACTCCAACCGTTTTTTTTAAATTAAAATGCCGACTTTGTGGTCTATTTTCGTATAGTATTTATGGTTGTATTCTCGTTTTCTTGGTCTCATTTGATAGAATGGAAAACATATTATAGAAATAGAGGTGACTTTGATTGATTTTCCTATAAAAAGAACCTGGAAATGGAGCTCAAAGTAGGGGAAAAGTTTGATTTTTGCCGATGTTCAAAAGTAAACAAATGATGTCATTGTCCAATAAATGTCCAACTAGCCATTCTAATATGCAGTCGTGAACGGGTTGATGTTATTTATACAATTATTACAGTATTGCAGTAGTCTGCATAATAGTAAGTCTTCTATTTTTTGTTTGAATAAAAATTCAAAATAGAAAGCAAGAGTAATATCAGAGGGGCCTGGAGACATGACTGATGAACAAAGAAAATGTTATTTTAGAGCCAGGAATGTCTGCATTGTTCATTCTGTACCTTATTTTGAAATTGTCATATTTTTTAATTTTCGTGAAATTGACCAAATTGCAAATTTCTGACCACATTGTTGGGTAGTTGAAATCGGTAAATGGGCATTTTCTTGTACTCAATCGATAGAAAAAATGGAGTTCTAAAGAAATAGCTGAGTTTGGGCGACTGGAACAACGGAATTAGCCGAAAATAGGGCTCAAAGTGGGCGAAATCGCCGATTTGTAAATATTGCCGAGGTTGCTAACTTCACGAGAGCATAATTCCGTCAGTTTCCATCAAATTTTGTATTTTTTTGGTGTCATTACAATCGGGAAAAGATTCTCTATTTCATAAGAAATTTTTTTTTTTTAAATTTTGCGACACCAGGAGACACCTCAGGATTGGGGGTTGCGACAGTCAAGGGGTTAATTATAAATGAATCAAAATTTGTATAATACAAAGAAATATTTATATTCTATAATGTTTTGTGAAAACAATGATTCAATTATATTCCTGTCAACAATGGATAAAAGGTTCAATGTGACTGTTTCAGTTATGACGTGGGAGTACACAGGTGAGTAAATGTATACTGAGTATTTAGCATTTAGTCTAGGGTGATTAAGTGGCTTTTGAGAAGAGTCTTAAATTGATTTTCAGACTGGGTTACTTTAATATCTTCCGGTAATGAATTCCATATTTTGGGGCCCTTTATGTGCATAGAGTTTTTACACAGTGTGATATGGACACGAGGTATATCAAAAAGAGATCTGTGTCTTGTGTTATGGTCATGTGTCCTGTTTAGGTTGGTGAGGAGAAGTTTGAGTGGAGGGTTTATATTTGCGTGTATTGTTCTGTGTATGTAGTAGGTACATGAATAAGTATGGATGTTCTTAATGGTGAGCAGATTCAGACTTCTGAAAATTGGTAGAGTATGCTGGTAGGAGTGGGAATTTGTTATCATTCTTACTGCTGCCTTTTGCTGGGTTATTAGGGGTTTTAGGTGATTGGATGTTGTTGATCCCCATGCACCAATTCCATATGTAAGATAAGGGTATCTTGGCTTCTGCTACTATGGTGTGTTGCTCACACATTCTGCTCTCAGCAGCTATCATCTCCTCCCTCCTCCTTCCAAGCTATTCTAGCTTCCTTCCCCAGTCTTCCTCCCTTTTTTTGAGCTCTGCCTCCCAATCATCCTTCCCAGCTACGTCCACCAGAGGTTGCCCCATTGTACCACAGAAAGAAGCTTAAGAATTTTCAGAGTGGGTGTTTATGTGAGGATGGGTGTTGTAGGGAGGTAGAGCAGGGGGGAGAAGGATATGGGGTGGGGGGGAGCATCAAGGAGAGTTTTAGGGGTTACAAGAGGGTATAGGGAGGGAGGAGAAAGGGAGTGTGGGAGAGGCTAAGGGGAGAGAGAGGGGCAGGAAAGAAGACTGGGGAGAGAGAAGGTGGATGAAAGGTAGGATATATGAGGGAGGGGAGGGGGGAGGGAGGGGGGAGGGAGGGGGGAGGGAGGGGGGGAGGGAGGGGGGGAGGGAGGGGGGAGGGAGGGAGGGGGAGGGGGGGGGAGGGGGGGAAAGGGAAAGGGGAGGGGGGGGAGGGGGGGAAAGGGGAGGGAAGGGAGGGGAGGGGGGGAGGGAGGGGGGGAAGGGAGGGAAAGGGAGGGGAGGGAGGGAGGGGGGAAGGGAAGGGGGGGGATGGAAGGGAGGGGTGGGGGGGGGGAAGGGGGGGGGAGGGAAGGAGGGGAGGGAGGGAAGGAGGGGAGGAAGGGGAGGGGAAAAGGGGAGGGGGGGGGAGGGGGGGGGGGGGAGGGGGGGGAGGGAGGGGGGGAAATTAGTCCCGTTCACAAAAAAAAGAGCAAAGCAAAATCAGCAACACAGACCTGTCACCCCAAGGGAGATTTTTTGGGGGTTAAAAGAGGGTTGGGGAGAGAGGAAAAGGGGAGTGTGGATGAGGTAAGGGGAAGAGAGGGATAAAGAAGACTGGGGGAGAGAAGGTGGATAAAAGTGAGGATATATGGGGGAGGGAGGGGGGGGGGGGGGGAGGGGGGGAGGGAGGGGGGGGGAGGGGGGGGAGGGGAGGGGAGGGGGGGAAGGGGGGGTGGGGAGGGGAGGGGGGGAGGGGGGAGGGGAGGGGAGGGGGGGGAGGGGGGGGGAGGGAAGGGAGGGGAGGGAAGGGAAAGGGAAAGGGAAAGGGAAAGGGAAGGAAGGGGGGGGGGGGGGGGAGGGGAGGGGGGGGGAAGGGAGGGGGGGGAGGGAGGAAGGGGAGGGAGGGAGGGGAGGGGGGAGGCAAATTATCCCTGTTCACAAAAAGAAAGCAGAGCAGAAATCAGAAACTACAGCCAGGCACTCCGTCAATCATGGTAAGATCCCTTTAGGGCAAAATGTCAAGACAAAAGACAGAGTTTTTTGCTATCCTCACTACTTTTTGATCATCAATTGGGGTTTAGGGAAAGGTTTCCCGCTGCTGATCTTTGTTAAAAACCCCCCCACTAAATGGGACCAGTCATGGATAATCCAAAATCAGCTGTGTGGTACATGGGCATTTCTGGCACTTTCAACCGGGGGTGGCACCAGGGGGCCCCTTTGCAAAACTTCAAGCCGGGAATTGCAGGCTCTACATTTGTCTCCCAGATTACCTTCATGGTAGATCTAAGTGGTTCTCAATGGAACGGAAACAGCAAGACATCCTATTGGGGCAAGTGTTCCACAAGGAAGCGTGCTGGGACCATTGTTGTGGAATGTCTACTTCAACGACCTTCTTCATCTCATCCCAGAATCACATGCATATGCAGACGACTGTACACTGACATTCACTTATCCAAGAGAAGAAATGCCAGCTGCTCTAAGCTACATCAATCACCAGCTGAGAGCTATATCAGCTTGGGGAAATAGATGGCAAGTAACATTTGCACCTGAGAAAATGCAAATGATGATCGTCTCTAGGCACCATGATGGTAATGCTGGTGCAGTAGTAAGGATGAATGGGAGGATGTTGGCACCTGGAGAAGAAGTTGATATCCTTGGGGTGAAATTTGACTCCAAACTAACCATGAAGAACCATGTTGTAAATCTTGCAAACAAGGCAGCCAGGAAGCTTACAGCACTTCGCCATATCTCGCATCTGCTTGACAGTAGGGGTTGCAAGATCCTGTACGAGGCACAAGTACGCTCACACCTTGAGTATGCTCCACTTTCTTGGTTTGCCTGCCCCCCTCTCATCTGCGACTGCTTGACAGAGTAGAGAACAGAGCAAGATGTCTCATCTCTCGCATGGACCCATCCTGGATAGATCTGTCATTTCAGCAGAGCCTTCAACATAGGAGGGATGTGGGTGGCCTTACTGTTATGTACAAGGCCAATATTGTCAAAATACCACACTTGGATCCACTTCGAGGACAGCGTGAAACAAGCTTTTATGCCACAAGACGGGCAGAAAGCAGCAACTTCACTCTGGCTGTACCCTTCTCCAGAACATCACTCCATCTGAGATCATACATACCCAGGATGACTCGAGTATGGAACACATTCGTACAGCATAATGATGTCAACGAGATAAAGTCAGTTGATCAAATGAAAATGCTGGCCCACAGATGGCTCCAACTTCATCCTGTTCCATACTTGTATGTCTCATAACAATAAAAATGCTTTCAAATGAGCTGATGTAGGTAACAGCTCTTAGCTTGCCAATAAAGTTAGGAATCCTTAACCTGTAATATAGCTGTCAATAAAGCTAGGGATCCTTAACCTTGTCAAACCCTGTGTAAAAAAAAAAAAAAAGAGAAGAAAGAGAAAGAGAAAAAGAGAAAAAAGAAAAAAAAGAGAAAAAGAGAAAAAGAGAGAAAGAGAGAAAGAAAAAGAGAGAAGAGAGAAAGAGAGAAAAGAAGAGAAAAAGAGAAAAAGAGAAAAAGAGAAAAAGAGAAAGAAAAAAAGAAGAAAAAGAGAAAGAGAGAAAGAGAGAGAGAGAGAGAGAGAGAGAGAGGAGAGAGAGAGAGAGGAGAGAGAGAGAGAGAGAGAGAGAGAGAGAGAGAGAGAGGATGGGAGTGAAGGGGACGGGGGAGGGAAGGAGGGGGATAGAGTGACCGCTTAAACAGGGGTGCCTTAAGGCTGTGTGTGTGTTAGTGTGTGTGTTTGTGTGTGTTTGGTGTTAGTGTGTGTGTGTTTGTGTGTGTGTGTGTGTGTGTGTGTGTGTGTGTGTGTGTGTGTGTGTGTGTGTGTGTGTTAGTGTTGTGTGTGTGTTAGTGTGTGTGTGTGTTAGTGTGTGTGTGTGTTAGTGTGTGTTAGTGTGTGTGTTAGTGTGTGTGTTAGTGTGTGTGTTAGTGTGTGTGTTAGTGTGTGTGTTAGTGTGTGTGTTAGTGTGTGTGTTAGTGTGTGTGTTAGTGTGTGTGTGTGTTAGTGTGTGTGTTAGTGTGTGTGTTAGTGTGTGTGTTAGTGTGTGTGTTAGTGTGTGTGTGTGTGTGTGTGTGTGGTGTGTGTGTGTGTGTGTGTGTGTGTGTGTGTTGTGTGTGTGTGTGCGCATGCATGTGTGTGCATGTGCATGTGTGTGTGTGCGCGCGTGCATGTGTGTGCGCGTGCATGTGTGTGTGTACTCACCTAGTTGAAGTTGCAGGGGTCAAGTCCAAGCTCCTGGCCCCATCTCTTCACTGGTCGCTACTAGGTCACTCTCCCTGAACCATGAGCTTTATCATACCTCCGCTTAAAGTTATGTATGGATCCTGCTTCCACTACATTGCTTCCCAAACTATTCCACTTTCTGACTACTCTGTGGCTGAAGAAATACTTCCTAACATCCCTGTGATTCATCTGTGTCTTCAACTTCCAACTGTGTCCCATCTCTGGAACATCCTGTCTTTGTCCACCTTGTCAATTCCTCTCAGTATTTCGTATGTCAGTATCATGTCCCCCCTATCTCTCCTGTCCTCCAGTGTCAGCAGGTTGATTTCCCTTAACCTCTCCTCGTAGGACATACCTCTTAACTCTGGGACTAGTCTTGTTGCAAACCTTTGCACTTATAATTTCTTTACGTGCTTGGCTAGGTGTGGGTTCCAAACTGGTGCCACATACTCCAACATGGGCCTAACGTACACGGTGTACAGGGTCCTGAATGATTCCTTATTAAGATGTCGGAATGCTGTTCTGTGTGTGTGCGCGCGCGCATGTGTGCGTGTGCGGGAATGTGTGTGCGTGCGTGCCTGTGTGCGTGAGCGTGCCTGTGTGCGTGCGTGTGTGTGCGTGCGTGTGTGCGTGTGTGCACGTGTGTGCGTGTGTGCACGTGTGTGTGTGTGCATGTGTGTGTGTGCGCGTGTGTGCATGTGCATGTGTGTGTACACATCTGTTTTAGTGTGTACAAGTGTGCATGTGCTGACTTACACATGATGATCTACATGTGGATGTGAGTTTCAAGTGAAAGTGGTAATGGATGTCTATTAATATTACAAATTCAAAGTAATATGAAAGCCAGAAGTATTTGCTCAGTAACAAATGCAAATTGTAATCTTAAATAAAATGTAATAATAAAAATAAAGCATATGAACCATTTATTATGGGTTATTGCATTTAAACTTTTACTATCATTTTAAATATGTAAACCAAATAAAATTCTCAGAAGCCTCAACGACTTAGAAAATATTATTCCTGAGTTATTGTGTGTTTTACCCAGCTCATATACATGATATGGCAAAAATAACTATAAAGGTTCATTGCAATCAGAAGCAAAAAAATGATATATAATAAATATGATAGTCTTAGCTCCAAGAAGATTTGCTATTGTTATGGAAGCAACACATCAGTGTTAAAGAAAACCATCCCAAAATAAAGCATTTGCAAGTCAACTTAAAATTTTATCAAATATGAAAAAAGGTGTTTTTCCTCTTCTGTGGTCCTGTATCTAGCTTAAAAATATTAAGGGTTGTCTTAAATTATGACCAGCTGATTCTAGGAACATTCATGGCTGAAAAACTTAACTAGGAAATAAACATATATCTTTACGTGCAGTGTAACTTTCCTCTTTTTATTAAGCAATCAACAATATAATAAAACTCCTTTAAGTCTAAAATAACCAATACTCTACTTAACAAATAAATCTTAATATTATCAGCCAAAATTGTTCCTTGAATACATATATCAGCAACTGGAAAAAACAAGAGAGTACTTGGCTTGAGTGGGAGGAGGAGGAAGTAATCATTTCCCAAACATGTACTCCATAACGAGCAGCTTTTCCATGTAAGTTAACGTTGTAAAACATTATAAAACAACGTATGTCCAACTATGTATCTTCATGGTATATAAAGATTTATTATATAATATTTTCGAAGTAGATTGTCCAGGGTATTCACAGGAAAACAAAAAGTTATCATTATCTCACATACATGATCACTTGATCTTTGTAACATTTCAAAATAGTAACTTTTGATAGTAGTTACATATGGTTTTCTAACAATATGAAAATTGCTATTCATGGGGAAGCACTAAACTCATAGGGGTTATACAGCACCTAGGAAATCTGAAAATGTATTTAGTGAAGGATTTAATTGACTTTATAGTTTCCATGTGGGAACTTATGATGAACATCACAATTTTAAAGTTCCTTGAAATACTCACGAAGATGCTCATACCAAAAGATTTACGAAGATAAAGGATACAGATGAATGTATGATCAATTTATACTCAAGTTCTTCGAGAGTTCAAAAAGGTTTTTTGGTTGTGAACCAGATACAGAACTTTTACAACAGAACTAATAAAAATTATAAACAATCACTTACTGAATATTAACGGCCCACATTATCACATTTCTTTACTTAGTTAAGGCACACAAAAAATTAATTAATTAAAAAAAATACATCACTTAAAATTGCAAATGTTTTCTATAGAATTTTTTTTTTTTTTTTAAATTATTATTCTTAACACATCGGCCATTCCCCACTAAGGCGGGGTGCCCAAAAAAGGAACTTTCATCATCATTCACTCCATCACTGTCTTGCCAGAACTACACTCACACTACAGTTATAAAACTGCAACATTCAGACAAAATGTGGTACTAAAAGTTAGGGGCAACAAAATGCAGAAGAATTATGCTCTTACTTCACATTATTTTAAGATAAAATAATGATAATATAAGTCACAACTGATATACTCTCTACCTCACAAACCCAAGCCAAAACTCCTTATATTTTTTCCATAATATTTACATCTGCGCAAAATGTTTTAATTCATGGTTCATCACGTTACTTACAGTTTCTGAGGGAAAAGATAGGAAATTCAGGAAGAAGATACTCCACTAGTCATGTGGAGAGATTAAATTGATATCTATGAGATTATTTTTCTGCAACTGTTTCTGCTTCAGCTGTGTAACTATGTAAGAACAAATTTATAAAAGTAAAGTTAAATACAACTATTGTTAACTTTACTGTCAATGTATTGAATTAGTATGAGATATATTATTCAATAATAACTTTAGTTAAAAGATAATAATAACCATGGAACTAGAGTCATACATGTCATATTGCTTGATACTTTCCCAATATTTAACAAGCTGTTAGTGCTACCTGACACATGTTTACTGACTTCAATCTTACTGCTCTTCATTACTAAATAACAATGTTTATTTCATGAAAAACAAACAATGCATTTTATAATTAATTTAAGAACAATAATGCATTGAAAAAATAAACAAATTTTGCAACATGAACATTTAGAAATGACTTTTGTCATGCATTTTACAAGAGAGAAAAAATTTATTAATATTTATCTTATCTTATGATAAAGATGAAAATAAAGGTGCAACATGGTAAGGCAGCAATAAGAGGTCCAGCATGAGTGCAAGGAAGAATCAAACAACATGAACATTTCAAGACTGAGAAGAAGGATGATGATGGATGTGTGTTAGAGGGTATACCTGGGTGTGTGGTGGAAGTGGTAGAATAGGTGGTGGTAGTGGTGATGGTGGTGGTGGTAGTAGTGGTGGAGAACACCCCCCAAGGGGCTGTGGTGGTAGTGGAGGAAGAAGGGGGTGTGGTATTGCGGGCCCCCCAGCCCACAGCACTGGTACTGTTGATGACGGTAGTGGAGTTGGCAGTAGTGAGGCCTTCAACTTCCCGGGGGGCTGGGGGTACTGCCGGCTTCTCATTTAAAGTGCCAGTAGTGGACATAAAGGGCATGGTGGTGGTTGTGGAAGGGGGCGGGGGACGTGCTGGAGGTTGATGGTCTGTTGCATGTTGCTGCTGCTCCTGCAGAGGCTGTGGACTACTGGTGGGGGCGCCACTATCATCACCTCCGCTAATGGGCCATGCATCTCTGGGCTGACTGGGGGGCCATGCACTATTCCAGGCACTAGCCCCACCACTGCCAAACCCTTTACCTGCCCAAGCTGAGCTGGCGGCATCACCCCAGGCAGCATCTGGATTCACTAGCTTCTCACGCAGACTCAGCACCTGCCAATATACCATTCATAATTTCATATACATGTATTCTATCGGAATTGTAAAATACAATTAATTCACACAAAAAAATAAACTAGAAATGTTCAACATCATGTATTATTAACCATTTCAGGGCTTCCAACATACTAGTATGGCTTACGTGCCAGGGTTATTGACGTATTAGTACGCATAAATTCTAGTGCCTTCAAATGAAGCGGGAAAAGGCTGGTAGGCCTAGATGTGAGAGAATGGGTGTGCATGGTCGGGGCGTGCAGTAGAAAAAAAATCTGGGACTCAGTGGTGCATTGTGGGAATGCCATTTTAGTACAACTTGTTCACCATGCCTCGTGGTAAGAAACTCCTCACTCCTCGGCGAATTGGGACACTTTTGTTTCCCAGTGACAGTTGTAATACAGATGAAAGTGCCAGTGAAGATGAGTTTCAAGGTTCTGATGAGGTTGTGACCGAAACTAATGACGATAATACCAGTAATAGTGAGGAAAACCCAGATGACCCTCAGCCTTCCATCTCTGATGCTGGGCCGTCTTGTTCACATTCAGTTGAACCAGAACGAAAGAGGAAACTCCTATTTTCCCACATCCAGGACTCAGATGTGAGCATTGGTGATGATAGTGATAGTGAATATGAACTACAAGCTCTTGAAAACAGTTCCAGTAGCGATAGTGAAGTGGAACATTCTCCAGTGAAGCGTCAGTATATACGACGGTACATGCGCTCTGGTAGCATGCCATATGCTATTCCATGGGGAAGGAGTACATCTCGGAGTACATCCCATGGCTGTACAACAGGAACAGAGTGAAAATGAAGATGACAGTCTTGCAGTTGGGATGGAAAATGTGCATGGTGGTGGTAGTGGTGGTGAGAGTCTTGAGGCACCAGCAGTGGGCCATGCTGCCACCCACGCTGCTGCCTCAGTTGATCTACAACAAAGGCCACAATCCCCTACCCACCCACCACACCAGCCTCCACAACCACAACCTCCACAACCACAACTTCCACAACCACAAACTCCACAACCACCTGTCAATATCCAGTACCCACCAGCAGACCGCACCTGAGATTGGCAGGAAGCTGACAATTTTGTTCCCAATCCTCATCACTTTGATGAAACTCAAAGTGGAATACAGTCATCTTGTACACTTGGGAACAATGCCACTGAACTGGAATGTTTTGAGTTATTCTTTGACGAACCCCTGATGGAAATTATTGTCAGGGAAAGCAACAGATACTTCGAGTACACCACAGCAAACACAATACTTTCACCAAAATCACGCCTACACCAGTGGAAGGAGACAACTGCGGCTGAGCTGTATCTTTTCTTTGCCACAATAATGCTTATGCCACATGTGTATAAGCACAGTGTCAAAGCATACTGGTCAACAGACCACCTGATTGCAACCCCAGGTTTCAGTAATATAATGCGAGTGAATCGATCTGTGCTACTATTACGTACGCCTCACTTCTCAGGCAAAACCAGGCCTGACAGAAACGACAGGTTATATGAGATTAGGAATGTGTTTGTGTATCTGAAAGGGAAATTCAGTATGTATTTTTATCCCTTCAGGAAGCTTGTTATTGATGAGTCTGATTCTGTTCAAAGGAAGACTCTCATTCAAGCAGTATATACCAAGCAAGAGGAAACACTTTGGTATAAAGTTATTTGTGCTTTGTGACTGCTACAGTAGTCTTGTATTGGATATTATTGTGTACACTGGAAGTTATACATTGCAAAATGCCTGGAAGTTATTGGGCATCTCAGGTGATGTGGTTAGAATAACGATGGAACCATACCTTGGTAAGGGGAAATATTATAAACATATATTATATATATGTACAGATAACTGGTACACATGCCTCACTCAGTGATTTTTTGCAAGTAAACATGACAGATGTGTGTGGCACAGTGCGTGCAAATCCTAAGCATATGCCCAGATTTGATGTTGGCACTCACAGAGGTGAAGTGCAGGCGTTTGCTGCCAATGACATCATGGCATTTCGGTGGCATGACAAACGAGATGTCACTGTTGTCATCAGTTCACCCTAACGAAATGACAAACACTGGCAGGGAGAAGAGAGAGACCAATGAACCCATTCTAAAACCTGCAGTTGTGATTGATTACACCTTCAACATGCACTCAGTGGACAAATGTGACATGCAGATTGGGTTTGCTGATTGTGTTCGCAAGAGTTATAAGTGGTACATAAAATTCTTTTTCCATATTCTGGATATTTCCATGCTCAATGCTTATAATATATACAAGATGAGAACCAGAAACAAACCACCATATGGCGAATTTTGTTTGTCTGTCATCAGACAAATAGTATTCAAGTACCAAGGAACAATACCTGCAATAGAAAACCGCCCACGAAATTATCAACAACTACCTTCTTGTCTGAAGCATGGTGATCACTTCCTAATAAAACTTTCTGCTACTGTTTTCAAGCAAAAAGGCTCAGAAGAGGTGTTACGTTTGTGCACATGAGAAAAAAACGCCCACAACAATGCAGACACACTCGTTTTATGTGCGAGGAGTGTAAAACACCACTGTGCATGACACCATGTTTCAAAGACTTCCACAGGCTGCAGAACTTCTAAAAACATGTCCTGTGAACTGGTCGACAGACTGCCTGATTTCAATCCCAGCTTTCAGTGATATAATACCTGTGAACTGATTGGTGCTACTGCTACCTATGCTACACTTCTCAGACAAAACAAGTCCTGAGAGAAACAACAGGTTATTTAAGATCAAGAATGTGTTTATGTATCCGAAACAGAAGTTCTGTATATATTTTTATCCCTTCAGGATGCTTGTTATTGATGAGTCTTTGATTTTGTCCGAAGGTAGACTGTCATTCAAGTATATACCAAGCAAGAGGAAACGCTTTCGTATAAAACTGTTTTGCTTTGTGATTGCTACAGTGGTCTTGTATTGGATATACAGTGGAACCTCGGGTTATGAATGTTCCACCATGCAAACGTTTCAGGATATGAACCGTCGTTCAGTCAATTTTTTGCTTCTGGATATAAACGAAATTTCAGGATGCGTACTTCCTCCTCAAGGGAGGTTCCTAAAATAAATAAATAAATAAATAAAAAATAAAGTATTTATTTCTTTGCAAAGGTTACAATGTGTGTTTACATATTATAATATGACCGGAGCAAAGAAAGCCACTATCATGCTGAGGCATTTCAGGCAGACTTAACCCAATACTTATAGACTACTTGTTTTGCTGATGGTAGTGCCAATTACTGGCACCTTTTTCAAGTTTTTCCTCACTGTTAGTAATATTATTATTATTTATTACTATTAAATTGTATTATTATCATAAAAAATATTGTTATTATTCTTTCTTTCAACACACCAGCTGCATCTCACCGAGGCAGGGTGGCCCAAAATGAAAAATGAAAGTTTCTCCTTTTACATTTAGTAGTTATTATTATTATTATTACATATATGGTAAGGAGCTCTTGATACAGGGAAATGGATCTGTGTTCCAGTTCCCTAAATTAACCCTTTCAGGACCCAAAGGCAAAATCTGAAAGGGTGTCCCAATGTCCAAGAAATTTTGAAAAAAAAAAAAAAAAAAAAAAAAAAAATCTTACAGAATTAAAGATAATATTTTTGTGAAGATAATAAAACAAAAAAAAATACTGATCAGTACTTATCGAGATATAGAGGTGGGAAGTTAACCCAAAATGACCGGGTGGCGGCAACATCAGTGACTTCCGCAAAATCGCATTTCTATATTTTACGTTTCTCATACTTTTTTCTATTATTTTCTAATTTTTTCTTTTTCAAGTAACATTTGTGGCCTGTGAGACCAATACAGTGGACCCTGAGTTTCGTGATTAATCCGTTCCAGAGAGCCTGCCGAAAGTCGAAATTCACGAAACTCAAAACCATTTTCCCCATAAGAAATAATATAAATAAAATTAATCTGTTCCAGATACCCAAAAATATTAAAATAAAATATTTTTCTTTCAAATTAAATAATGATTTACATACTGAAAACAATAAAAAATCAAGTACATGCACATAAAAAATTCAAATTCAAATTCAAAGTTTATTCTCTATAAGGATTACAATGCTGAGTTTACAGAATTTGGTTATTGTATTGTTTACATGTAGTAAAATAATAATTACAGAGTGTACCACTAGAACACCTAGCATGGCTAGGCATTTTGGGCAGACTTAAATTAAATCTTAAGTTTAAAATATTACAAAATTATGAGGTAAGTTGGTATTATGGCTAAGTGACTAAATACTAGTTTGTGACTTTAGCAATGTGAATGCTTTTGTTTTGGCACTATACATAGTTTCAGTATTGGAGTATCACAGGCAAACTTATGACTAGTTAAGATTCATTATTTTGAGATTGAGATTGATATTTCTGTTTATGGTCAAATGGGTGAGTGAGTGTAAGTGTTAACCACAAGGTGGTATTCGTGTAATTAGTTGACAGGGTGTATCAGGGAGATAAGATGTTTTCTGATGGTAGTTTTGAAGGTGATGAATGTGTCTGCAGTTTTAAAATTTTAAGGTAGGGTGTTCCAGATTTTAGGGCCTTTAACATACATTGAATTTTTGTAAAGGTTTAGTCGGACACGGGGAATGTCATAGAGATGTTTGTGTCTGGTATTGTGCCTGTGGGTTCTGTCGCAACTATCAAGAAAGCGTTTTAGGTCAAGGTTAATATTGGAATTTAAGGTCCTGTAGATGTAGATTGCACAGTAGTAAGTGTGGATGTCTCAGTAGTAGCACCAGTTCCTAGTAACCAGTTACCAGTAACCAGTGTACCAGTAGATGACTCACTACCAACCGTCTGCATGAATCACTGACTGATTATTCATATTGCTGCTGACCATAGCAGGATTTCAAACATCCCTCACCCATAGGCACTTGTGGGTCAGTCGTAGTAGGCAGCAGAGAGAGACAGGTCGGCTGTTGGCGCTTTCCATACTTCCCGTTATATATTATACGTACTACCAGCCTACATGAGTATTTTTACCCATCCACGTATCGAAAACCCACATGACAAATGGTGGCACCGGTGTGGGCGTGGATTTAAGGGTATTTCAGACGTAAGAAGACTGTTTGTGGGTTGCCGGCAGGTCAAAGGTGAACCGTCTGAGCCACCTCCAGCTAGAAGCTTACCCTCACACACCACCCTGTGAACTCCAGTCTGCAAGCCTGTTGCAGCCGTTTTTCAAGCTTCCTGGCTTAGTTCGTGTGCTAATTGCTTCAATCTCCGAGGGTTGACCCGGATTTTGCAATTAAGCCAGTCACTAAGCCAGACTGTGGAAGTGAACGCTAGTCAGCCTGCCTCAGCCTACCATCCAGCCTGTCTCGTCATCCGCCTGCTCCTTCATGCTGTGTGCATCGTTACACGTCTTCCAGTTAGCCATTCCGTGGGTTACGCCAGTCAGTCAACCCAGCTTCTAACCCAGCTGAGAGAGAGAAGAAGCCACGCAAGTTCCTCTGAAGTATTGTCCATATATCGCTTGTGCTTGGATGCTGGTAAGAGTGGTCTTCATCATCCCTTGGCATTTGATTTTAAATTTAACCGCGCCCCCCCCCCCCAAATCACCCCCCACCACCCCCCCCCCACCCCCCATCTACCTGTGGGGTTTTTTTTTTTTCCCCCCTTTACCTCCTAGTACTTTTTTTGGCTCAC
This sequence comes from Cherax quadricarinatus, assembly GCF_026875155.1. NCBI lineage: Eukaryota > Metazoa > Arthropoda > Malacostraca > Decapoda > Parastacidae > Cherax > Cherax quadricarinatus. Next base: position 41,085,670 of record NC_069427.1, read on the forward strand.
ATAATTGGTCAAGAGTTTGGCGCCGAGCGCCAACGATAAACCCAAGTTATGTGAGTTCACCAAAAAAAGGCGCATTTTTTTCCGACAAAAGGAGGTAGGGGGCATCATCCCCGCACGGGAAAACGCCTTCCCCCCTCATCCCCCAGCCCCCACTCCGTTACTACCCCATACTCCAGTGATAATTTTTTTTTATAACATTTTCTTGATTTTAAGACTTTTGCAAGTGTAAGATTTTACAGGGGAATTTTTCTTGTTTTCCTTTGGGGGTTTTGGGGGTTTCCGGGGTGTAAAATTCAGTGTTTTTTTTGACTCATTTTTTTTTTGGCAATTTTTTTAAAGTGTTTTTCGCTCTTCTTTTTGTTTTCTTTTTTAAAATTTTTTTTATCTGTGTTTTTTTTTTTTTTTTTTGCTCCCCTTTCGTTTGAAGTAAAATTAGGAAAAAAGTTTACCATTATTCATTTTCCGGGAAGAAAATTCTTTTAAAAATTTTTTTTTGAAACCCTTTCACCCCTTTGTATTCCCAAATATTTTCCCCATTGTAGTTCATGCAGTGATATTCACCCCAGTATAAAAAAAATTATCTAAAAATTTTCGTGAACCTTTTTTTTTTTTTCGAATGCCACCAGGTCCTTTCCAAAAAATTTTTTTTCGCAAAAACCCTGGATACCTTTAAATTTTTTGCCAGCAATTTTTGTTTTTCCCCGGCACCACCCAAAATTTTGTTGTAAAAATCCCCAAAAAAAAATGAAAAGGGAAAGTTTGGTGGCCCCCCCCCAATTTTTAAAAAGGGGTTTTCCCCCCCGCCAATTTGGGTTTACAACCCAGTTTTTTTTTCTTGTTTTATTTTTATTCATTTTTTTCCAAATTTCTTTGAACAAATTCACTCTTAGTAATTTAAAATTTTTTTTTTTAAAAAAAGAAAAGGTTTTTTTCCTTTTCCTCTATTTTGAAAAATTTTTTTGGTCTAATTTACAATTAAGAGTTAAAGTGTTCAACTTTTTTTTCTTCAAAATTTTTATTTTATTTTTTAAACCCAAACTTTTTTTCCCCGGGGAAAAACTTTTATTACGGAAATTGATTTTTTCTGCGTCATATTTTTTTTGCACTTGTTCGCATGAATTTTTTTTCTTTTTTTGCATTTTTAAATTCTAAATTCTTTATTGTTTGAGTCCTTTTTTTTCATTTTATTATTTTTTCCTGACATTGTCTGAATTATATTTTAATTTTGTTTATGCATTCTTAGAAAATTTTTCCCAAATTTTCCCATTTATCCTTTTTGGGCATAAAAAATTTTTTCGTGATTTTATTTTATACTTTCTATTTGATTTACATTTTTTATTATTAATTTCTTTAAAAAGCAAGATTACGACAGCTCTTTTTGCTTTTAAATTTTTTTCTCCGAAATATTTTTAAACTTGAAAATTTTCAATGTTTTTTTTTTTTAATCTTGTCCACAGTCCTTTACTTTGGGTTTTCCTTCCCCCTTCAGGGGTATCTTAGAATTTTTTTTTATTACTTCTCAAAAATTATTTTGATCTCTTTTTTTTTAAAAATTTTAACATTTGTATCTTTTTTTTTTTTCTTTAAATTTTTGCCTTTTTTTGTTCTTGGGGCAACTTTTTGCCATTATTCTCACTTTAACCTTCAAGTATATTTTTAGTGAATGTCGACACTCAGACCCCCCCGGGCCTGCTGCTCCTGTCATCAGTCCTCCATTCCTTGGGACGACAAACCCGACCCAGACTCTGAGACACTAAAAAATTTTCCCCTGGGTGTTTTTTTCCCCCTTGATGCTTTAAACCTTTTTTTAAAAGGGCCTTGACAGTCATAGTCTTGAAGCAGGGTTTAAATTTCCCTTTTCGTTCTCCGTGTTAATGCCTAGTTGAAGGCCCCTCCTTCAGGGGAAAGTCTTATCAAAATTTGCGAAAAAAAGCTCTTCATTGATCCCCTGTTTCTTTTTCACGTTGTTGACCCTCCCTTGAATGCAAGATTTCTGGAATTTTTACAAAAGTGGTCACAATATGAGGAACTAAATTTTGTTTTTCCCCCCTCCCGAACCAGTAAAAACAGCTGACCCAAAAGCGTTCTAGGGAACTAGTAAAAGGCACAACAACCCATGACTAATAATCTTGGAGTCCCTTTTGGGCTTTTAAAATTTTAACAAACTTTTACCCTTCATTTACAATGCTGTCCAGCCCCAGCTTTTTTTTTTCCTGACGAGGATAAACCATCCCCCAGCATCATTTGCTAAAATAGAAAGTTTTTTGGGGGCAAAAAAAAGAAAAATTTCCCCCGGCTGTTTTCCGGTGTGCTTTATGAGGCAAACCCTCCAACGTGACGAGGGAAACCCCCTTACAGCCCTAAAAAAAGTACTTTCCTTTTCCCCCGGGGGTACTTTTCCCCATGTATCAAAAGTAATTTCACACCTTGCCTCATCGGGCACCCCCTCTTGTTTGCGCCAAAAACGAAAAAAGTGGCGTAAAACCACCCCCCCCCCAAGCGATCACGCAAGGACCAGGGACAGATCAAATAAACCTCGAATATTCATAGTACATTCCAGTAACCATAGTCAGGGGACTTTTTACAATGGGGTTTTCCCCGGGGCCAAATATTAAAATTAAATTTGTCCTAAAAGTAAAAACCCTAAAAAGGGCTCGACGAGGATGAGTACCAGTTAGATTTTCCCTTTACTGTACTTATCATAGAAAAACGGACATGACACATCTGAGTGCAATGCTCCTAAAACCCTTTCATACTCTAGGCCTTTTCCCCCTTTGGCCGTTTAAACCCGCAAAACCCCGTAGAGGAAACAGACACCGTGTTCTCAAAAAACCAAAACCAGCCCATTTTTTCCAATTCGGGGGAATTTCGAGCCCCCCGGGTCAAACCGCCCCCCATTTTGACAGTAGGTGAAAAGGGATCCCAACCATCCCCTTCACAATTCCTTTAAAGGGCCTTAAGCAGTCTCAAGAAGACAATCCTGCTGATGAGTTGTTTTCCATTCCTGTTTGTAGATGTTTTTTGGGGGATGAAGGGGGAACAAATCTTTGCTGAGGAAAATTCCACCTTTTGTTTGTGCCAAATTTTCCAATGAAAACCATAGGGCCCCTATAGGGGGGCAAGAAATCTGTTCAAAATTTGCACCCTTCTTTTGTTCAGGGCCTTTTGGGCCAAGCAATTTTTCAGGTCAATTTGTTTGGGGATAAGAAATTTTCCCACATCCCCCTTTTTTCTCGTAAACCGACTCATGTTCCCCCCCCTTAAATGGAGAAAGGGCGGGGTTTCTCACCTCCCGTTTTCCGCGGTCGGATTTTCCCTAACTTTTTCTATCCAAAGGAAGAGACTTCACTGTTTCCCTTTCCCTTTTGGGTCGACCAGTTTATTTTCCCCCCTTTGGGCCCTTTCCACGGGGTTTTGTTTCATGCGAGCCCTTCCACATTGGGGCTCGCCCTTTATCGATGGAAATGCCCAAATTGAAAATTATTGTACCATTTTGGGGGTTTCCCCCCTTGGACCGAGATCTCCATACTGCCGCAGAGTACGACATTCGAATTAATTTCCCTTTCAGGCCAGTGCAATTTTTTCCCGTACGTACCCAACCCGGCAGGCACGGGGATCCTGTCACCCCTGTCTGTGTTTTCCTTTCCAAATTCAAAATTCAAGATATGTCCAGTTTTCCTCAAGTGTCTGAGGCCCCCTCTAATACCTTGAGTTTCGAGCCCATCCCTGCAATGTCTGCTATTTAAAATAGTATTTTTCTCCACAGGGGAAAAACCTTGTCGAAAAAAATTTTCTTCAACTAGTAAACCATCTCTTGTTTTAGTCCCCATGCCGTCTGCAGAAAACCCTTTTTGTCGCAGCTATCCCTCACTAGGTGTCCTTTTTTTGTTCCTAGTGTTTTCCCAAAAATGGAAAAAACCTAGTTGACCAGAGAAATTTCCCGCAAAAAATAAAAGGGCTATTTTGTTTTAACCCCTCCTTACATGTTTAAGAGATAATAAGATTTCCCTTTTTTTCCTCCCAACACTTGGCCCAGTGTTTTTGCTCAGAGCAAAAACCAAACTTGGGTTTACCTTGTTCACATTTCCCTTTCCCGTTCAGGGTAGAGGAAGAGTTGTCAAAACCCGACCCCTTGGGGGCGGTGCTATTTTTTTACCGGGGGGGACCTCATCCACTCACTGATCAATCGTTTCCCCCATTTTAGGAGAAAGACATAGCTCCCACGACTTCCCAGGGAAACAACCTTTTTTTGACTCCTTTTGAAAAAAACGCGTAAAAGCCTTTTCCTTAAACCCGGCAGAAGAGGGAAAAACCCAAAATTAAATTTTCCCCCCCTCGATTCCCCCTTAACCTGGTAATAACCTAACTAAATACCTCGTTTCAGAAAGGCCCCCATTTACAAGTTCTGTCGCAGAAGAATTGATCAATCAATGGGTTGAGATGGAGTTATTTCACCTAGCAATCAAACCTTTGGGAAAGGGACCCTTGATCCAAATAAACCCAAGAAAGGGTGGTACTTGGGGCCCAGTTAAATTTACTTTAGGGAATTAAAAAGCGAAAACTATCCCAGAAACCCCTTTCCCCCTTCCTGACTTGGGGGATCTTTTTTAAAGTAACACGGAGATAACAAAGTCCTTTTTTTAACCCTGGCCTTTTTACCAAATGTTTTTGGGAAGTCCCTCTTTTACGAGGGCACCAAGACTAACCGCAAAAATTTCCCCCCACTCCTACGGTCATTAAACACCCCTTTCCCCCATATGGCGTTTTTGGAAATTTCGATGCTCCCCTATCACTTTTCAAGGGCCCTGACTAATAACTTTAGAGGGCCATAAGGGAAAGCACTTTTTTGGGTACTTTGATGACTAATCTTTATGGTTTTAAAACTGGGTACACACTTTAAAAAACTTTTAAGTGTACTTGGGGAACTTTAAGGGAACCCAAATTTTTAAAATCAAACGTCCCAAATGTCCCAAATTTTTTAGTCAGAAATTAATTTTTCTTGGTCACGTAGTCACCCTAAGGGGGTTTCGACGGGGCCAAAAATAAAGAACTCAGTACTAAATTTTCCCCAAAAACCCAAAACTGCTGAAAGGGCCCGGGGATCCTTTGGGGCTTTTGCAGGGTTTTTTTATATCTTTCATTGCCCAAAATTTTTTTTCCATAGGCCCCTCCTCTAACTGAGTTTCTTAAAAAAGATGCTTTCCTTTTTTTTTGGACCTTTTTCCTCAAGAAAGAGCATTCCCCCCCTTTTAAAAAAAAACTAACATCTGCCTTCCCCCTTTTTAAATTTCCAGATTTTTTCCCAAGGCCCCCCTAAACTGACCCACTGATTTCTAGTTTTTATTGCAAAAAGGTGCCCACTAGCTCAGAAGAAATGATGGGGAAGTCCAAAAGCAGTTTTCATTTTTCTAGCCGAGTCCCCTTTCGAAAAAGGGTGAACAAATTAAAACAGTAACTGACAGAAGCTTTAGAAAAAGGGGGTCTTTAAAGCAAAATTCCAAGACATTATTTATATTCTCTGTTTTAAAGCTTGACAGACCCCTCCCCCACGATACCTTTATTCCAGAACAAAAAAACCTACTGGAAGGTTTGCCAATTGGGCCTTTAAATATCCAAGAGTTTTAATTTCCCCCTTTGAACATTTTACCGGCAAGTCAAATGTATTCCCCGATGCCTTTTTTAACGCACATTTAGTATGTAACTGCAGACCCCCCCCCCATTTTTGTGGGTGAAGATGTAAAGAATCCCCAACGGCAGATCCCATGTGGGCGGTGTAATTTTGATTCCTGCTTTCCCGGAAGATCTTAATTTTTGAAATGTGAAACCCCCCAGCACCCATCCCGTGACTTTGTCAGAACCAAGAATTAAATGAAACGAACAGGCCGAGTTTGGGGACCCCCTACAAAGAGCACACCCTTTGTTAAATTTCCCCATCACTAGTGAATGTACCTTACACTAGTTCCCAATGTACCATGTTTTGCGCACCCTGGTATGGATCATTCAGTAAAACAAGCCAGATTGAATACTTTGGGGCCTCGTATGGCAACTGAAAATTTTCTTTATATGGGTTTAAAAAATGGGAGTTCCCATGCAACATTTTAAAAAATGCAATGGGCCTAATTTCCCAAACCAAGGGGTATCCCAAACCCCCTAAACGAACCGGGGGAAAAAGTTTTTGCTAGATTTTTTAACTATTTTTCCCAAGTTCCCTCCAGGGCAACAAAAATCTATGTGTTTTTGGTAGCCCCTTTTCCAAACCCGATATTGTTTAGTTAGTTTTCCTAAGCAGGGTAAGACTGCCGGGGCAGTAGCTAAAAACTTTAAAAAAAAACGCATTATCTGCAGGGAAACCACCCCCCAATCCCTTGTAAAAAGAAAAAGGAGGGGAATTCGTAATGAGATTCTTTAAAATTTTTGTACCCTTTTACAAAACTCTAAATTTCCCCATTGTTTCCCCACATCCTGCCAGCAATGGGGTTTGCGGGAAAGAAAACCCAAAAAGAAAATACTTGATGCCCTTTAGAGCCCTATCAATCCCAACAGTGAAACTTTGGGGTGAAGTTTTTACCTGATGTGCAGTTTTTCTATAAATTTTTGCTTACAATGCTTCTAAAAGTACACTCCAAAATTTAGCATTGTAAAGGTGTGGATAAAAGTTTGCCCCTTTTGAAAATTGCTAATTCTAATCCGAAACCAAATTTCAACCCTGATGATTTCAAAGCAATCGTTCCAAATTAAACTCAAAGTGTTTTTAGAAAAATCCGTGAAACACTTTTATAAAACAACAGCCGGGAATTTTCAAGAGTCCCCAAACACCGAGCAAAAAGGGCGTCCCCAAAAACAAAAATAGGGTTTGAGAGTTATGCTGACTAACTTTTAAAAAAACCCCCTGCAAATGCCCCAAGCTTGAACAAAAGTTTTTGGTCCTTATCGAAAAGTTAACATATCCCTGGTAATAAGTATAAAAAGGTTTTGAGAAATTATACTGGTCAGTATAAAGAAAACGCATTTTTGATCATTGAAGTTAGTATGGGGAGGGTTTAAAGATTCCAACCCAGACTAATGTGACAGCCCCGACAATTTCCCCCGAAACCTGTACTCTCTTTTTCCCCTGATACTCATCAGACGATAACCGGGAAGGCTTAACCCCCCCCCACGTACACCCACATTTGGAAAAACTCAGTATCATTTTTTTAAATACCAAATTTAAAATTTGGGCCCCAAATCCGCATGAGTTAGCCATGCAAAAAGAGTTTTTATCCCCCAAAGATGACAAACCCCTTTTGCATATTTTCAAACCTCTCACCCTACAAGTTTGGGGTTTTAAAAGTAAAAAAACCGTATAATGAAAAAAAAACAGTATCCAAAATTATCGTAAATTTAAGAATTTTTTTTTTTCGTTCACCCCTTCTTTTCCCGAATTTTTGAAAGTTAACAGTCAAAATTTTTCGTGTAAAACCCAATCGGCCTTTCTGCTAAACACTTCTTTCTTTGGGATTATGAAACAGATTAATCCAACTTACAGGTGATATAAAAAAAAACCTGGAAAACCCTATCAGAAATTCTGGGGGCAAAAAAGATATCACGAAATAGCGAAATAAAATTAGCAAAAACAGATGAACCCCACCCCACCAACAGAACCCGCAAACAGACTCAATGATTTCTTCTCCACTATAGGACAAAACCTTGCCAATAAAATCCCAAGCTCAGATCCCCCACCAAATGACTACCTCACCGGCAACTACCCGAACACCACTGTTCCTAGCTCCGACTAACCCATACGAAGTCTCCCTTATTATCAACGCACTAAAAAACAAGGCAGGAGATTTAAATACCTTACCACCCCTTATATACAAAAAAGTGTCACAAGTGCTATCACCAATCATTGCAACACTCTTTAACAAATCCATTGAATCCTCCACCTTCCCTACGTACTCAAAATAGCAAGGGTCACCCCGATCCACAAAGGAGGAGACCAAACAGAGTTGAATAACTATAGGCCAATATCCAACTTACACCTCTCTCAAAAATCTTCGAAAAATTAAATTTTCATAAACAAATCTACTCCTACCTTATCTCCCAAAACATACTCAACCCCTGCCAATTTGGATTCAGGCCTAAAAAAAATACTAATGATGCTATTATACACATGCTAGAACATATATACACTGCAATAGAGAAAAAGAAGTCCACTGGGGATCTTCATTGACTTACGTAAAAGCTTTTGATACAGTTGACCATGATTTGCCCCACGTAAAATTGTCACACTATGGTATAAAGGGCACTCCCTCAACTACCTCAAGTCTTACCTCAGCAACAGAAGCCAATATGTGTACGCAAATGGGGCAAACTCTTCTGCACAACCAATTACAGTTTGGTGTCCCAAGGGAAGTGTCCTTGGCCCTCTTTCTCTTTCTCCTATACAAAATGACCTACCAAATGCTTCACAATTACTCAAACCCACTATTTGCAGATGACACTACATACGTCTTTTCTCACCCGAGCCCAGTCACGCTAGCCAATACTGTAAATACCGAATTACAGAAAATATCTACCTGGATGAGGACTAACAAACTTACACTAAACATTGACAAAACTACTTCATTCAGTTTGGTAACAGAGCTACAGATGTCCCTCTTAACATAATAATAAATGGATCACCTATCACAAAACTAACAGAGGGAAAATTCTTTGGAATCCACCTTGGTAATAGACTCAAATTTCATACACATATACATCAAATTTCAAAAAAAATTTCCAAGACTGTAGGCATACTATCGAAGATACGGTACTATGTTCCACAGTCAGCCCTCCTGGCCCCATATCACTCTCTTATTTTACCCCTATCTCACCTAGGGAATTTGTGCATGGGCTAACAAAAATTTAAAACCATCTCAGACCACTAATTACCCAACAAAAGGCTGCAGTTAGAATATAACAAATTCTCACTACAGGCAGCACACTCCACCAATATTCAATACACTAAACCTACTCACCATACAAAACATCCATACTTATTACTGCACCTATTACATACATAGAACACTTAACCTGATAAAACCCCTCCCCTCAAACATCTCCTTGCCAACCTCAACAGAACACATGACCATAACACAAGGCACAGATCACTCTTTGATGTTCCTCGTGTCCATCTCACACTATGCAAAAACTCAATGCCATAAAAGGCCCTAAAATCGGGAATTCATTACCTGTAATATAAAAGAACACAACCTGTTTATAAATTCAAGTCTCTTCTAAAAGATTACTTACTCACCCAAAACCAAATAAATACTGAATAACTGAAAAATTATAAATTTTTATATCTTAAATGTTTCTCACAATTATATCACATAATGTTAAACCTAAAACCCAATCTAACTTTATTTTTTTTTAAATACACTACCTAACAGAATCACTACCTAACTGAATGCAACCATATGACCTGTCTATGTAATACTCACTTGTGCTTTATAGTTATCTGTTTACATTAATGTTTTATCACTGATTTCATCATTGCTTAGTAGCAGCGCTGTATAGTCCTTGTGGCTTAGCGCTTCTTTTTGATTATAATAATAATAATCATTGCTTAGTTAATCTTAAGTTAATTTTAAGCCAGCCCGTAATGCTATGCATAGTATAAGTGACTTTGGCATACTGCTCTTATCTGTATTTTTTTTGTACCTCTGTATGTGTGCACAAATTGGAAATATTCCTTCCTCAGAATCCATAGATCACATGAATACAGATCGATCGATCAAATTTTTTTTTATCACTTCTATTGTGTAATCCCAACGTTGAGTTTCATTCGATGAGTTGTGATATATTATACCTTGTATTGCATTACAGTTTTATTCAGTTTAAATTATGTAAGCTTCCATTCCAATATTCTACTTATGTATGTTATAATGTTCAATTGTTGTGTACTTTGACATTGTATAGAATCAGCCCAAGCTGTACACCTGCCATCTCTAGTTTGTATTAGTTGTATGTCGGGACGACATACGTTAGCATCACCGAGCTCTCAGTAGTAGCACCAGTTCCTAGTAACCAGTAACCAGTAACCAGTGTACCAGTAAATGACTCACTACCAACCATCTGCGTGAATCACTGACTGATTATTCATATTACTGCTGACCATAGCAGGATTTCAAACATCCCTCACCCATAGGCACTTGTGGGTCAGTCGTAGTAGGCAGCAGAGAGAGACAGGTCGGCTGTTGGCGCTTTCCATACTTCCCGTTATACAGTGGACCCCCGCATAACGATCACCTCTGAATGCGACCAATTATGTAAGTGTATTTATGTAAGTGCGTTTGTACATGTATGTTTGGGAGTCTGAAATGGACTAGTCTACTTCACAATATTCCTTATGGGAACAAATTCAGTCAGTACTGGCACCTGAACATACTTCTGGAGTGAAAAAATATCGTTAACCGGGGGTCCACTGTATATTATATGTACTACCAGCCTACGTGAGTATTTTTACCCATCCACGTATCAAAAACCCACATGACAGATGTACTGAACAGGGAGTAAGTTTAGATCTATGAAGAGTGGGGGGGGGGGGGTGTTGCCAGGGATGGGATTTAGTGGTTATTCTTACTGCGGCTTTTTGTTGGGTTATTATTGGCTTTAGGTGTGTTGCTGTAGTTGAACCCCAAGCACATATAGCATAGGTGAGGTATGGATATATAAGTGAATGGTATAGTGTGAGATGGGCAGTTTGCGGCACGTAGTATCGTATCTTGGAGAGGATCCCAAACGTTTTGGATACTTTTTTGGTTATGTGTTGGATATGGGTGCTGAAGTTCATGTTGTTGTCGAGGTATAGGCCTAGGAATTTGCCCTCATTATGCCTGGCAATTAGAGTGTTGTCGATCTTAATGTTAATTTGCGCATTTCCTGCTCTGCTACCAAACATAATGTAGTAGGTTTTGTCAGTGTTAAGCATAAGTTTATTGCCTGTCATCCAAGTCGATATTTTGATCAGCTCCTCATTAACAATGGTGTTGAGGGTGGCAAGATTAGGGTGAGAGATGACATAAGTCGTGTCGTCAGCAAAGAGAATGGGGTTCAGGTGTTGAGATACGTTTGGAAGATCATTGATGTATATGAGGAAGAGCAGGGGACCAAGGACACTTCCCTGCGGAACTCCAGTATCAAGTGGCTGTGTTGTTGATGCTGTGTCTTTAATGGTGACATACTGATACCTATTAGTAAGGTAAGATTTGAAATATGCAAGCGCATGGCCTCTTATACCATAATGGTCAAGTTTGTGGAGTAGGATGCCGTGGTCTACTGTGTCAAAAGCTTTTCTTAGGTCAATAAAAATTCCTAGTGGATATTCCTTATTTTCCAATGCTGTGTAAAGCAGATCTAGCATTTTTATGATGCATCGTTAGTGCTTTTATTTTCCTGAATCCAAATTGGCAGGGGTTGAGTATGTTTTGTGCCGTTATAAATGAATATAGTCTCCTGTGCACGAGTTTCTCAAAGATTTTGGATAGCAATGGTAAGTTTGATATTAGCCTATAGTTGTTTAAATCTGTAGGGTCACCACCTTTATGTATTGGTGTAACCCTTGCCGTCTTGAGTAGTTTCGGGAAGGTGCTAGTTTCTAGTGACTTGTTAAAAAGTAATGAGATAGCATGCGAGAGGACATGGGCCGCTCTCTTGTACAATAATGGTGGGACATGAGACAGATTCCCTGAGTTATTTTTAAGTGACTTTATAATCTCGGTGACTTCCATGGGCTCAGTTGGAGCAAGATAGAAGGAATTTGGGAAATTCCCATCTAGGTAGTCCCCGGCATGGGCATTGGTGCGTGGGATTTTATTGGCGAGATTAGAACCTATGGTTGAGAAGAAGTCGTTTATCTTGTTAGCTGTGTCAGTGGGATGCAGTGGTGTTTCATTAGGTACAGTTAGGGCAATATTCTTGTTTTTTACACTTACCTTTACTGAAGACTTGTGGGTGGATGGAAGACGGGAGGAGAGGATAGGAGGAAGGTGTACACTATTGTTTGGAAGGAGAATCTCCTTCCATTAGGACTTCAGGTAGCAAGTCCTTTTCTGGGGTTACTTCCCTTCTTCTTTTAATGCCACTGGGAACAACTTGAGAGTCACTGGACCACTGTTGCACAAAGTATCTGTCCAGAGAGGTCTGTTTCTGGCATTTCTTTATGATTTGCCTGAAGTGGGACAAGGTTTTGTCACTGAACATGTTGCAGATATGGCTTGTTTCAGCTTGGTCAGGGTGATACTTTTCAACAAAACTTTGCAACTCATTCCACTTTGAACACATGTCCTTAACCCTTTGACTGTCGCAACCTCCAATCCTGAGGTGTCTCCTGGTGTCGCAAAATTAAAAAAAAAAAAAAAAAAAAAAAAAAAAAATCTTGTGAAATGATAGAGAATCTTTTCCCGATTGTAAAGACACCAAAAAAACGAAATTTGATGGAAAACTGATGGACTTATGCTCTCGCGAAGTTAGCGACCTCGGCGATATTTACAAATCGGCGATTTTTCCCACTTTGAGCCCTATTTTCGGCTAATTCCATTATTCCAGTCAACCAAACTCTCAGCTATTTCTTCAGAACTCCATTTTTTTCCATCAATTGAGTACAAGAAATTGCCCATTTACCGATTTCAACTACCCAATAACATGGTCAGAAATTTGCAATTTGGCCAATTTCACAAAAATTAAAAAATATGACAATTTCAAAATAAGGACCAGAATGAACAATGCAGACATTCCTGGCTCTAAAATAACATTTTCTTTGTTCATCAATGTCTCCATGCCTTTGTGATATTACTCTTGCTTTTTATTTTGAAATTTTATTCAAACAAAAAATAGAAGATTTACTGTTATGCAGACTACTGCACTACTGTAATAATTGTGAAAATTACATCAACCCATTCATGACTGCATAAAAGAATGGCTATTTGGACATTTATTGGACAATGACATCATTTGTTTACTTTTGAACATCGGCAAAAATCAAACATTTCCCGTACTTTGTGCTCCATTCCCAGGTTCTTTTTATAGTAAAATTAATCAAAATCACCTCTATTTCTATAATATAGTTTCCATTCTATCAAATGAGACCAAGAAAACGAGAATACAACCATAAATACTATACGAAAATAAACCACAAAGTCGGCATTTTAATTAAAAAAAACGGTCGGAGTTTTTTTTTCTCATTATGCACTGCATGCTCCAGAATTTTTTTTATATGGTGCACACTGACCACAAAGACCCATTCTCTCACATGTGGGCCTACCAGCTTTCTCCTGCCTGATTTGAAGCCGCTAGAATTTATGAGTATATATATATCAAACACGGTACCTCGTAAACGTATATATACAGCCGCGGCAGTCGAAGGGTTAATCACCGAAGAAGGCACCTCCTTCACTCTCTTTTCCTCCTCCTCTGAAGCAAGTTCCTCAGCTGTGGTCTGATGCTGTTCCAGTTGAAGCTCTTGCAGTTCATCAGTGGTTAGCTCTTCCCTGTGGTCTTCCACCAACTCTTCCACATCCCCGTCACTCACCTCCAACCCCATGGACTTGCCCAACGTCACAACACCTTCCACAACAGGCAGAGGGTCGGCAGGGTCAGGGTCTGCCTCAAACCCTTCAAAATCCCTCTGGATCGTTTTTTTCGCTTTCTTTACCAAAGGGCTTGCACTAGCTTTCCTTGGGCCCATGGTGATTTATTTAGCAGTTGCAATCACAAAAAACAATGGATTATTACGTATGAACCTGCGGGATGATGGTCACGTGTTGGTAAACAATGGCACACTGAGTGTGAATGGTGTGGGAGACTGGCTTTGTGTGCGCGGTGATGGGCGGACGGGTACCGGACGGTCGCCGAATCACGAGTCTAATCACGAAACTCGAGGCCAAATTTTGCCGAAAAAACTTGCTGAAAGTCGAATTTCACGAAAGTAGATGCTGCCGAAACTCAGGCGTCCAATGTACTGTATATAATGTATAGATATACACTCACTGTATTGAACACAATAACTGCACTAAAATGATTATAATATTGTTTACCAGTAATATTTACGACAATAAACATGCACAAATGTGATAATACTAATGTTCTATTATATATTTACATACGTACAGTTAGTGGACATGTTTCTAGAACTGCTGCAGCCTGTGGAAGCCCTTGAAACAAGGTATCATGTACAGAGGTACCTTACATTCCTCGCACATAAACCGATTGTCTTTGCGTCTTTGTAGCCGTCATTTTCTTTGTGCGCAGACAACACATCTCTTCTGAGCAAATTTCTTCTTAGTTGCAGGAAGCTGTATTATGAAGTGATCACCTTCCTTCCTCAAACACTTGGATATTTCCTGAGGAGTTCGAGGACGATTTTGTATGGCAGGTGTTGCTACCTGGAACTTCATTATGAGTTGTCTGACAACAGACAAACAAAATTCACCATATGGTGATCTGCTGCCGGTCTTTATTTGGTACATATTATATGCACTGAGCACTGAAATGTCCATGAGATGGAAGAAAAGTTTCATGTACCAAAGCCAATCTGCATGTCACATTTGTCAACTAAACGCATGTTTTGTGTATAATCAATCACTGGTACTGGTTTTCGAATATGTTCATTAGTCACTATCAACTTCGCCACTGTCTTGCATTTTGTTAGGGTGAATGGTTGTCAACAACGTGACATCTTATTTGTCATGCCACCGTAATGCCATGATGTCACTGGCAGTAAACACCTGCACCTCACCAGCATGAGTGCATGCGTTGAACCTGGGCATATGTTTACGATTAGAACACACTGTGCCACAAACACCTGTCATGTTCACTCACAAAAAATCACTGAGTAAAGGGCTTGTGCACCAGTTATCAGTACATAATGTATGCCCCTTACCAAGATAAGGTGCCACCATGCTTCTCACTACGTCACCTGAGATACCCAATAACATCCTGGTATCTTTCAGTGTTTTACTTCCCATGTATACAATAATATCCAATACCAGGCCACTGTCACAGTCACAGAGTACAAAGAAATTTATACCAAAGTGTTTCCTCTTGCTCAGTATATGCTGCTTGAATGACAGCCTACCTTTGAACACAATCAAAGACTCATCAATTACAAAATTCTTGAATGGATAAAAGTACATGTTGAACTTTTGTTTCAGAAACATAAAAACATTTCTAATCTTGTATAACCTGTCACTTCTGTCAGGCCTGGTTTTGTCAGAGAAGTACAACATACATAAGAGTAAGGTAAACCTGTTCACTGGGATGATTTTACTGAAAGCTGGGGTACAAATTAGCTGATCTGTGGACCAGTATGATTTTACATTATGCTTATAGACATGAGGCATAAGCATTATTGTTGCAAAAAGCAAATACATTTCTGCAACAGTTTATTTATTTATTTATTTATTTATTTAGTAATTTAAGCATACAAACAGAGGTACAAAAAATACAGGTAAGAGCAGCATGCCAAAGCCACTTATATGCATAGCATCACGGGCTGGCTTAAAATTAACTTAAGAGTTGTCTCTTTCCACCAGTGTAGTCTTGACTGTGGTGATATCATCGTATTTGCCATAGTGTACTGAAAATACTTGTTACTTTCCCTGACAATAGTTTCCATCAAGGGCTGGTCAAAGAATATTTCAAAGAATTCCAGTTCATTTCCAGTGTTTCCAAGGGAACAAGCTGGTAGGATTCCACTTTGAGAGTCATCAAACTGGCGGGGATTGGGAACAAAACTGGGATTTTGCTGCCAATCCCAGATGCGGTTTGCTGGTGGATACTGGACATTATAAGCTGGTTGTGGTTGTAGTTGAAGTTGTGGTGTGGTGGTGGCTGACACTCCGCTTTGTCCTTGAGCTGAGGAGTCAGCGGTGTGGGTCCCAGCCTGGGCTGGTAAGTCATACATGGCCGTGGCACTACCACCACCACCACTATCACCACCAATACCACCACCTACTGATGCCTGTGGTCTATCCATGCCAAGTGTAGCCACATCATCCTCACTTTCACTGTCTATTCCTGGTGTACGGCCACAGGATGTACTCAGGGATGTACTCCATCCCCTGAGCACTGCATAGGGAACACTACCCGAGCACATGCGGCAGCGTATATACCGATGCTTCAATGGTGAATATAATTCATCACTATCACTACTCAAATGATTATCAAAAGCAATAAAATCACAGTCCACATCACTATCATCATTATTACTGAAGACTGAGGCCTGGCCATGCGAAAATACAGTGGACCCCCGCCTTACGATATTAATCTGTTCCTGAGAGCTCATCCTAAGCCGAAATTGTTGTTAGCCCAATTAATTTTCCCCATAAGAAATAATGGAAGTCAAATTAATCCGTTCCTGACACCCCTAAGTATGAAAAAAAAATTTTTTTTTACCACATGAAATATTAATTTTAATACAAACTGAAGAAGACATCACAATTACTACTCTACTAAGAATAGAATACATGACACTTACCTATATTGAAGATCTGGTGATGATTGATGGGATGGGAGGAGGGGAGAGTGTGGAGTTATTGTTTAGAAGGGGAATCCCCTTCCATTAGGGCTTGAGGTAGCAAGTCCTTTTCTGGGGCTACTTCCCTTCTTCTTTTAATGCCACTAGGACCAGCTTGAGAGTCACTGGACCTTTGTCGCACAACAGATCTGTCCATAGAGCTCTGTACCTCCCATTCCTTTAAGATTTTCCTAAAATGGGCCATAACATTGTCATTGTACAGGTTGCCAACATGGCTTGCAGTAGGTAAGACACATAAGCAACAGTTAGGCAACTTTATTCCGAAACGTTTCGCCTACACAGTAGGCTTCTTCAGTCGAATACAGAAAGTAGGCAGGAACAGTAGAGAAGACGATGTAATCAGTCCATCACCCTTAAAGTCGTAGAATTTGAGGTTGTCAGTCCCTCGGCCTGGAGAAGTTCAGTTCCATAGTCAGGAACTATCTGAAGATCAAGCGACAGTGCGGAGACTTAAATACTGTCGGGAAGGAGAGGTGCAGAGTAGTAGTAGTAGTGAGAATGTAACCACTGAAAGGTCAGGTCCCGCTCAGATCCAACAATTCTCACTTGAAAAATTTGTCCAAGGTGTTTTCTGTATCAAGATGCTATGTGTTGCAGTGTCTGACAAGATGAACATCAAAATGGTATACAATACCGACAGGTTGGTAGGTAAGACACATAAGCAACAGTTAGGCAACTTTATTCCGAAACGTTTCGCCTACACAGTAGGCTTCTTCAGTCGAATACAGAAAGTAGGCAGGAACAGTAGAGAAGACGATGTAATCAGTCCATCACCCTTAAAGTCGTAGAATTTGAGGTTGTCAGTCCTCGGCCTGGAGAAGTTCAGTTCCATAGTCAGGAACTATCTGAAGATCAAGCGACAGTGCGGAGACTTAAATACTGTCGGAAGGAGAGGTGCAGAGTAGTAGTAGTAGTGAGAATGTAACCACTGAAAGGTCAGGTCCCGCTCAGATCCAACAATTCTCACTTGAAAAATTGGTCCAAGGTGTTTTCTGTATCAAGATGCTATGTGTTGCAGTGTCTGACAAGATGAACATCAAAATGGTATAAAAATACCGACAGGTTGGTAGGTAAGACACATAAGCAACAGTTAGGCAACTTTATTCCGAAACGTTTCGCCTACACAGTAGGCTTCTTCAGTCGAATACAGAAAGTAGGCAGGAACAGTAGAGAAGACGATGTAATCAGTCCATAACCCTTAAAGTCGTAGAATTTTAGGTTGTCAGTCCCTCGCCTGGAGAAGTTCAGTTCCATAGTCAGGAACTATCTGAAGATCAAGCGACAGTGCGGAGACTTAAATACTGTCGGAAGGAGAGGTGCAGAGTAGTAGTAGTAGTGAGAATGTAACCACTGAAAGGTCAGGTCCCGCTCAGATCCAACAATTCTCACTTGAAAAATTTGTCCAAGGTGTTTTCTGTATCAAGATGCTATGTGTTGCAGTGTCTGACAAGATGAACATCAAATGGTATACAATACCGACAGGTTGGTAGGTAAGATACATAAGCAACAGTTAGGCAACTTTATTTCCCAAACGTTTCGCCTACACAGTAGGCTTCTTCAGTCGAATACAGAAAGTAGGGAGGAACAGTAGAGAAGACGATGTAATCAGTCCATCACCTTAAAGTCGTAGAATTTGAGGTTGTCAGTCCCTCGGCCTGGAGAAGTTCAGTTCCATAGTCAGGAACTATCTGAAGATCAAGCGACAGTGCGGAGACTTAAATACTGTCGGAAGGAGAGGTGCAGAGTAGTAGTAGTAGTGAGAATGTAACCACTGAAAGGTCAGGTCCCGCTCAGATCCAACAATTCTCACTTGAAAAATTTGTCCAAGGTGTTTTCTGTATCAAGATGCTATGTGTTGCAGTGTCTGACAAGATGAACATCAAATGGTATACAATACCGACAGGTTGGTAGGTAAGACACATAAGCAACAGTTAGGCAACTTTATCCGAAACGTTTCGCCTACACAGTAGGCTTCTTCAGTCGAATACAGAAAGTAGGCAGGAACAGTAGAGAAGACGATGTAATCAGTCCATCACCCTAAAGTCGTAGAATTTGAGGTTGTCAGTCCCTCGGCCTGGAGAAGTTCAGTTCCATAGTCAGGAACTATTTGAAGATCAAGCGACAGTGCGGAGACTTAAATACTGTCGGAAGGAGAGGGGCAGAGTAGTAGTAGTAGTGAGAATGTAACCACTGAAAGGTCAGGTCCCGCTCAGATCCAACAATTCTCACTTGAAAAATTTGTCCAAGGTGTTTTCTGTATCAAGATGCTATGTGTTGCAGTGTCTGACAAGATGAACATCAAATGGTATACAATACCGACAGGGTTGGTAGGTAAGACACATAAGCAACAGTTAGGCACTTTATTCCGAAACCGTTTCGCCTACACAGTAGGCTTCTTCATCGAAATACAGAAAGTAGGCAGGAACAGTAGAGAAGACGATGTAATCAGTCCATCACCCTTAAAGTCGTAGAATTTGAGGTTGTCAGTCCCTCGGCCTGGAGAAGTTCAGGTTCCATAGTCAGGAACTATTGAAGATCAAGCGACAGTGCGGAGACTTAAATACTGTCGGAAGGAGAGGTGCAGAGTAGTAGTAGTAGTGAGAAAGTAACCACTGAAAGGTCAGGTCCCGCTCAGATCCAACAATTCTCACTTGAAAAATTTGTCCAAGGTGTTTTCTGTATCAAGATGCTAGTGGGTTTCAGTGTCTGACAAGATGAACATCAAAATGGTATACAATACCGACAGGTGGTAGGTAAGACACATAAGCAACAGTTAGGCAACTTTATTCCGAAACGTTTTTGCCTACACAGTAGGCTTCTTCAGTCGAATACAGAAAGTAGGCAGGAACAGTAGAGAAGACGATGTAATCAGTCCATCACCCTTAAAGTCGTAGAATTTGAGGTTGTCAGTCCTCGGCCTGGAGAAGTTCAGTTCCATAGTCAGGAACTATCTGAAGATCAAGCGACAGTGCGGAGACTTAAATACTGTCGGAAGGAGAGGTGCAGAGTAGTAGTAGTAGTGAGAATGTAACCACTGAAAGGTCAGGTCCCGCTCAGATCCAACAATTCTCACTTGAAAAATTTGTCCAAGGGGTTTTCTGTATCAAGATGCTATGTGTGCAGTGTCTGACAAGATGAACATCAAAATGGTATACAATACCGACAGGTTGGTAGGTAAGACACATAAGCAACAGTTAGGCAACTTTATTCCGAACGTTTCGCCTACACAGTAGGCTTCTTCAGTCGAATACAGAAAGTAGGCAGGAACAGTAGAGAAGACGATGTAATCAGTCCATCACCCTTAAAGTCGTAGAATTTGAGGTTGTCAGTCCCTCGGCCTGGAGAAGTTCAGTTCCATAGTCAGGAACTATCTGAAGATCAAGCGACAGTGCGGAGACTTAAATACTGTCGGAAGGAGAGGTGCAGAGTAGTAGTAGTAGTGAGAATGTAACCACTGAAAGGTCAGGTCCCGCTCAGATCCAACAATTCTCACTTGAAAAATTTGTCCAAGGTGTTTTCTGTATCAAGATGCTATGTGTTGCAGTGTCTGACAAGATGAACATCAAAATGGTATACAATACCGACAGGTTGGTAGGTAAGACAACCTCAAATTCTACGACTTTAAGGGTGATGGACTGATTACATCGTCTTCTCTACTGTTCCTGCCTACTTTCTGTATTCGACTGAAGAAGCCTACTGTGTAGGCGAAACGTTTCGGAATAAAGTTGCCTAACTGTTGCTTATGTGTCTTACCTACCAACCTGTCGGTATTGTATACCATTTTGATGTTCATCTTGTCAGACACTGCAACACATAGCATCTTGATACAGAAAACACCTTGGACAAATTTTTCAAGTGAGAATTGTTGGATCTGAGCGGGACCTGACCTTTCAGTGGTTACATTCTCACTACTACTACTACTCTGCACCTCTCCTTCCGACAGTATTTAAGTCTCCGCACTGTCGCTTGATCTTCAGATAGTTCCTGACTATGGAACTGAACTTCTCCAGGCCGAGGGACTGACAACCTCAAATTCTACGACTTTAAGGGTGATGACTGAATACATCGTCTTCTCTACTGTTCCTGCCTACTTTCTGTATTCGACTGAAGAAGCCTACTGTGTAGGCGAAACGTTTCGGAATAAAGTTGCCTAACTGTTGCTTATGTGTCTTACCTACCAACCTGTCGGTATTGTATACCATTTTGATGTTCATCTTGTCAGACACTGCAACACATAGCATCTTGATACAGAAAACACCTTGGACAAATTTTTCAAGTGAGAATTGTTGGATCTGAGCGGGACCTGACCTTTCAGTGGTTACATTTTCACTAACTACTACTCTGCACCTCTCCTTCCGACAGTAAATTTTAAATCTCCGCACTGTCGCTTGATCTTCAGATAGTTCCTGACTATGGAACTGAACTTCTCCAGGCCGAGGACTGACAACCTCAAATTCTACGACTTTAAGGGTGATGGACTGATTACATCGTCTTCTCTACTGTTCCTGCCTACTTTCTGTATTCGACTGAAGAAGCCTACTGTGTAGGCGAAACGTTTCGGAATAAAGTTGCCTAACTGTTGCTTATGTGTCTTACCTACCAACCTGTCGGTATTGTATACCATTTTGATGTTCATCTTGTCAGACACTGCAACACATAGCATCTTGATACAGAAAACACCTTGGACAAATTTTTCAAATGAGAATTGTTGGATCTGAGCGGGACCTGACCTTTCAGTGGTTACATTCTCACTACTACTACTACTCTGCACCTCTCCTTCCGACAGTATTTAAGTCTCCGCACTGTCGCTTGATCTTCAGATAGTTCCTGACTATGGAACTGAACTTCTCCAGGCCGAGGGACTGACAACCTCAAATTCTACGACTTTAAGGGTGATGGACTGATTACATCGTCTTCTCTACTGTTCCTGCCTACTTTCTGTATTCGACTGAAGAAGCCTACTGTGTAGGCGAAACGTTTCGGAATAAAGTTGCCTAACTGTTGCTTATGTGTCTTACCTACCAACCTGTCGGTATTGTATACCATTTTGATGTTCATCTTGTCAGACACTGCAACACATAGCATCTTGATACAGAAAACACCTTGGACAAATTTTTCAAGTGAGAATTGTTGGATCTGAGCGGGACCTGACCTTTCAGTGGTTACATTCTCACTACTACTACTACTCTGCACCTCTCCTTCCGACAGTATTTAAGGGCTCCGCACTGTCGCTTGATCTTCAGATAGTTCCTGACTATGGAACTGAACTTCTCCAGGCCGAGGGACTGACAACCTCAAATTCTACGACTTTAAGGGTGATGGACTGATTACATCGTCTTCTCTACTGTTCCTGCCTACTTTCTGTATTCGACTGAAGAAGCCTACTGTGTAGGCGAAACGTTTCGGAATAAAGTTGCCTAACTGTTGCTTATGTGTTCTTACCTACCAACCTGTCGGTATTGTATACCATTTTGATGTTCATCTTGTCAGACACTGCAACACATAGCATCTTGATACAGAAAAACACCTTGGACAAATTTTTCAAGTGAGAATTGTTGGATCTGAGCGGGACCTGACCTTTCAGTGGTTACATTCTCACTACTACTACTACTCTGCACCTCTCCTTCCGACAGTATTTAAGTCTCCGCACTGTCGCTTGATCTTCAGATAGTTCCTGACTATGGAACTGAACTTCTCCAGGCCGAGGGACTGACAACCTCAAATTCTACGACTTTAAGGGTGATGGACTGATTACATCGTTTTTCTCTACTGTTCCTGCCTACTTTCTGTATTCGACTGAAGAAGCCTACTGTGTAGGCGAAACGTTTCGGAATAAAGTTGCCTAACTGTTGCTTATGTGTCTTACCTACCAACCTGTCGGTATTGTATACCATTTTGATGTTCATCTTGTCAGACACTGCAACACATAGCATCTTGATACAGAAAACACCTTGGACAAATTTTTCAAGTGAGAATTGTTGGATCTGAGCGGGACCTGACCTTTCAGTGGTTACATTCTCACTACTACTACTACTCTGCACCTCTCCTTCCGACAGTATTTAAGTCTCCGCACTGTCGCTTGATCTTCAGATAGTTCCTGACTATGGAACTGAACTTCTCCAGGCCGAGGGACTGACAACCTCAAATTCTACGACTTTAAGGGTGATGGACTGATTACATCGTCTTCTCTACTGTTCCTGCCTACTTTCTGTATTCGACTGAAGAAGCCTACTGTGTAGGCGAAACGTTTCGGAATAAAGTTGCCTAACTGTTGCTTATGTGTCTTACCTACCAACCTGTCGGTATTGTATACCATTTTGATGTTCATGGCTTGCAGTAGCTGTGTCAGGGTGATTTTCATCAGTAAAGGTTTGCAGTTCAACCCACTTTGCACACATTTCCTTAATCTCTTTTGTCAATTCCATACTAATTCTCACCCTGTTTACCACAGGGATGGCACCAGAAGCTTTCTTGGGGTCCATGGTGACTTATTTTGCAGTTACAAGCACTAAAAACACTGGGATAATGTGAAATGTACCGAATGTATGCGTGGATGCGACCACACTGGCTGGCTTGTAAACAGTGGCGCTGTAGCAACACATGGGACACGTCCCGGACGAATCACGTAAGGCGAATTTTTTATCGTGAGGCGAGGCAAAATTTTTGCATTCAAATGCTTCGTATGGCGGATTTAACGTAACGTGATGCATTCATAAGGCGGGGATCCACTGTACGTATTAGTTTTCTCTTGCGACGAGGTACAACTGAACGTGACTGAGACGTGTCCACACCAGAGGTAGAAGGTTGAGGATCGTCAAGATCTTCTGCACTATTTTTGTTATCCTGGTCATTGCTTTCTGTCACTAATCAATCAAAGCCACAGAATTCTTCTTTTCCACTTCCATCAGAGTGAGAACTATCGGTTACGAAGAGGAGAGTCCCAATTTGCCTCGGAGTTAGAGCTGCCTTACAATGAGGCATGGTGAACAAAGTTTACTGAGGCGGCATTCCCACAATGCCATGCGGGTGCCTAGAATTTTTGTTTATGGCGTGCACACACCATGCAGACCCGTTCTCTCAGATGTAGGCCTACCAGTATTCTCGCACTAAATTTGATGCCGCCAGAATTCTGGCGTAGATCTACAGTTTGGACCCTCAACGTATAGCCATAGATCTACGGCAGAGACTCTGAAAGGGTTAAGCCTGAATATCTTCCATCCCCTCCCCCCACACAAGTGTTTCCCCATTGTAATACTGAAAATAATAATAATAATAATAATAATATACTAATTATATTATTATATTATTATTATATTAAATTAATATATAATAATAATAACATAGTAAAATTATATAATAATATAATAATAATGTATTATAATAATAATTATAATAACAGATGGCTTCAAAAGGCTGTCACTAGATGGCAGTGAATATTACAACAATGCAGGAGCAGTTATGGCCGTCTCCACTTGTCACATAATAACATATATTATTCATTCTAGAGTATGTATCAGGTTTCTATGTTATTTATATTGTTTATTATGTCATATTAGATCAATTGTGATAGATAAATAAGCTATAAAGTCGATACCAGCATAATATTGAAGTGCATTTTTCCTGCCTCTGAGATCAGGGATTCTGCCAGAATGGATTAATGGCTTTTCAAATAATTTAACCCTTTCAGGGTCAAAGGCCAAAATCAGAAGTAGTGGTGCTCCAGTGTCCAAGAAATTTTGAAAAAAAAAAAAAAAAAAAAAAAAAAAAAAAAAAATCTTACAGAATTAAAGATAATATTTTTGTGAAAGTAATAAAACAAAAAAAAATTCTGATCAGTACTTACCGAGATACAGCGGCGGGAAGTTGACCCAAAATGACTGGGTGGCGGCAACATCAGTGACTTCCGCAAAATCGCATTTTTTTTTATTTTACGTTTTTTATACTTTTTTCTTTTCTTTTCTAATTTTTTTCTTTTTCTAGTAACATTTGTGGCCTGTGAGACCAATATAATGTATATTGTATAAGTGTACACTCATTGTATTCAACACAATAACTGCACTAATTTATCATTATATTGCTTACAAAACTTGTTTTGGAGTTTATTGTAAACAAAATGATGAAAATATTAGTGCAGTTATTGTGTTGAATACAATGGTACCATATAGTACCATATGGTACAATGGTGCCATAGGATGCAATGGTGCCATATGGTACAATGGTGCCATATGGTACAATGGTACCATATGGTACAATGGCATCATATGATACAATGGTACCATATGGTAGAATATGGTACAATGGCACCATTTGGTACAATGGTAATATATGATACAATGGTACCATATGGTGCAATGGTACCTTATGGTACCATATGGTGCAATGGTACCTTATGGTACCATATGGTGCAATGGTACTATATGGTACATTGTACCATACAGTACAATGATGCCATATGGTTCATTGAACCATATGGAACTATATGGTACTGTTGTATTCAACACAAACACACTAATATTTTCATCATTATTTTGTTTGCAGTAAGTGTTTACAACAAAAATGTTGTATATTAGTAATGTTCTATTATATATTTACAAATGTACAGGAACTCGACATGTTACTTGAGGTGGATGACAGAAAGCTTTGTCTTGGAAATTGCTGAGTCACTAGCTAGCTTGCGTCGCCACTCACTCAGTCTTGGCTGGTGCCTGCTGCCACCAACACATCCTATTGACCATATGGTACATGGTATCATATGTTACAGGGTACCATATGGTACATTGTACTATAAGGCATAGGGTACCATACAGTACAGGATAACATATGGTGCAGGGTACCACATGGTACAGGGTACTATATGGTACAGGGTACCATATGGTACAGGGTACCATATGGTGCAGGGTACAACATGGTACAGGGTACTGTATGGTACAGGGTACTGTATGGTACAGGGTACTGTATGGTACAGGGTACTGTATGGTACAGGGTACTGTATGGTACAGGGTACTGTATGGTACAGGGTACTGTATGGTACAGGGTACTGTATGGTACAGGGTACTGTATGGTACAGGGTACTGTATGGTACAGGGTACTGTATGGTACAGGGTACTGTATGGTACAGGGTTTCTGTATGGTACAGGGTACTGTATGGTACAGGGTACTGTATGGTACAGGGTACTGTATGGTACAGGTACTGTATGGTACAGGGTACTGTATGGTACAGGGTACTGTATGGTACAGGGTACTGTATGGTACAGGGTACTGTATGGTACAGGGTACTGTATGGTACAGGGTACTGTATGGTACAAGGTACTGTATGGTACAGGGTACTGTATGGTACAGGGTACTGTATGGTACAGGGTACTGTATGGTACAGGGTACTGTATGGTACAGGGTACTGTATGGTACAGGGTACTGTATGGTACAAGGTACTGTATGGTACAGGGTACTGTATGGTACAGGGTACTGTATGGTACAGGGTACTGTATGGTACAGGGTACTGTATGGTACAGGGTACTGTATGGTACAGGGTACTGTATGGTACAGGGTACTGTATGGTACAGGACACCATATGGTACAGATACAGGGATCCCTATGGAAATTAGTCAACCTGGCATTTTTGAGTTATCCTAGGATTTTATACATAAGATAATCTATGTAACTGTATTTGTGTACACCTGAATAAACTTTCTTAACCGCATGTGGCATCGTAAGTAAGTTTATTTAGGTATACACAAATAAAGGTACATTGAATATCATACTTAGCAGCATATGTTTGGAGAACATAGGATAACCAAAAAAAAGTCAGAGAGACTTATTATCATATGGTACAATGTACCATATGATATAATGTACCATATGGTACAATGTACCCTATGGCACATTGTACCATTGCATTATATGATACCATTGTATGACATGGCACCATTGTACCATATGGTACCATACGGTTCAAAACCATAGAATTCCTCTTCAGCTCCACTTCCATCAGTCTTAGAACTGTAAGTTGTGAAGAGGAGAGTCAGAATTCGCCCGGAGAGTGAGTGGGGAGTGAGAGCTTCCTTGCCGCCAGGCATGATGAACAAAGCTACTTTGGCGGTGTTCCCACAATGCCATGCGGGCGTCCAGATTTTTTCTATAGTGTGCACACTGACCACCCAGACCCATTCTCTCAGATGTAGGCCTACCAGCCTTCTCGCTCTAAATTTGATGGCGCTAGAATTTTGGCGTAGATCTATGGTTTGGACCCTCAACATAAAGCCGTAGATCTACTGCACGGACCCTGAAAGGGTTAATTACAAAGAAGGTCACTAGCATGCCTAGGCATTTTGGGCAGACTAATACTAATTCTTAATCTATACTGTTATAGGTTATGGAGCAGTACATTTGAACGTACATTATTAGATACACACATAATTAGATACATAATTAGATACATACAGTGCTAGTCGCAGGATTATGCCGGGCGAGAGCCCTGGCATAATGCTGTGACAAAAATCAAAGGCCCACCATACAGAGAGGGTAGTCTTTTTTCGTCAGTGCATTATGCGGGTAGCAGCCATTAGCATGATGTCACGGCCTGCCACCACACTCCACAGTGACTCCTCGGTGCTCATGTGGCTGCCGTGGTGAGAGAAAGTGTTGCAATTCTGTCTCCCAGCCGCATAATGCCATGACAAGCACTGTACATAATTAGATTTATAATAGTGATGTAGTATAAACATATAACAATATTACAAATGGTAAATTTAGTACTGGGATTGGATTTGTCTTGGCATGATACACTGTTTCTATTAAGCCCCTATATTGGAAGAGTATCTTAGGCAAACTTAGGATTAACTTAAGATTTAATAGGCAATAGCTATATTAGGAATTTTATGTTTACAGTCATCTGGGCGAGTGTAAGTGTAAATTAGGGAGAGTTACAGATAATGAGAGTAAGACTATATTGTTTTGGATGTGTTCATGATACAAAAAATGAGAACTGGGTGGTTTTCATTTGGTTAGCTGATGATGGGGTGTGTTAGGAGATAAGATGTTTTTTAATGGTAGTTTTGAAAATAGTAGTCGAGTCTGCAGTTCTAGTTTTCAGGCAGGGAGTTCCAGGTTTTAGGCCCTTTTATGTATATCAAAATTTTGTAGAGGTTTAGCTGGACACAAGGAATGTCATAGAGAATTTTGTGTCTGATATTGTATCTATAGGTCCTATTGCAAGTATCAAGAAAGTGTTTTAGTTCAGGGTTAATATTAGAATTTATGGTTCTGTAAAAGGAGTAGGTGTCAATGTTCTGTACAGTGAGTAGGTTTAGGTCTTTGAAGAGTGAGGTGGTGTGTTGTCTAGCATTGGATTGCGTGATAATTTTTACTGCAGCTTCCTGTTGGATTATTACTGGATTTAGGTGAGTTGCTGCTGTTGCTTCCCATGCACAAATAGCATAGGTGGGGTAGGGATAGATGAGTGAATAGTATAGTTTGAGTAGGACTGACTGTGGTATGTAGTAACATATCATGGAGAGGATCCCAACTGTTTTGGATACTTTTTTTGTTATTTATTGGATATGGCTGTTGGATTACAGGTTGCTGTCAGGGTGCAGGCCCAGGAATTTGCCCTCATTATGTTTATCAATAAGAGTGTTGTCAATCATTATGTTCAGCTGGGTAACACCTGTTCTGTTCCCAAACAGTGTAAGTTTATTAGCTGTCATCCAGATTGATATTTATACAAGCTCTTCGTTAACAACAGCGTTGAGTGAGACGAGATTAGGGTGGGAGATGACACAAGTCGTGTCATCAGCAAAGGTTTAAGGTGTTGATACATTAGGAAGATCACTGATGTATATAAGGAAGAGCAGGGAACCAAGGACACTTCCCTGCGGTACTCCAGCATCCAATGGTCTTATTGATGAGGTTGTGTCCTTAACAGAGACATACTGATGCCTGTTAGTAAGGTACAATTTGAAATATGTAAGTGTGTGGCCTCTTATGCCATAATGATCATGTTTGAGGAGTAGGATTCAGTGGTCTACTGTATTAAAAGTTTTCCTTGAGTCAATAGAGAGTCCTAAAGGATATTAATTTTTTCCAGTGCTGTGTAAAGCAGGTCTAGCATTTTTACAATTGCATCGTTTGTGCTTTTGCTTTTCCTGAACCCAAATTGGCAGGGGCTGAGGATGTTTTGTGCTGTTACAAAGGAATATAATCTCTTCAGCCAACATTCTCAAGATTTTTCCCAACATTGTGAACTTCACTGTACCTGCAGACATGTCTCCTTCCTCTGCCCAAGAAACTGTTCCGGTACCACCCCGAACTGCTTCCATCGACAAAAACGAAGATTCAACTGACTCGACAACCACCTTCCCATGTCTCTCAGCCAGCTGACAATCCACCAACACATGACTTAAGAAATCGTAATGACACGATTGCAAATAAACCATACCCCCGGCCGGGATTGAACCCGCGGTCATAGAGTCTCAAAACTCCAGCCCGTCGCGCTAGCCACTAGACCAGCCAGCCACAATAAGATTCATCCAACTAGGTATATTTCTACACCATAGGAAAGTTAGCACAGGCACCTCTGTGACCACAAATGCAAGTTTTTACAGACGAATCTCCAGCTAGCGTGGCCGTGGCGAACTCTAGCTCAAGTCCCTTCACTGCCGTCAACATGACTTAAGAAATCGTAATGACACGATTGCAAATAAACCATACCCCGGCCGGGATTGAACCCGCGGTCATAGAGTCTCAAAACTCCAGCCCGTCGCGCTAGCCACTAGACCAGCCAGCCACAATAAGATTCATCCAACTAGGTATATTTCTACACCATAGAAAGTTAGCACAGGCACCTCTGTGACCACAAATGCAAGTTTTTACAGACGAATCTCCAGCTAGCGTGGCCGTGGCGAACTCTAGCTCAAGTCCCTTCACTGCCGTCAACATGACTTAAGAAATCGTAATGACACGATTGCAAATAAACCATACCCCCGGCCGGGATTGAACCCGCGGTCATAGAGTCTCAAAACTCCAGCCCGTCGCGCTAGCCACTAGACCAGCCAGCCACAATAAGATTCATCCAACTAGGTATATTTCTACACCATAGGAAAGTTAGCACAGGCACCTCTGTGACCACAAATGCAAGTTTTTACAGACGAATCTCCAGCTAGCGTGGCCGTGGCGAACTCTAGCTCAAGTCCCTTCACTGCCGTCAACATGACTTAAGAAATCGTAATGACACGATTGTGGCTGGCTGGTCTAGTGGCTAGCGCGACGGGCTGGAGTTTTGAGACTCTATGACCGCGGGTTCAATCCCGGCCGGGGGTATGGTTTATTTGCAATCGTGTCATTACGATTTCTTAAGTCATGTTGACGGCAGTGAAGGGACTTGAGCTAGAGTTCGCCACGGCCACGCTAGCTGGAGATTCGTCTGTAAAAACTTGCATTTGTGGTCACAGAGGTGCCTGTGCTAACTTTCCTATGGTGTAGAAATATACCTAGTTGGATGAATCTTATTGTGGCTGGCTGGTCTAGTGGCTAGCGCGACGGGCTGGAGTTTTGAGACTCTATGACCGCGGGTTCAATCCCGGCCGGGGGTATGGTTTATTTGCAATCGTGTCATTACGATTTCTTAAGTCATGTTGACGGCAGTGAAGGGACTTGAGCTAGAGTTCGCCACGGCCACGCTAGCTGGAGATTCGTCTGTAAAAAACTTGCATTTGTGGTCACAGAGGTGCCTGTGCTAACTTTCCTATGGTGTAGAAATATACCTAGTTGGATGAATCTTATTGTGGCTGGCTGGTCTAGTGGCTAGCGCGACGGGCTGGAGTTTTGAGACTCTATGACCGCGGGTTCAATCCCGGCCGGGGGTATGGTTTATTTGCAATCGTGTCATTACGATTTCTTAAGTCATGTTGACGGCAGTGAAGGGACTTGAGCTAGAGTTCGCCACGGCCACGCTAGCTGGAGATTCGTCTGTAAAAACTTGCATTTGTGGTCACAGAGGTGCCTGTGCTAACTTTCCTATGGTGTAGAAATATACCTAGTTGGATGAATCTTATTGTGGCTGGCTGGTCTAGTGGCTAGCGCGACGGGCTGGAGTTTTGAGACTCTATGACCGCGGGTTCAATCCCGGCCGGGGGTATGGTTCACCAACACATCTCACCACTGCCCCTGACAAATCACAACCACCTGCCAGCAGCTACAAAAAGACTCGCCTACAGAATCCTCTTCTGAGAGAGAGGATGAAGAAGACACCCACTCCAGTACACCTACATGGAACAACCTAACCTACGCATCTCCATCTAATAATGATACAGTGGAACCTCAAATTTAGAACGTATCGCTTATCAAACTCTTCGAAAATAGAACCCGTTTTTTCGAACCAACTTTGTCCCTATTATCGAACTCGCCCCTACTTTCGAACCACTGAGTACCGGACCTGTCCAGCAGCCCGCTCTGTCTGCGTCCCCACACAGGCGCCGTGAGCCAGTTTGGTTTTGTTGATGCTTGAGTGAACACTAACCTGCGCTCTCATTCAAACATTTTACGATGATTTTATTATGTTTAGTACTTGTGGGACTGTGAAATAAGCTACAATGGGCCCAAAGAAGCTTGCTAGTGGTACCCCTGTGGTAAAGAAAGTGAGAAACACCATAGATGTGGAGAAGGAAATAATACAGAAGTGGAATGATGTCCAAATGTTTGTGGAGAAGTACCACCCTGAGCAAGTTGAAACAAGCCATCTTTGCAACAAGTTCAGTGACAGAACCATGTCCCATTTTAAGGAAATCTTAAAGAGGCACCAGAAACAGAGGACTGTGGACAGTTATTTTGTGGACAGTTATTCTGAAGCTGGTCCTAGTGGCATTAAAAGACAGAGAAGGGAAGTAACCCCAGAGAGGGCTTTGATACCTTAAGTCCTCATGGAAGGGGAGTCCCCTTCCAAACACTAACCCCTAACTCCTTCTCTCCTTCTCCCTATCTTCCAGATGTCATCACCAATCTTCAATAAAGGTAAGTAAAATGTTATTTTATATGTTTATTTAAATCTATTAATACATAATTGAACACTATATTTGTTGTGTGTATGTAAAACTATAATTAATCTCTATAAAATATATTTTTTTGTGAATATTTTTGGGTTTCTAGAACGGATTAATTGTATTTCCATTATTTCTTATGGGAAATATTGCTTCGCTTTTCAGACTTTTTGAATTTAGAACTAACTCCTGGAACAGATTAAGTTCGATATTTGAGGTTCCACTGTACTATGACCTGAATGAAGCTGTATAAAGGGCTCTGTTGGGACAGTCAAGTTTGCCTGTATGTCACCACATTGCTTCACACTAAAACAAGTACTTGAGTTCATCAAACCACTCAAATTCACTTTTGGAAACAAAACACAATTTTACCAATTGTCCAGAAGCAAGTTCAAGAAGTTTGAAAATGACTCTTCCATGACCCCATCTTAATTATCAGATACTTTAACCCTTTCAGGGTCTGTCCCGTAGATCTACGGCTTTACATTCAGGGTCCAAACCGTAGATCTATGCCAAAATTCTAGCGCCGTCAAATTTAGCGCGAAAATGCTCATGGGCCTACATGTGAGAGAACGGGTCTGCATGGTGTGTATGCGCCATAAACAAAAATTCTAGGCGCCGCATAGCATTGTGGGAACGCTGGCTCAGTTACCTTTGTTCACCATGCCTCGTCGCAAGGCAGCTCTCACTCCAAGGAAAATTGGGACTCTTCTCTTCCTATCTAATAGTTCTGACTCTGATGGAAGTGGAAATGAAGACGAATTCTTTGGCTTTGATCAGTTAGTGACCGAAAGGAATGACCAGGATATCGATAATAGTGCAGAAAACACTGATGATCCTCAACCTTCTACCTCTGGTGTGGGCACGCCTCAGTCACGGTCAGTTGTACCTCATAGCAAGAGAAAACTATTACAGTGGAACCTCAAAAATCGAACTTAATCCGTTCCAGGAGCTACTTCTAAATTCGAAAAGTCTGAAATTCGAACCAATACTTCCCATAAGAAATAATGGAAATACAATTAATCCGTTCCAGAAACCCAAAAATATTCACACAAAAAATACATTTTATAGAGATTAATTGCAGTTTTACATACAACAAATACTATAGTTTTTAATTATGTATAGTAATACATATAAAATAACATTCTTACTTACCTTTATTGAAGATTGGTGATGGCATCTGGAAGATAGGGAGGAGGAGAGAGGGAGTTGGGGTTAGTGTTTGGAAGGAGAATCCCCCTCCATGAGGACTTCAGGTAAAGCACTCTCTGGGGTTACTTCCCTTCTCTGTCTTTTATTGCCACTAGGACCAGCTTGAGAGTCACTGGACCCCTGTCTCACAAAATAACTGTCCACAGTCCTCTGTTTCTGGTGCCTATTTAACATTTCCCTAAAATGGGACATGGTTCTGTCACTGAACTTGTTGCAAAGATGGCTTGTTTCAGCTTGCTCAGGGTGGTACTTCTGCACAAACCTTTGGACATCATTCCACTCGGCACAAATCTCCTTAATCTTTGAAGAAGGCACCTCATCCACTCCCTATATTAACACCTTTCGCAACATCAGCTTCCCTGATTTGTTCTTTCTTTGACAGAATAGAACCGATGGTATACTCGTTTTTCCCATACATCCTGGCAAGCTCAACAAGTCTCACACCACTCTCATACTTCTGTATTATTTCCTTCTTCACATCTGTGTGTTTCTCACTTTCTTTACCACAGGAGTACCACTAGCAAGTTTCTTTGGGCCGATGGCAGCTTATTTCACAGTCCCACAAGCACTAAACACAACGAAATACATAATCGTAAAATGCATGAATGAGAGTGCAGGTTAATGTTCACTCAAGCATAAACAAAGCTAGACTGCTCACGGCACCTGCGCGGGACGCGAACAGAGCGGGCTGGCAGACAGGTCCCGTACTGGCAGTCCGAAAATAGGGGCGCGTTCAATAATAGGGACACAGTTTGTCTGAAAAAATGGTCCTATTTTTGAAATGTTCGATATGTGATATGTTCGATTTTTGAGGTTCCACTGTATTTTCACGTGGCCAGGCCTCTGACTTCAGTAATGATGATGATAGTGACGTGGATTGTGATTTTACTGCTCTTGACAATCATTCGAGTAGTGATAGTAAGGAAACATTCACCAGTGAAGCGTCAGTATATACGCCGCCGCATGCGCTCCGGTAGTGTTCCCTATGCAGTGCTCAGGGAACGGAGTACATCCAGGAGTACATCCCATGACCCTACACCAGGAATAGACAGTGAAAGTGAGGATTATGTGGCTACACTTGGCATGGATAGAGCACAGGCATCAGTAGGAGGTGGTAGTGCCACGGCCATGCGTGACTCACCAGCCCACACTGGGACCCACGCAGCTGACTCCTCAGTTCAAAGACAAAGTGGAGCATCAGCCACAAGCCCACCACAACAACCCACACAACCAGCCTATGATGTCCAGTATCCACCAGCAAACCGTATCTGGGATTGGCAGCAAAATCCCAATTTTGTTCCCAAGCCCCACCACTTTGATGTCTCTCAAAGTGGAATTCTACCTACTTGTCCCCTTGGAACCACGGCCAATGAACTGGAATTCTTTGAACTATTCTTTGACCAGCCCTTGATGGAAACTATTGTCAGGGAAAGTATTAAGTATTTTGAGTACACCATGGCAAATACAATCATATCACAACAGTCACGACTACACCGGTGGAAAGAGACGACTGTTGCAGAAATGTATTTGCTTTTTGCAACAATAATGCTTATGCCTCATGTCTATAAGCATAATATAAAAGCATACTGGTCCACAGATCGGCTAATTTCTACCCCGGTCTTCAGTGAAATCATCCCAGTGAACAGGTTTATCTTACTGTTACGTATGTTGCACTTCTCTGACAAAACCAGGCCTGATAGAAGTGACAGGTTATACAAGATTAGAAATGTTTTTATGTATCTGAAACAAAAGTTCAACATGTACTTTTATCCATTCAAGAATCTTGTAACTGATGAGTCTTTGAATCTGTTCAAAGGTAGACTGTCATTCAAGTAGTATATACCGAGCAAGAGGAAATGCTTTGGTATAAAACTGTTTGTACTCTGACTGTGACAGTGACCTGGTATTGGATATTGTTGTATACACAGGATGTAAAACATTGAAAGATACCAGGATGTTATTGGGTATATCAGGTGTCGTAGTGAGAAGCATGATGGCACCTTATCTTGGTAAGGGGCATACATTCTATACCGATAACTGGTACACAATCCCTTTACTCAGTGATTTCATGCCAGTGAACAAGACAGATGTGTGTGGCACAGTGCGTTCTAATTGTAAATATGTGCCCAGGTTCAACGCAGTTGCTCGTGGTGATGAGGTGCAGGTGTTTACTGCCAATGACATCATGGCATTACGGTGGCATGACAAATGAGATGTCACATTGTTGACAACCATTCACCGTAACGAAATGCAAGACAGTGGCAAAGTTGATAGAATGACTAATGAACATATTCAAAAACCAGCAACAGTGATTGATTATACACAAAACATGCGCTTGGTTGACAAATGTGACATGCAGATTGGCTTTGTTGATTGTGTTCGTAAGAGTTACAAGCGGTACATGAAACTTTTCTTCCATCTCATGGACATTTCAATGCTCATTGCATATAATATGTACCAAATGAAGACTGGCAACAGACCACAGTATGGTGAATTTTGTTTGTCTGTTGTCAGACAACTCATAATGAAGTACCAGGTAACAACACCTGCTCTACAACAAGGTCCTCTAACTCCTCAGAATATACCCAAGCGTTTGAGGAGGGAAGGTGATCATTTCATAATACAGCTTCCTGCAACTAAGAAGAAATTTGCTCAGAAGAGATGCATTGTCTGTGCACAAACAAAACGACGGCAACAAAGATGCAAAGACACTCGGTTTAAGTGCGAGGAATGTAAGGTACCTCTGTGCATGGTGCCTTGTTTCAAGGAGTTCCACAAGCTCCAGCAGTTCTAAAAACATGTCCAGTGATTGTAAATATGTAAATATATGACAGAACATTAGTATTATACAAGATTTGTGCAAGTTTATTGTAATAAACAACAGTGGTAAACAATAATATGACAATAACTTTAGTGCAGTTATTGCGTTCAATACAGTGAGTTTATATATATACATTATATACAGTATTGGTCTCTCAGGCCCCAAATGTTAGTAGGAATAGAAAAAAATTAGAAAAAAAAAAAAAAACTCCAAAAAACGTAAAATAAAGTAATGTGCATACAGTGGTCCCTCGTTTTTCGTAGTTAATCCATTCCTGGAGTTGCTACTATTATCGAAATCTACGATTTTCGAATCAATTTTCCCCATAAGAAATAATGTAAATACAATTACAGTGGACCCCCGCATACTGCACGCATCACATACCGTACAATCCGCATACTGCTCGCTTTTTTCGCAAAAATTTTGCCTCGCATACCGCCCAAAAACCCACTCACCGCTCTTCGTCTGAGACGCGTCCAATGTGCGGCCTGAGCCACGCTCACATGTTCCGCTGGTGGCATTATTTACCAGCCAGCCTCCGCGGTAACATCCAAGCATACAATCGGAACATTTCGTATTATTACAGTGTTTTTTATTTTTTCTGGAAAATAAGTGACCATGGGCCCCAAGAAAGCTTCTAGTGCCAACCCTACAGCAATAAGGGTGAGAATTACTATAGAGATGAAGAAAAAGATCATTGATAAGTATGAAAGTGGAGTGCGTGTCTCCGAGCTGGCCAGGTTGTATAATAAACCCCAATCAACCATCGCTACTATTGGTGGTACAGCTGCTGCTGCTGCTGTACCACCGTCAGCTGCTGCTGCTGCACTGTCAGCTGCTGCTGCTGTTGTACCACCGTCAGCTGCTGCTGCTGCTGTAGTACTGTCTGCTGCTGCTGTAGCATCGTCTGCTGCTGCTGTAGCATCGTCTGCTGCTGCTGTAGCATCGTCTGCTGCTGCTGTAGCATCGTCTGCTGCTGCTGTAGCATCGTCTGCTGCTGCTGTAGCATCGTCTGCTGCTGCTGTAGCATCGTCTGCTGCTGCTGTAGCATCGTCTGCTGCTGCTGTAGCATCGTCTGTTGCTGCTGTAGCATCGTCTGCTGCTGCTGTAGCATCGTCTGTTGCTGCTGTAGCATCGTCTGTTGCTGCTGTAGCATCGTCTGCTGCTGTTGTACCACCGTCAGCTGCTGCTGCTGCTGTAGCACCGTTGTTGGTGTGGCTTATTGAGAATTCCAAGAGACAATTAACCCCAGAGGATTAGCCACCCAGGATAACCCAAAAAAGTCAGTGTCATCGAAGACTGTCTAACTTATTTCCATTGGGGTCCTTAATCTTGTCTCCCAGGATGCAGCCCACACCAGTCGACTAACACCCAGGTGAACAGGGAAAAATGCCTGGAACTAGTGCTCATATTGGTGAATTTAAAGCCAGCAAAGGTTGGTTTGAGAGATTTAAGAATCGTAGTGGCATACACAGTGTGATAAGGCCTGTTCTGGAAGAAAATACCAAACAGGACCTACAGTACTCAGGAGGAAAAGGCACTCCCAGGACACAGTGTCTCATCAGTCATTGCTGCATCTTCAATAAAGGTGTCATTTATTCTTCATTTAGTAGAGTAGTACATGCACAATATATATTGTGCATGTACTACTCTACTATTGTGCATGTATCCTTCTCTTTGTGTGTAGGAAAATGTATATTTCATGTGGTAAATTTTTTTTTTCAGACTTTTGGGTGTCTTGCACGGATTAATTTGATTTCCATTATTTCTTATGGGGAAAATTCATTCGCATACCGAACATTTCGCATAACAATCAGCCCTCTTGCATGGATTAAAGTCGCTATGCGGGGGTCCACTGTAATCCGTTCCTGATTCCCAGAAGTATTAAAACAAAAATTTTTTTTACATGAAATATAGATGTAGTACATAAACAATACAATGGGAAATGATGAATGAAACATTAACAGCATAACACTTACCTTTATTGGAGATTCTTCTTAGTGTATGGGAGACTGGAGGAGGAGAGAGATTGGACTGTTTACAGTTTGGAAGGGGAATCCCCTTCCATCAACACCTCAGGTACCAATTGCTTTTCTGGGGTTGCTTCTCTTCTCTGTTTCTTAATGCCACTAGGACCACCTTGAGAGTCACTGGAGTCCTGTCTCGCAAAATAACTGTGGAGAGAGCTCTGTTTCTGGCGTCTCGGTACATGTTGCCAACATGGCTTGCAACAACCTTGTCAAGGTGATGTTTCTCCATAAAGCTTTCCATCTTACCCCACATAGCAAAAATCTCTTTAATTTCTGAAGAAGGCACCTTCTTCCATCTCTCTTCCTCGTCCTCTGCAGCAAGATTCTGAGCTGCGATCTGTTGCTGTTCCTGCTGAAGCTCTTGCAGCTCCTCAGTGGTGAGCTCTTTTTTACCACAGGCTTGGCACTAGGAGCTTTCTTTGGAGCCATGGTAGCTTATTTAGTACTTGCAAGCACTAAAATGAGTGGAATATTATGAAATATTTCGTAGGAGCACGTGAGGGGACCTTCGCTCACTGGTAAACAATGCCAGACTGGCTGGGTAGGGAGGCTGCCCCGGCTCACACCGTATGTACGCATCCCGGACGAACTACTATTCGCGAGTCAACCTATGATTAGCGAGCCCATGTTTATACGAAAATATCCCTACGATTTCCGAAACCTATGATTCCCGAGAACTACGAAAAACGAGGGACCACTGTATGTGGAAATCGTCTATGTTGCCGCCACCCGGTCATTTTGGGTCAACTTCTCGGCACTGTATCTCGGTAAGTACTGATCAGAATTTTTTTTATTACCTTCACAAAAATATACTCTTTAATTCTGTAAGAATTTTTTTTTGTTTTTTTTTCAAAATTTCTTGGACACTCGGGCACCACTTCTGATTTTGGCCTTGGACCCTGAAAGGGTTAAGCTGCTCTTTCCTGCGACCAAGTCTGCTGCCCTCTCCTGTGACCAAGCTGCTGCCCTCTCCTGTGACCAAGCTGCTGCCCTCCCCTGCGACCAAGCCTACTGTCCTCTCCTGCGACAAAGCCTGCTGCCCTCTCCTGTGATCAGTTATGTAATGGAAGCTCAGCATCTGTGACAACTATTAGGAGACAGTTGTCTCATGGAAGTTCAGCATCTGTGACAACTATTAGGAGACAGTTGTCTCATGGAAGTTCAGCATCTGTGACAACTATTAGGAGACAGTTGTCTCATGGAAGTTCAGTATCTGTGACAACTATTAGGAGACAATTGTCTCATGGAAGTTCAGTATCTGTGACAATTATTAGGAGACAGTTGTCTCATGGAAGTTCAGCATCTGTGACAACTATTAGGAGACAGTTGTCTCATGGAAGTTCAGCATCTGTGACAACTATTAGGAGACATTTGTCTCATGGAAGTTCAGTATCTGTGACAACTATTAGGAGACAGTTGTCTCATGGAAGTTCAGCATCTGTGACAACTATTAGGAGACAGTTGTCTCATGGAAGTTCAGCATCTGTGACAATTATTAGGAGACAGTTGTCTCATGGAAGTTCAGCATCTGTGACAACTATTAGGAGACAGTTGTCTCATGGAAGTTCAGTATCTGTGACAACTATTAGGAGACAGTTGTCTCATGGAAGTTCAGTATCTGTGACAACTATTAGGAGACAGTTGTCTCATGGAAGTTCAGTATCTGTGACAACTATTAGGAGACATTTGTCTCATGGAAGTTCAGTATCTGTGACAACTATTAGGAGACAGTTGTCTCATGGAAGTTCAGCATCTGTGACAACTATTAGGAGACAGTTGTCTCATGGAAGTTCAGCATCTGTGACAATTATTAGGAGACAGTTGTTCTCATGGAAGTTCAGCATCTGTGACAACTATTAGGAGACAGTTGTCTCATGGAAGTTCAGCATCTGTGACAAAATATTAGGAGACAGTTGTCTCATGGAAGTTCAGCATCTGTGACAATTATTAGGAGACAGTTGTCTCATGGAAGTTCAGCATCTGTGACAATTATTAGGAGACAGTTGTCTCATGGAAGTTCAGCATCTGTGACAACTATTAGGAGACAGTTGTCTCATGGAAGTTCAGCATCTGTGACAATTATTAGGAGACAGTTGTCTCATGGAAGTTCAGTATCTGTGACAACTATTAGGAGACAGTTGTCTCATGGAAGTTCAGCATCTGTGACAACTATTAGGAGACAGTTGTCTCATGGAAGTTCAGCATCTGTGACAACTATTAGGAGACAGTTGTCTCATGGAAGTTCAGTATCTGTGACAACTATTAGGAGACAGTTGTCTCATGGAAGTTCAGCATCTGTGACAACTATTAGGAGACAGTTGTCTCATGGAAGTTCAGCATCTGTGACAATTATTAGGAGACAGTTGTCTCATGGAAGTTCAGCATCTGTGACAATTATTAGGAGACAGTTGTCTCATGGAAGTTCAGCATCTGTGACAATTATTAGGAGACAGTTTGTCTCATGGAAGTTCAGTATCTGTGACAACTATTAGGAGACAGTTGTCTCATGGAAGTTCAGCATCTGTGACAACTATTAGGAGACAGTTGTCTCATGGAAGTTCAGCATCTGTGACAACTATTAGGAGACAGTTGTCTCATGGAAGTTCAGTATCTGTGACAACTATTAGGAGACAGTTGTCTCATGGAAGTTCAGTATCTGTGACAACTATTAGGAGACAGTTGTCTCATGGAAGTTCAGTATCTGTGACAACTATTAGGAGACAGTTGTCTCATGGAAGTTCAGCATCTGTGACAATTATTAGGAGACAGTTGTCTCATGGAAGTTCAGTATCTGTGACAACTATTAGGAGACAGTTGTCTCATGGAAGTTCAGTATCTGTGACAACTATTAGGAGACAGTTGTCTCATGGAAGTTCAGTATCTGTGACAACTATTAGGAGACAGTTGTCTCATGGAAGTTCAGTATCTGTGACAACTAGTTATCCGGCAGTGATCACAAAGTAACATCTTGTGATTTATGTTATCTTCATTAGTGTTTATGTTAGCTTTATTACTGATATCTTTACTGCCCTACCATACTTGCTTTTTATGATGCATTCTGAAGTACTGTTGTTAAAGTATTTTTTTTTTTTTTTTTTTTTTTTACCAAAATTTATTTGCTCTCAATACTGAGTTATACTGACTGCAACAAATATTGAAATGCAGTGTCCATGCACTTCCGAAAAGACAACTAGAGCATGAATGATTGTGAATCTTCTTCCTTTTATGACTGACTTTGCCTTGGTGGTACATGGGTGATGTGTTAAATAAGACAAAAGATGCCTGTGATGAAGAGTCTTGCAGAAGTACATGTAAGAGATGTGTGACACACTCAAGAAAGAATGCAAGTTAACTTACCTCACTTCGTTTAGCAGAATATTCAATGAAGATCTTTGCACATTTCTCTGCTGTTGCACGCATGTCTTCCTTCATTAAAGAAAGGTCACTAATATTATTGTTGACATCTTCTTCTTTTGCTGATAACTGAAAAGTATTTCAGAATATTAATACACTGATATATGATCAACATTAAATGTCGAGTAACACCAAGAGTGTTTCTGTATTAGAGTGCACAACCCACTTGCTGAAAAAAAAAAAAACTTAGCATACAAAAAGATAAATACATCAGAAACAATATAATAAATAACAATGAATACTTTAATCCATAAAATCAAGTTAAAAGTAGAGTACAGTAAACTCTCATAACTCACTTAAGAATGAGTTATTAATAACACTCTACTTATATAGTATGGCCAAGGTCAAAAGTCATGTGCAAAAATCCCTATGATAATGATTGATGATGATAGGAACCAGTCTCAGAATGAAGGTGATGTTTGAGGCAGTAACTTAGCTGGATCCCTTGATATATACAACCAACCATCAGGCCAGCTGTCTTCTCTACCTCTACCATATTAACACACACACACAGTGCAAAAGGATGGAACAAGAGTGAGAGAGAAAACTAGGACAGCTTTCTACATAAATGGAGACAGAGCTTTCTGTGAAATTGGAGAAGAGGTTGGAGGAGGAGAAGAAATGGGAGTCTCAAGTCAAAACTGCAGTTGCCATGATAAGGGTCCTAGAAGATGAGGTAAGCAAGCTGAAGTGAGTAACAGGGGTAATGACCAGAGATGACACAGCATATGAAGCTGGGAGGCCCAACAAGAAGGAATGAGGTATAAATTATGTTAGGGCCATAGCAGCCTACCAAGCAGGACCAAGGAGTGAAGGGGGAGAGCAGCTGGGTGCAGGTGGAGAGGGGGACAGGTCAAATGCAGTGGGACAAACATGCCACCAAGAGCTACTGGAGAAAAAGGGAGAAACTGGCCATGTACGGACAGGAACCAGAGTCACAGAATGAAAGGCAATGGGAGGAGGAGAGGGTGAAGTCAGTGTTTATTCATGGGCTTCAGGAGAGCAAGGGAAGGTCACACACTGAAAGGCAGCAGGCAGAAAGAAAGGAGACTGAGAACATCATCACAGAAATAGGTGAAGAGGACATGTCCGAGATTGTAAATTTTCAGAGAATAGGGGGGTATTTGAAGGGGAGAAAATGACCAATCAAGCTGATTTTCAGGACAGAAACAGTGTGGAACAGGATCCTCCAAGAGAAACCATTGTTGAAGGACTCAGCAGAATACAAGAGGGTGTTCCTAGACCAAGACAGAACACAAACAGAGTGGCAGCAGCTGAGGGAGAGGACACAAAAGTGAAAGGAACTAGGAGGAGAGACAAGGACAGAATCAGCAAAGGACAACCGGAGCAGGGCAGAGAAACAAGAGCAAGCACACACAGAACCATCCTCAGAACCCTACAACC
Source organism: Cherax quadricarinatus (assembly GCF_026875155.1). Taxonomy (NCBI): domain Eukaryota; kingdom Metazoa; phylum Arthropoda; class Malacostraca; order Decapoda; family Parastacidae; genus Cherax; species Cherax quadricarinatus. Next base: position 41,128,135 of record NC_069427.1, read on the forward strand.
AATCACGCTATCCCAACACAAACCACAATCTGCACCCACAGCTCCCACCCAACACTCAGTTATAGAATCCAACAGTACAATCCCAGGTCCCTCACCCTCACAGACCTCCCAAAAAACAGTATTGGAGAGGAAACTGAAGATATGGTACACTAACGCTGATGGAATAACAAATAAGTGGGAGGAGTGGCATGAAAGAATCAAAAAGGAATCACCGGACATCACAGTCCTCACAGAAACCAAGCTCACAGTTATGATAACAGATGCCATCTTTCCAACAGTTTAAGAGATCCTGAGGAAAGACAGAGGGAAGAGAGGGGGTGGAGAAGCAGCACTGCTGGTCAAAAATTGATGGGATTTTGATGAGCTGGAGAGAGGAGACAGTGGAGAAGCAAGGGATTACATAGTAGGAACACTTCAGTCTGGAGGTCCCAAGGTGGTAATTGCAGTGGTGTATAACCCACCACAGACCAGCAGGAGGCCAAGGCAAGAGTATGATGAGAGTAATAGAGTGATGGCTGACACACTGGCTGAAGTGGCAAGAAGGGCTCTCATGAGCAGGGCAAAGCTACTGATCATGGGTGACTTCAACCACAAGGAAATCGATTGGGAGAACTTGGAGCCACATGGGGGACAAGAAACATGGAGGGCTAAGATGATGGAGGTGGTACTGGAAAACTTCATGTACCAACACGTAAGGGACATTACCAAAGAGAGAGAAGAGAAGATGAGCCAGTGAGACTGGACCTAGTATTCCCCTTGAGTAGTGCAGATATTGAGGCTATCACACATGAAAGACTCCTTGGGGCCAGCGATCATGTGGTTTTAAGATTCGAATACACAGTAGAGTTACAAGTGGAGAGCGTAACAGGAAAAGCTGGATGAATGAAGCCAAACTACAAGAAGAGGGACTACATGGGAATGAAGAACTTCCTGACCAGGGTTCAGTGGGACAGAGAACTGGCAGTGAAGTCAGTAAACGAGATGATGGAATACATGACAACAATATGCAAGGAAGCTGAGGAGAGGTCTGTACCCAAGGGTAACAGGAATAATGAAAAAGTCAGGATGAGCCCATAGTTCATCCAAAGGTGCAGGGAGGCGAAAACCAAGTGAGCTAGGGAATGGAAGAAGTATAGAAGGCAAAGAACCCAGGAGAATAAGGAAAGCAGTTGTAGAGCCAGAAATGAATATGCACAGGTAAGAAGGGAGACCCAATGGCAATATGAGAATGACACAGCAGCAAAAGCCAAATCTGACCTGAAGCTGTTGTACAGCCACATCAGGAGGAAAACAACAGTCAAGGACCAGGTAATCAGGCTAAGGAAGGCAGGAGGAGAGATCACAAGAAACGACCAAGAAGTATGTGAGGAACTCAACATGAGATTCAAGGAAGTGTTCACAGAGGAGACAGAAGGGACTCCAGAAAGACGGAGAGGAGGGGTACGCCACCAAGTGCTGGACACAATATCTACAACCAAGGAAGAAGTGAAGAGGCTGCTGAGTGAGCTAGACACCTCAAAGGCAATGGGGCCAGATAACAACTCTCCATGGGGCCTGAGAGAGGGTGTAGAGGAGCTGTGTGTACCCGTAACAACAATATTCAACACATCTATCAAAACAGGGAGATTATCTGAGGTACAGAAGACAGGAAAAGTAGTCAAAATTTTTAAAAAACTAGACAGACAAGAAGCACTAAACTAGAGACCAGTGTCACTGACATGTATAGTATGCAAAGTCATTGAGAAGATTATCAAGAGAAGAGTGGTGAAACACCTAGAAAGAAATGAGCTTAACAACAGCCAACACGGTTTCAGGGATGGGAAATCCTGTGTCACTAACCTACTGGAGTTATATGACAGGGTAGACACACACACACACACACACACACACACACACACACACACACACACACACACACACACACACACACACACACACACACAAACACACACAAACACACACACACACACACACAGACAGGGAGACAGAGAGACAGAGAGAGAGACACCAGAGTGGCACCAGTCACTGGATGAATCCAAAGTCAGTTGTGTGGTAGCACTGGACATTGCTGGTGCTTTCGACCGGGTGTGGCACCAGGGCCTCTTAGCAAAACTTCAAGCACTGGGAATTGCAGGCTCTATGCTATGTCTCCGCAGTGATTACCTTCATGGTAGATCTCTAAGTGTAGTTTTCAATGGAACGGAATCAGCAAGACATCCTACTGGGGCAAGTGTTCCACAAGGAAGCGTGCTGGGACCACTGTTATAGAATGTCTACTTCAACGACCTTCTTCATCTCATCCCAGAATCACATGCATATGCAGACGACTGCACACTGACATTCACTTATCCAAGAGAAGAAATGCCAGTTGCTCTAAGCTACATCAATCACCAGCTGAGAGCTATATCAGCTTGGGGAAATAGATGGCAAGTAACATTTGCACCTGAGAAAATGCAAATGATGATCGTCTCTAGGCACCATGATGGTAATGCTGGTGCAGTAGTAAGGATGAATGGGAGGGTGTTGGCACCTGGAGAAGAAGTTGATATCCTTGGGGTGAAATGTGACTCCAAACTAACCATGAAGAACCATGTTGTAAATCTTGCAAACAAGGCAGCCAGGAAGCTTACAGCACTTCGCCGTATCTCGCATCTACTTGACAGTAGGGGTTGCAAGATTCTGTATGAGGCACAAGTATGCTCGCACCTTGAGTATGCTCCACTTTCTTGGTTTGCCTGCCCCCTCCCCTCTCATCTGCGACTGTTTGACAGAGTAGAGAACAGAGCAAGACATCTCATCTCTCGCCTGGATCCATCCTGGATAGATCTGTCATTTCAGCAGAGCCTTCAACATAGGAGGGATGTGGGTGGCCTTACTGTTATGTACAAGGCCAATATTGTCAAAGTACCACACTTGGATCCACTTCGAGGACAGCGTGAAACAAGCTTTTATGCCACAAGACGGGCAGAAAGCAGCAACTTCACTCTGGCTGTACCCTTCTCCAGAACTTCACTCCATCTGAGATCCTATATACCCAGGATGACTTGAGTATGGAACACATTCGTACAGCATAATGATGTCAACGAGATAAAGTCAGTTGATCAAATGAAAATGCTGGCCCACAGATGGCTCCAACTTCATCCTGTTCCCTACTTGTATGTTATTTTTTTTTTTTATTATCACACCGGCCGATTCCCACCAAGGCAGGGTGGCCCGAAAAAGAAAAACTTTCACCATCATTCACTCCATCACTGTCTTGCCAGAAGGGTGCTTTACACTACAGTTTTTAAACTGCAACATTAACACCCCTCCTTCAGAGTGCAGGCACTGTACTTCCCATCTCCAGGACTCAAGTCCGGCCTGCCGGTTTCCCTGAATCCCTTCATAAATGTTACTTTGCTCACACTCCAACAGCACGTCAAGTATTAAAAACCATTTGTCTCCATTCACTCCTATCAAACACGCTCACGCATGCCTGCTGGAAGTCCAAGCCCCTCGCACACAAAACCTCCTTTACCCCCTCCCTCCAACCCTTCCTAGGCCGACCCCTACCCCGCCTTCCTTCCACTACAGACTGATACACTCTTGAAGTCATTCTGTTTCGCTCCATTCTCTCTACATGTCCGAACCACCTCAACAACCCTTCCTCAGCCCTCTGGACAACAGTTTTGGTAATCCCGCACCTCCTCCTAACTTCCAAACTACGAATTCTCTGCATTATATTCACACCACACATTGCCCTCAGACATGACATCTCCACTGCCTCCAGCCTTCTCCTGCTGCAACATTCATCACCCACGCTTCACACCCATATAAGAGCGTTGGTAAAACTATACTCTCATACATTCCCCTCTTTGCCTCCAAGGACAAAGTTCTTTGTCTCCACAGACTCCTAAGTGCACCACTCACTCTTTTTCCCTCATCAATTCTATGATTCACCTCATCTTTCATAGACCCATCCGCTGACACGTCCACTCCCAAATATCTGAATACGTTCACCTCCTCCATACTCTCTCCCTCCAATCTGATATTCAATCTTTCATCACCTAATCTTTTTGTTATCCTCATAACCTTACTCTTTCCTGTATTCACTTTAATTTTCTTCTTTTGCACACCCTACCAAATTCATCCACCAATCTCTGCAACTTCTCTTCAGAATCTCCCAAGAGCACAGTGTCATCAGCAAAGAGCAGCTGTGACAACTCCCACTTTGTGTGTGATTCTTTATCTTTTAACTCCACGCCTCTTGCCAAGACCCTCGCATTTACTTCTCTTACAACCC
>NC_069427.1:41134916-41137562 GCF_026875155.1 Cherax quadricarinatus
GAATAACAAATAAGTGGGAGGAATGGCATGAAAGAGTCAAAGAGGCATCACCGGACATCATAGCTCTCACAGAAACCAAGCTTACAGGTATGATAACAGATGCCATCTTTCCAATGTGATACCAAATCCTGAGGAAAGACAGAGGGAACAGGGGGGGGGGTGGAGGAGTGGCATTGCTGATCAAAAATCACTGGAATTTTGATGAGCTGGAGAGAGGAGACAGCGGAGAAGAAAGTGATTACATAGCGGGAACGCTTCACTCTGGAGGTCCCATGGTGGTAATAGGAGTGACGTATAACCCACCACAGAACAGCAGGAGGCCAAGGCAAGAGTACGACGAGAGCAATAGAGCGATGGTTGACACACTGGCTAGAGTGGCCAGAAGAGCTCATGTATGCAGGGCAAAGCTGCTGATCATGGGTGACTTTAACCACAAGGAGATCGATTGGGAGAACTTGGACCCGCATGGGGGCCAAGATACATGGAGGGCTAAGATGGAGGTGGTACTGGAAAACTTCATGTACCAACACGTAAGGGACACTACAAGAGAGAGAGGAGAGGATGAACCAGCAAGGCTGAACTTAGTATTCACCTTGAGTAGAGCAGATATCGAAGACATCACATATGAAAGACTCCTTGGGGCCAGTGACCATGTGGTTTTAAGCTTCGAATACACAGTAGAGCTACAAGTGGAGGGAGAAGCAGGAAGGCCAGGACGAATGAAGCCAAACTACAAGAAAGGGGACTACACAGGAATGAGGAACTTCCTGAACGGGGTTCAGTGGTACAGAGAACTGGCAGGGAAGCCAGTTAATGAGATGATGGAATATGTAGCAACAAAATGCAAGGAGGCTGAGGAGAGGTTTGTACCCAAGGGTAACAGGAATAATGAAAAAGCCAGGCTGAGCCCATGGTTTACCCAAAGGTGCATGGAGGCAAAAACCAAGTGTGCTAGGGAATGGAAGAAATATAGAAGGCAAAGGACCCAAGAGAATAAGGAGAGCAGTCGTAGAGCCAGAAACGAATATGCACAGATAAGAAGGGAGGCCCAAACACAATATGAAAATGACATAGCAGCGAAAGTTAAATCTGACCCGAAACTGTTGTACAGCCACATCAGGAGGAAAACAACAGTCAAGGACCAGGTAATCAGGCTAAGGAAGGAAGGAGGAGAGACAACAAGAAATGACCGTGAAGTATGTGAGGAACTCAACAAGAGATTCAAAGAAGTGTTCACAGAGGAGACAGAAGGGGCTCCAGAAAGACGGAGAGGTGGGGCACACCACCATGTGCTGGACACAGTGCACACAACCGAGGAAGAAGTGAAGAGGCTTCTGAGTGAGCTAGATACCTCAAAGGCAATGGGGCCAGATAACATCTCCCCATGGGTATTGAGAGAGGGAGCAGAGGCGCTATGTGTACCCCTAACAACAATATTCAATACATCTATCGAAACAGGGAGATTGCCTGAGCCATGGAAGACAGCAAATGTAGTCCCAATCTTTAAAAAGGAGACAGACATGAAGCATTAAACTACAGACCAGTGTCACTGACATGTATAGTATGCAAAATCATGGAGAAGATTATCAGGAGAGGAGTGGTGGAACACCTAGAAAGGAACGATCTCATCAACAGCAGCCAACATGGTTTCAGGGACGGGAAATCCTGTGTCACAAACCTACTGGAGTTCTATGACATGGTGACAGCAGTAAGACAAGAGAGAGAGGGGTGGGTGGATTGCATATTCTTGGACTGCAAGAAGGCGTTTGACACAGTTCCACACAAGAGATTGGTGCAAAAACTGGAGGACCAAGCAGGGATAACAGGGAAGGCACTACAATGGATCAGGGAATACTTGTCAGGAAGACAGCAGCGAGTCATGGTACGTGGCGAGGTATCAGAGTGGGCACCTGTGACCAGCGGGGTCCCACAGGGGTCAGTCCTAGGACCAGTGCTGTTTCTGGTATTTGTGAACGACATAACGGAAGGAATAGACTCTGAGGTGTCCCTGTTTGCAGACGACGTGAAGCTGATGAGAAGAATTCACTCGATCGAAGACCAGGCAGAACTACAAAGGGATCTGGACAGGCTGCAGACCTGGTCCAGCAATTGGCTCCTGGAGTTCAATCCCACCAAGTGCAAAGTCATGAAGATTGGGGAAGGGCAAAGAAGACCGCAGACAGAGTATAGTCTAGGGGGCCAGAGACTACAAACCTCACTCAAGGAAAAAGATCTTGGGGTGAGTATAACACCAGGCACATCTCCTGAAGCGCACATCAACCAAATAACTGCTGCAGCATATGGGCGCCTAGCAAACCTCAGAACAGCATTCCGACATCTTAATAAGGAGTCATTCAGGACCCTGTACACCGTGTACGTTAGGCCCATATTGGAGTATGCGGCACCAGTTTGGAACCCACACCTAGCCAAGCACATAAAGAAACTAGAGAAAGTGCAAAGGTTTGTAACAAGACTAGTCCCAGAGCTAAGAGGTATGTCCTACGAGGAGAGGGTTAAGGGAAATCAACCTGACGGACACTGGAGGACAGGAGAATAGGGGGGACATGATAACGACAACAAAATACTGAGGGAATTGACAAGGTGGAAAAGACAGGGTGTTCCAGAGACTGGACAAGTAAAAAAAGG
>NC_069427.1:41138062-41300562 GCF_026875155.1 Cherax quadricarinatus
GTTTCATGAGAAGGAACATATTTCCCGGCAGTGAGGAGAATATTTACCGTCACTGAGGTCTTATTAATATTTAGTCATTGAGGCCCTTCGCAGTGATAGTCACTCTGGTGTTAACTCTGATAACGAACAATGTGGTCATACACTTTTTAAACACAGTCACTGAAAATGTTAAAATGATAGACAGGGTCACTGTGGTCTTAACACCGATAAACCTGCACAGCAACCTTAACACTAAAAAAACACACACAATCACTGATATTTAACATTGACAGGGGGCAACTATGAAATTGGCCACAACTATAACAATCACAGCATGTAAGTATACACAGAAGATCTCAGAGTATTTAACAATATCATCGTAAAAAAAACAAATACGACCTAAGAGTGTTCAGCAGACGTGTAGTTTAAATGTTCCTGCTCTGAAACATTACATGAATTACCATGCAAGTCGTTCACCTGAAACCTAACTCAGTCATAAATAATCAAATCCAGCCCAATGCCGTGATAACATCTACCATCAGTAACCTCCCCTGGACAGGCACCTGATCAGCCGGCTGTGGTTAGTACGTCGGTTTACGTGTTCCCAGCAGTAACAGCCTGGTTGATCAGGTAAGGGATAAGTAATTCATTTAGGTACAGGTACACCACAAATACACAAATTATTATGCATAATAATGTTGTATGTAAATTTACCCAGGATAACTCCGAAAAGAAAAACAGTGTCTATTTCTATTAAGGAGGTTCAAAAAAAGGCTAGCCAAAAAATTCCTTTAAATGTACTATACAAACAGCCAGAGTGCAAGAAATAAAACAATGAGCAATGATTAATTGCATGTCCCAAGAAACAGACATTATTGCAATAACCGAAATCTGGTTCAATATAAAACAAGGGGACGTGCCTGCTGAATGCCACATACAGGGATAGTTTATTCCACACTGATAAGAGTCAATAAGAAGGGGGGCGGAGTTACTATGTATGTTAGGGAAAATTTAAACTTTTCATCAGAAACGATATAAGTTTAAGGGACAGACACGAAATCGTTTGGCGGCGCATGTCTGTCATTTGATAACTCGCCGCTGGAGCTTTTGGGCATCTGACGGGGCCTTCCGCTGGCTTACCGATCCGCCCCTTAAAAAATTAGTTATAACAAGTTATTCTTACGATATTAAAGAACATGAAACATAATTTATTGGTTTAATATAATGATTGTACTAATGTAACTTATTGGGCCCCTAATCCAATTTGAACTTCCCATTCTTAGATCAAATTTGTTTGCTTCCTATTTTCCAGGATCTGTATATGACCTACAGTTTTAGCTCTTCCTCATGCATATGGGTACAGAAAGGGAAAGAGGGATTTCTTGTTTTGAAAATAACGAATTTCACCTCCCCTCCAGTATATCTTTTACATAGTTAAGATACATATCTTTTTTTTTACTTTTTTAAATACAAATAATGTATGGGTGTGAGGCCATGGGTAAGTGAGTTGTAACAAGGAGAAGCTGGGCAGTGGAGATGTCAAAGTCTGAGGGCAATGTGTGGTGTGAAATATAATGCAGAGAATCCGTAGTGGGAGATTAGGAGGAAGTGCGGATTACCATACCAAACCTATTTATCCAGAGGGCTGAGGACGGGTTATTGTCATGGCTTGGGGACATGTTAGAGAGGTGGGAACAAAATAGAAATGACTTCGTGAGTGTATAAATCTGTAGTGGAGGTGGGGAAGCGTAGGTTGGCCGAGAAAAGGTTGGAGGGAGGGTAAAGAAAATTATGTGTGCTAGGGGCTTAGACTTCCAATAAAGCTGCGTGAGCGTGTTAGGAGGAGTAAATGGAGACAAATGTTTTTTTTTAGACTTGACGTGCTGTTGCAGGTATGAAGGATTCAGGAAACTGGTAGGCCGGACTGATTCCTGGAGATGGAAGTACAGTGTCTGTACTCTGAAGGAGGTTGGTTAATTTCAGTTTTATAACAGTAGTGTAAGCCCCGCGCCTGGCAAGACAGTGGTGAGTGAATGTTTGAAAGTTTTTTCTTTTTCGGGCCACCCTGCCTTGGTAAGAACGACCGATGTGTTGAGAAAATAAAAAAAATATATATCACAAGGACCCTAATGGAATTAAGTCACTGACTTTTTTGTAGCCTAGAGTTTCCCTACCCATATGCTGCTACTATGATAATCAGTGTAGACTTGTATTTGTGTATACCTGAATAAACTTGCTTAATATGAATATAAATTTTCATTGTTATATTTAAGTTATCCAAGTTATTTCATGTTCTTTGATAATCTATTCTTCATAGAAAACGATCAAGACATTTTAGAATAACTAAATATTTATTATTAATGTTGATTAAGTAATTAAATAAGTTTTATTTATGTAAACACAAATACCGTTACATAGATTATCATACATAGCAGCATATGTGTAAATTACCTAGGATAACCCGAAAACAGTCAGTGACTATTCCACTGGGGGGTCTTGTGGTGTCCCCTGTAAGAATCAGTAGAAAAAGAACCTGTATTTGGATTAATTTCTCTCTGACTTAATAACAGATAATAAGCCAATTAAAGTCAGCAGTATGAATTTATTAAGTATCCCCAAAGGAAAATCCTAATGGTACCCTTTTTTTTTTGTTTTCCTTTAGTAGGCCTCAAGTCGCGTGTTATTTTCGCTCATATTACAAAAGGCCTCATCCGATTGGTTCCAATTTTTTCAACTACTACGTATAGTAACTAAGGAGAACAAACAGTCTTGGAACATCTGGCATGTACAAGTGTCCTATGATCAAAGTTGTAGAACCCATTTCAGGATTCCTGGGATGGCTCTAATAACTTCCAAACACCTCTGCTGCCAGGCTTCAAACGTTCAAAAAGGTACCTCGTATAAACTTTCTATTCTTTGTTAATAATATTTATTTGGATTTTTAACCAGGCAGGTTAACCACCCAGGATAACCCAAGAAAATCAGAGCATCATCGAGGACTGTCTTGTTCCCGTGGGTTGATTCCCAGTACGGGTGGAAACATTAGGACGTGTTTTCTTAAGGCACCTGCTGTCCTTGTTCACCTCTGTGAAATAGGTACCTGGGTGTTAGTGGATTGGTGTGGGTCGTATCCTGGGACAAAATTGACCTAATTTGCCCGAAATGCTCTGCATAACAAGTTTTCTATATAGCAGTATGTCATTGATGTCACCTAGGCCTGTATACATTGTACGATTATTATTGGTGTTATTCAGTCTTGTCCCCAGGATGCGACCCACACTAGTTTGACTAACACCCAGGTACCTACTTACTGCTAGTGAACAGGACAATAATGACAGGAAACCCTGCCCAAATTTCCACTTGTGCCGGATATTGGAACCACGGACACTCAGTATTTGAGGCGAGTGTATTGCCAAACGAGCCACGGGATACAGTTGAAAATTGCATCAACACTTAGGAAAAGATTTCCTGACCCTCGCTATAAAGAAGAAACTATTGAAACCCATTGATTTCTGTATTTCTACAAAAGTGCAGAGTCCATTTTAGATCGACTAATGTCAGTCTGTTCTCAATCGTATTATTGTACTCAACTGCTGACTGTACAGCTCAAGACATATGACCTTGCCCGTTCATGAGTTTTTAATGCATCTGAAGACCAATGACGATGGAATCACAGGTTTACTGACGCCCACTGCCTACTAACCGTGTCTGGCTCCTGGCACAAGGCAAGCCACAATTGATATCGAAGTTAAGAGCATTTATGTAAGAAAGATCAGTTACAGTTGAACTACAGCCTTGATACGTGAATGCATTTGAGCGCAGGAGATAATGGACACAGTTCACTTTGAATATAGAAAATAGATGCCCAGTTACTGATACGGTGCCTCCAATATCTATATGGGATCCATCACACGTGTAACAACAGCAACACTACAAGTCTCCACCATGGATTGTTTGAACAGAACCATCTCATACATAATATGCGAAATGTACTATGTTTTGACTAAGCATCAATACACCTAAAGGTAATTCAATGTTATTTTTGGCTTCCAGGCTTTGGTGTAATTTAAGATTTTTTTTTTTGGGTGGGGGAGTAAAGGAGGGATCGAATTTAGAATTGGGTTCTTTCCCGTGGAGCGGAAAGTGTAATTGTTATTATTATTAATGTTTAGAATTTTGGCAGAACGTGGGCCTCCGTAGGAATGATCCTCATTGCTTGGCTGTAATTCTCCAGCCCTCCAAGGCAGGACAAGTATGCGGGGTGTAAATCAAGCATGTTTAATGTAAGCAAAATACATCGGGGTGGTGTACAGTATTAACATTAGCACCATAGAGGCAGTTCACTTTTCATAAAAGTCCAAGGTTTTTTTTCCTCAGTAGCATATTATCATCCTTTTCTGAAAAAATCCCCAGCTTCTACTGTAAATAATGCATAACTACCTATGATATATCAATATTAATTCTTATACCAATGTTTTAGATTTTTCTCCAACAGTGCTAAGGTTTTTTTGAGACCTTTTATCCCGAACGGTCCTCGAAAATGTTGGTTTTCCAGATATTTTTTTTTTCAAACTTCGAAAATGTCCATAGGTTTTCCTGACTGAAAAAAAAAAACTATCTTTTTCAAATGTTTTATAAATTGTCGATAAACCCTGCGGTTGTCCCTGGACCAATATGTACCTCTGTAATCTTTTGACTACCGCCCACAATGGGTATGGTGTGCATAAAAACAAAATAAACTAACTAAGGTTGTTGAAAAAATTTCTCAGACGTCATGAAAGATAGAGGTTTTCGAAACTTGTTTTGAAAAGCTGGTATTGAGACAACGTGGTAAAAATGTTTCTATAAAATGTAGTGGATATCTTTCTTTCTCCTCATCATCAACATATCTTGAGCTTCTTTTCTCTTGCTTCCTCTTTCTTCTTCAACTATACTTTTTTCCTTTCTCATAATCTCTTCCTCATCAACAATCTAATAATTTTCTTCCCCATCAGAGTCATCAAAAACAAATAGCTCGATCGCTAGCGCACTCGACTCACACACGGAGGACCGGGGTCGATCTCCCATAACGGTGAAAACCGGATGAGGTTTTTCCTTAAGACGCCTGCGTCTCTGCTCGGCTTAAGTAAAATAGTACTGGTGAACCTTTTATCCATTGTTGACAGGATATAGTTGAACATTGTTTTCAACAAAAGCATTTTAGAATATAAATATATTGTATTTATACAAATTTTGATTCATTATTAATTAATATTCTATGTAACAACTATAAATAATTACTATCCCTACTGTACAACTATATTATATTACTCCTTAGTGTTAAGTAGTCTGGTAAGCCAATAATTTAAGTTGGCCCATATAATGTCCTAGGCATTATAGAGGCTCGCATTGCAACCCATTATTGTAAATATCAAAATCTCATGTACTGTTCGCAAAAGTTTTAGTTAATATGTTTATTATGCACCCCATACCCATCAAAGACAATAAATAAATAATAATTGCCGAAATACTCAGCCATAACAAGCGCTTTCTATATAGTAGTATGTCATTGTGTCAGCTAGGCTTGTATACCTTGTACATAAACTTGTAGAAATAAAGAATTTTATTATTATTATTATTAATTATTTATTATTATTATTTATACATAAGAGTAATCAGTCGGTGGCAAGTGGGACGCTCGCTTGAAACGAAGCGTTTCAGCTACTCACCCACACACGACCTCTATATATCAACCCTCAGACTTAACTTTACTCGTATCTTACATAATAAGTATCCTTGATGTTAGTGCTCAGGAGAATACCAGTTAATATGACCTCTGTGCTAAGGATGACTTAAAAACAAAAGCCAAAAAACAAGGTTAACTGAGTGATCGCTGAGTGTGTTGTGTGCGGGAGGCCGGTTGCTGCTGCTGCTGGCTGCTGACACATGTTCTGACACGCGCACATTAATGCTCTCACAGGGATTATCATGTGTTAAAGCAGGTGTGTATAGCCCCTTTCCATGCATGTTTGTTGTTATCACAGATAGTTAAGGTGCACAGGGAAGGGAGTTTACCGGTGTGTCAGTTGGTGCTGCTCGTGGACATATGTCAGTGATAATTTTGCTTCAGGTATTTTGACTAATTGCTGCCCTCCTCTTGTGTGTGCTATATTACAGCTGATAACCTTTAATTTTAGAGTATTGTGAGGCTGTTACTCTACTGGCGTTTTTAAATGTTTTTGATGAAGAATGACTTTTTCATAATGACCGATAGAGAAATGTTTGTAATGTGATAACAAAAGAGGTAGGCCCTAGCACTAGCACGAAATAATAATAGTAACAGCAACGTAATGCAAAGATGGCTTAATTTATACATATAAAGGTGGGAAAAGAATATATATCACGTAAAGGGGGGGATATGGATCTGCCATAGAACGATTTTGTTAGAGTTTGCACAAATACCTTGAAATTAGATCATGTAAACGTGTCTCACAGCGTGGTTCTGTGTGAGATGTCACCCTGCACATCTTTTATGACATGAAGAGTCAGACATTGCTCGGGTCACTGTATACTGTATTCTTTCGGTAAAGTTTAGTTGTGCCTCACTTCACTTGAAGCATCAAGGAAGCAGTCTTAGACCAGGTGTATCTGAAGGTACCTGGAATATTTTGGGGGTAAACGCCCCCCAAATCTCAGTTCCAGGCTAGGTTTCTGTAATCAAGGCCTGATCAACTAGGATTTTACTGGCTTGCATATGGTTCATCAAACACACAAACCACAGCCTGCTGGGTAGGCACTCCATTCCATTTTGAAAATCACCAAAGATGTGTAGTAATCTTTCCTTGTACAGTAAGGGAAGGGGGCATTGTAAAGTCATGGACCTCTGACAGTCATGAGTTCTTCATATATTCATGTCCCAGCGATTTATTAGAGGTAACTTTGCATCAATCTGCTAAGTCTTTATATTCCTTTTCTACATAGTGATTTTAGTGTGCAGGTTTGGACCAGTCCCCCTCCATGATTTTCCAGGTGTAAATTAAGGATGTACCTTTCTCAACCTACGATCCAACGAGTGCGTCCAGAAACTTTCGAACATTCCCATCTGATCAGATGTTTGATTAAAATGTACGTGGGCAGTGAAGATTTTCCTAGTTCCCAGCAGTCTCACCTGAACATGACGAATATCAATCATTGCATCTGTCGTTTTGAACGTTCTATTGTCCAGCTTAGCCTTTGTCCTTGAATAATGAGATCTGACAATCATCCCATCTTGCAACATGGTTTGTCCACTATTTATGATTTGAGTATATACAGTGATACCTGGCATTATCGCGCCTGCCATTATCCGAACCTTGCCAATATCCAAAAGGTCCTGGAAAGGGCAAAATTCTAAAATTATTACTGAAATTCCGAAACAGCTGGTCAGGATATGGCAGACAGGCTGAATCAAACTTGGCATGGCACTTTAGTGGATCGGTTGGGGAAGCCTTGACCCTGGACAACCTTAAAAAGCACAGCCTGTGCTCCGTCATTCAATACCTCGCTGGCCTGTATAAGTCCCTCCAGTCAACCCTCGCCAATGCTGGAATCAGCTCCTTTATGGGATCGATCATTTATTGATCTCAATGGATTTGAGGCTAAATATTTCCATCACCATGCTGAAGGCTGGGAGAAAAGTACGAGAAGAAACGTGCAGACTGGCTAGCGGTGACAGAAGACGACCCTGGTGTGCAGTCTCTGGCCGATGCAAAGAATGCAGAATCAGTTTGCACCTGCCACATTCTGAAAGTGAAGATGATGATGACCCAGTGCCTAAAAGGACCACAACCTTCAGCACAAAGGCAGGAGTCGAATACTGTTGGAGGTATTGGAGCGTCCACTGTTCACTAGCCCATTAGAAAAGTTATGGTGCTGTGTCCATGAAATCCCAGAAGGCCGTTATTCGAGCCCATGTCTGGTCCCACCACCACCAGACTACGTTGGACTCATTTTTTAAACCAAGCAGTGCCGTTGCCAATGCGATAAAGACTGGGTACAGATGGTGATATGGTGGTATGTATGCTCATTTTCCCGCCTCATGTATCCGAAACTCTTTTTCAGAACCGGTCTCAGTCCATATAGTTCGGATGGAGAGGTATCACTGTATAAACAACGCATATATAAACTAAAACCATGTACAGGAATTTCTGTGATTCCAATGTTGACATGGCTTCTCCATATAAACCATTGCCATGGTATTAGTGAATCAACTGTTTTTCACAGTTAATGTGGATCGATGCCACATTGTCTATGCGCATAGCTGTGTTTTGAATTGTCATTGGGTTGCTTAATTCCACTTTGACACAACTTTTTGATGCGTTGCTGACAGAGGTTTTTTGGCTAAAGCTTCATCACATTTTTTTTAATTCCGGAATGTTTTCCTAGGAACCTTGAATCATAAACTTAATGCTTTCTGTATGGTAGTAAGGTAAGTTCATAGGCAGGAAAGTTATTTCGTGGAACCTTATTCTTTACAAAAATAACAAGCACATAGGAGAGAAAAGCTTACGGGCAAGTTTTGGTCTTATAAATGGTCTTAAATCGGGCCAACATCATTGAAAGCTTCTCTCTCCTATGTGTGGGTTATTTTTATTTGTTCAGCCACAGCAATGTTGCCTTTTTCTATATTCCTTTGTTCTGTACTTTGCATATAAACTACTACATGAACCAACTTCTCCTTTAATAATATCTTTACTTACACTTTCAGCATTTTAAAGACTGTCTTGGTATTCTTTTCTCATATACATGACCCTTCGAATTTAGAGTGCCTTTTCTGTATGCAGAACTTTTTTATTATCTATAAAATATATGTTTTGTTTAATATTCCCATAGAAATAATGTAAATCCAATAAACCATCCAGACACCCAAAAATATTAACAAACAATACATTTTATAGATATTAAAAATAGTTTTTGCATACAGAAACGGCACATAAATTCGAGGTCACCACCTGATTTGTATCTTAATTTAATTTAAGGCTGCTGAAATGTTTACAAAAACAAGGCTTTATAGACAGCAGACAAATGCCAATCACCCTAGATTATAAATACAGTGGACCCTCGACTAATGCTAATAATCCCTTTCCTTAGAGCTCATCGGTTATCAAAAATTATCGTTAGTCCAAGTTAATTTTCCCCATAAGAAATAATGGAAATCAATAAATCCATGTAGACACCCCAAAGTATGAAAAAAAAATTGTTTATCACATGAATATTAATTTTAAATACAAACTGAAGAAGACATGCACATTACATGACCTTACCTTTATTGAAGATCTGGCGATGAATTGATGGGATGGGAGAGGGAGAGGTGTTGATGGTCTTAGTGTTTAGAAGGGAATCCCCTTCCATTAGGACTTGAGGTGGCAAGTCCTTTTTTCTGGGTTACTTCCCTTCCCCTTAATCTCTCAAACCCAACCTTGCTGCCTTAATTCACTCGACTCACCAAAGTTGCGCATTTTTTTTTAATTAAATCGTCATGCAACACTTCCTAGCCTTTCTCACATATGATCGCTTGAGAGATGCTATCTCCTGCTAAACTGTTTTTCGTTTATCCACGACCATAACAGTCCCCTCTCAACATCTTCGAGTACTTGCAATCTCAGTTTCGAAAAACATAGTTGCACGACCTTTGGCAAGAACAGCTTTCACTTGATTGCTTTCTTGCCCACAAAGTATCGAGTGGTTGATTGGGGTTTTGTTACAACCTGGCCACTCGAGACAACGCACTTCCACTTGTCATACTTGCAACTGATCTCTTTCTTCATATCCATAGAAATTCTCAACCCTATTTGGCTTGTAAGGTGTCGGTGACTTATTTTGCCAGGTGCAAACACTAAAAAGGCTGTGATAATACGAATGTTTCCGATTATATGGTTGGAAAGCGACTGGCGATGGCAGCTCCTCGGCTGCTTGTAAACACTGGCCCAGAAGTGACGCGACTCAGACGGGATCGAATAGTGTTGGTCGAGTTTTTACGTCTAGTCGAGCAAATTTTTGCGTTAAAATGTAACGCTAAAGTCGGATTTTATCGTTAATCGATGCCACGTCGTCCGAGGTCCACTGTATACTGGTATCCTGTATTATAGAATAGTTTGTTCCATGTTATTTAGGAACATCTCAACTATAAAAATATTTGATCTGTTTCATCTGATGCCACAATTGTATGGCCTTGGCCTGGTGATTTGGTACTAGATGATAATATGTTGTATATTCTGGAGAGCTGCAACAGAACACATAGACACCATTGAAGGAGCGAGTATCTTAGATATTCCACATGAATGGCTCGACGTGTTCAGTATGGCCCATGTCAAATAAAAAGGGCCCAAAAATAGGAACTAGCATTAGCTTCCCTGAAATACCAGAAGTTCTCAACTACCAAACTCTTAAATATTCCACCTATGTGACTTTGACCTGTTCAAAAACTCATGCAAATAAAAGGCCATCAAAAATGTGGAGATTGCTGCGACAATAGCTAAAGTTCCCCATCTGCCCAGCACCTTTTCTAATTACATTTGTTTAAGAAAACACACATTAAATACTCGCTTAAATGTTTTACCCATAAACTGTAAATTCACATCTTTGATTTCAGCTTAATTTAACCACGCTATAAAATACAGAACATTGAACTGATGTTAAATCCATTGTAATTTGCTTGTTAATTGTTAGTTTGTGCCTCCTGTCTCATTGTACTTGTATTGTTATTGAATTACTCAAGCTTTACAGACAAGTGACTAAATTATATTCTAGGTATGAGGATTTAAAGTAGTACACCTACCATCCTACATACGACCCGAGATTCTGGTTCCGAGAAACCGGTCGTAAGTCGAAATGGTTGTAATCGAACTTTACAACTGAAAATCACATAACATTTTGTACCTGACTTTATTTTATTGTTTTATTTTGGTATTTCATGTTTACTTTACTTTTTATGTTGTTAGATACGTATTATATACTGTAAGGTTAGATAAACACTGTGTACACACAAATAAGATGTTTCTTTCCAGAAATTTGCATAAAAAACATGGTCGTAAGTCGAGTCGCCGTATAGTCGAGCAGTTCGACAAGTCGGATGTAGGTGTATTTAAATTTAATGGTTAGTTTGCCAGAAATGCATTGCCTTGTTAGTGACTTATCTTGGAGCTTGCAGTTGTATCAAATTTATATTTGTACAGTAAGGCCACTCATTAATGCGTGAGTGCGATGGTGGCCCTAGGCACAGGAAACGGTGAAAACTGGCAGGTCCAGGACGTAGCATTTTGGGCCTGTACAAAGAAAAATGTAGGAGCTAGTGGTTTTTGTCTGATACTTCGAAGACAACTGAACAATATCAGAGATAGCAAATAAAGTGAATACAAACTTTATGTCCCATTATAAGAGCATTTGCTGTGCGTTTATATTTTTTCTCTAAATAGCCAAAATTTGTTTTTTAGAGGTACTGTATATCATCAGGAAAAATGATCAAATGCATGTAAAACTAGCTACAGAAACACTTTTTTGGCTCCCTTAACAAGAAAAAAAAAAAATAATATTTTTAATTATTTTATTGTATAATTAATCATTGACTGGTTAATTACCCTATGTTCACAGAATGCCATTTAGGTAGCTACTAATCATTCCTAGACTTGTATTGTTTTATGCCACCACAACTAGGTGTAAAATTATTATTGTGGCACTGCAGAATTGTTTATTGCTCAAGTGGTGATTGCTACATCTTAGAGTGGTCTGACAGTTGTGACATTACTTTAAGTTGGTGTCCTTGATTGTTCAGGTATCATCAGCCTCGAAGAGGGTCAACGCCCTTGTACCCGCCACCGCCCCCCCCTCCCCCCCCAAAAAAAAAAAAAAAAGTTTCTTAGGATTTTTTACCACCTGAGGTAGGCCACCCAGGATAATCCCAAGAAAGTCAGTGCATTATCAAGGACTGTCTAACATAATTTCCCATGGGTCCTTAATCTTGTCCCCCAGATGTGACCCACACAGTTGACTTATCACCCAGGTACCTATTTGCAGCAATGAAACAGGACAACAGGTGTAAGGAAACATGTCGAAATGTTTCCCAACCCCGGAGGGAATCGAGCCCGGGCCCCTCCATGTGTGAAGTGGGAGCTTTTAACCACACGGGCGACCTGGGGACCAGGACATCTGCATCATGTCAATTTTCATCTTGTCGAATTGCAATATCATTCAGTACAACAATAATAATTCATGGTTATAAAATTTTGGTAGTTGATACGACCTATATAAGGTTTAAGTACTGAGGATTATTTTATTAAAATTGTTTGTGCCGGAAGTTGATTACTTATTCTGTGTTCTCTAGTGGCCCTCTCTGTAATTAGTATTTTAAACACATGGTAAACCACAACACTACCAAATTCCTGTAAAACTCACATTGAAATCCTTATAGAGAATAAACTTTGATTTGATTATAACATCAAGGGTCAAGAATGACCCGTACAGTGTAGTATTAGCATCAAAATGTGAGAGGCATCAGTATTACGAGACAGAGGCTCACCGGACAACCACAACTTCCATTAACCATCGCCAGATCTTCATCTTTCTAGTGGATCTGTGTGTCTACTTTCAATATCAAGATAAGTGCTGCAAACAAAGCTTTCAATAACAATGGCATCACTCCTCGCCTTTGTGCTGAGATTGTCAACTTCCTGGAGAACCTGGAAAACCATGTAAAATTCGGCATCTTATTCCCACTAAGATACAGTGATATAGCTAAGTGTTCTGATCCCAAGACGATTTGCTGTCCAGATGACAACTTCCTGTGAAGTTCATACTTTGGAACTAAAAGAGAGGGCAAGACTCCCTTACCTCAAATCCTACTCTTCAGTCTCCAAATAGCCTAGCCTTCTCTTTGGTAGTGTATAGGAAATCCATCAACAAGGATGATCACGTACACTTCAATTCACAAACGCATGAACACTCGCACTAAAAAAGTGTCCATAATAGTTTCTTTCTTCTTAAGGGCTGCCTGCATCTCCAGCCATAATATCATAAGTGAATGTGCCTACAAAACACAAGCTTTTCACATGTAATATGGGACTGCAAACTCCAGTAGAGGATGTGTAGATCAAGCTTTACATTGAAGCATATAAGTGAACAGTAAATTAGAATAAAGGTAGGGGAAGTTTTTATGCATTAAGGATATAGAAAAGGCAAATTGATAGAAGTGGATTAGAGAGCAATGTGGCAGAGATGTACAAGGTTTACGGAATAGGTGGTAAGTACTAAATCAGTAAAGAGCTTTATGAGGAAAGTGAGCTCAGGTAGGGTGTGTAAAGAGTAAGGGAGAATACTTCCCGTAAAGTAGGTCCTTAGACAGGGATTGTATGTCACCATGGTTGTTTAATATATTTATAGATGGGGTTGTAAAAGAAGTAAATCTAAGGGTGTTCGGGAGAAGGGGTGGGATTAAATTTATGGGGAATCAATTCAAAATGGGAATTGACAGTTACTTTTTTGCAGATGATACTGTGCTTATGGGAGATTCTAAAGAAAAATTGCAAAGGTTAAGTGGATGAGTTTGAGAATGTTGTAAAGGAGAAAGTTGAAAGAGAACATAGAAAAGATAAGGTGATGAGGGTATCAAATGATTTAGATAAAGAAAAAAGGATATCAAAATTGGGAGAGGAGTAAGAAGAAGTGATTGTTTTCAGATACTTGGGAGTTGACGTGTCGGCGATGGATATTGTATGAAGGATGAGGTTTTCATAGAAATGATGAGGGAAAAAAGGTGAGTGTGCGTTGAGTATATGTGGAGTCAAAAAAACGTATCTATGGAGGTAAAAAGAATGTAGAAAGTATAGTAGGACCCTTAACACTCTTATATGGATGTGAAAGCTTGGGTGGTAAATGCAGCAGCGAGGAGGACGGTTGGAGGCAGTGGAGATGTCCTGTCTAAGCAAATTGTGTGGTGTAAATTATTATGCAGAAAATTCGATGTGGAAATTAGGAGAAAGTGTGGAGTTATAAAAGCATTAGTCCAGAGGCACAAGAGGGGTTGTTGAGGTGGTTTTGGTCATTTTAAGAGAATGGATCAAAGTAGAATGACATGGAAAGCATATAAAATCTATAGGGAAAGGAAAGAGGGTAGGGGTCTCCCTCGAAAGTTGGAAAGAGGGTAAAGGATTTTTGTGGCGAGGCCTGGACTTCCAGCAAGCGAGCATGAGCGTGTTAGAATAGGAGTGAATGGAGAACGAAATGATACTTGGGAACCTTACGATCTGTTTGGAGTGTGAGCAGGTAATAATTAGTGAAGGGATTCAGGGAAACAGGTAATTTTCATATAGTCGGACGTGAGTCCTGGAAATGGGAAGTAACAATGCCTGCACTTTAAACCCTTTGAGTTTTCTGTCGTACTATACGTCTTACGCGTAGGGGTTTTTGACCTACAAGTACGCATAAATTCTCGCGGCCTCAAATCTCGCGCGAAAAGGCTGATAGGCCCTAGGTGTGAGAGAATGGTCTGCGTGGTCAGTGTGCGCGGTAGAAAAAAATCTGGGACCCCTGTGTGCATTGTGGGAATGCCCTCTTAGTAAACAATGTCCACCATGCCTCGCGGTAAAGCTCCTCACTCCTCAGGCGAATTGGGACACTTTTGTTTCCCCAGTGACCGATCTAATATGATGGAAGTGCCAGTGGGAAGATGAGTTTTTCGTGTTTTAGTGAGGTTTTGACCGAAACTAATGACCATAATATCGGTAATAGAGACGCGAAAAAAACAACAGACGACCCCAGCCTTCCACTCTGGTGCTGGGCCCTCGGTCACGTCAGTTGTTCCAGACCCCAATAGGAAACTTCTATTTTCCCAAATCCCAGGACTCAGATGAGAGCAAGGGTGATGATAGTGGATAGTGAATTGAAAATACAACTCTTCAAACTAGTTCCAGTATGATAGTGAAGTGCAATATTCCCCATGAAGCGTTCAGTATATACGACGATATATGCGCACTGGAAGTTGCCATATGCTATTCCAAGGGGAAGGAGTGTAATCTCGAGTACATCCCGTGGCTGTACAACAGGAACAGACAGTGAAAATGACGAAGATACTGTTGCAATTGGGATGGAAAATGTGCGTGGTGGTAGTGGTGCCGGCGGTGAGGCACCAGCAGTTGGCCATGCTGCCACCCACGCTGCCACCCACACCGCTGCCTCAGCTGATCTAGAACAAAGGCCACCATCCCCCACTCCCCCACCACACCAGCCTCCACAAACCACAACACTCCACAACCACAACCACCTGTCATTGTCCAGTACCCACCAGCAGACCCCACCTGGGATTGGCAGGAAGCTGTCAATTTTGTTCCAAATCCCCACCAGTTTGATGGCAGCCAAAGTGGAATACGGCCATCTTGTGCACTTGGGAACAATGCCACTGAACTGGGATGTTTCGAGTTATTCTTTGACGAACCACTGATGAAAAGTATTGTCATGGAAAGCAACACATACTACGAGTACACCATGGCAAACACAATACTTTCACCAAAATCATGTCTACACCAATGGAAGGAGGCAACTGTGGCTGAGATGTATCTTTTCTTTGCCACAATAATGCTTATGCCACATGTGTATAAGCACAAAGTGAAATCATACTGGTCAACATACCCCCTGATTGCAACACCAGGTTTCAGTGATATAATGCCAGTGAATCGATTTGTGCTAATGTTACGTATCTTCACTTCTCAGATAAAACCAGGCCTGACAGAACTGACAGGTTATAAGATTAGGAATGTGTTTGTGTATCTGAAACAGAAATTCAGTACTCATTTTTATCCCTTCAGGAAGCTTGTAATTGACGAGTCTTTGATTCTGTTCAAAGGAAGACTCTCTTTCAAGCAGTACATACCAAGCAAGAGGAAACGCTTTGGTATAAAGTTTGTTTGTGCTTTGTGATTGTTACAGTGGTCTGGTATTGGATATTATTGTGTACACTGGAAGTTATACATTGCAAAATACCAGGAAGTTGTTGGCATCTCAGGTGATGTGGTTCGAACAATGATAGAACCATATCTTGGTAAGGGGCATATATTATATACAGATAACTGGTACACAAGCCCCTCACTCAAGTGATTTTTGCGAGTGAACATGACAGATGTGTGTGGCACAGTGCGTGCAAATCGAAAACATATGCCCAGGTTTGATGCTGGCACTCGCAGAGGTGAGGTGCAGGCGTTTGCTGCCAATGACATCATGGCATTTCGGTGGCATGACAAACGAGATGTCACACTGTTGTCATCAATTCACCCTAATGAAATGGCAGACAGTGGCAGGCAGCATAGAGAGAGAAATGAACCCATCTAAAACCTGCAGCTGTGATTGATTACACCTTCAACATGCGTTCAGTGGACAAATGTGACATGCAGATTGGGTTTGCTGATTGTGTTCGCAAGAGTTATAAGTGGTACATCAAACTGTTTTTCCATCTTCTGGACATTTCCATGCTCAATGCTTATATATGTATAAGATGAGCACCAGAAACAAACCACAGTACGGCGAATTCTGTTT
The DNA here is from genome assembly GCF_026875155.1 of Cherax quadricarinatus. NCBI lineage: Eukaryota > Metazoa > Arthropoda > Malacostraca > Decapoda > Parastacidae > Cherax > Cherax quadricarinatus. Next base: position 41,154,578 of record NC_069427.1, read on the forward strand.
GTCTGTCATCAGACAAATAGTATTCAAGTACCAAGGAAATGCACCTGCAATTGACCGCCCACCAAATTATCAACAACTACCTGCTTGTCTGAAGCATGGTGATCACTTCCTGGTAAAACTGCCTGCTACTGCTTTGAAGAAAAAGGCTCAGAAGAGGTGTTACGTCTGTTCACATACAAAAAAACGCCCACGACAACGCAGAGACACTCGTTTTATGTGTGAGGAGTGCAAAACTCCACTGTGCATGACACCATGTTTCAAAGAGTTCCACAGGCTGCAGAACTTCTAGAAACATGTCCTGTGAGTGTATATGTGTATATAAAATATAGAAAAATAGTAATAAACAACATTTCATATTGTTTGTTTGTGTAAATATTTTCTGTAAACAAAATAATGACAACAGTGTTTACGCCCTTATTGTGTAGTATTGAAAAAGAAATAACTTACAAAATACTGATCATGTTGGCCTCAGAGGCCATAAAAGTTACTCAGAAAAAGAAAAATTGAAAAAAAATTGAAAATAGTACATAAAAAAGTAAATAGAAAAATACCGGGTGACGGCAGTCGGCGATGTTACCATATGTTATTCAATTTTGGCAAATTTCACACCTCCATATCTCGGTAAGTATTGACGTTAAAATTTTTTTGTTTAGCCTATAATGTTTAGAAAAAAATACTCTATTTTTTCATAAGAAAAAATAATTTTTTTTTTTTTTAAATTTGGCCGACCCTGAGAACGAGTTTCAGAGAGGGCCTGTCGACCCTCAAAGGGTTAAAGGAGGGGTTTGGGATATTGGCAGTTTGGAGGGATATGTTGTGTATCTTTATACGTATATGCTTCTGAACTGTTGTATTCTGGGCACCTCTGCAAAAGCAGTGATAATGTGTGAGTGTGGTGAAAGTGTTGAATGATGATGAAAGTATTTTCTTTTTGGGGATTTTCTTTCTTTTTTGGGTCACCCTGCCTCGGTGGGAGACGGCCGACTTGTTGAAAAAAAAAAAAAATTATTAGAAGTCACCTTGAAGAGCATAACTTGATAAATGAATCTCAGCATGGATTCACGAGAGGTCGCTCCTGCCTGACAAACTTACTGACGTTCTTCAATAGAACATTTGAGGCAGTTGACAGTGATAAGGAATATGATATTGTTTATTTGGATTTTAGTAAAGCCTTCGATAGAGTACCTCACAGGAGACTCTTGAAAAAAGTGGCAGCTCATGGTATAGGAGGTAAAGTTCTAGCATGGATAGAGGCATGGCTTACCAATAGTAAGCAGTGAGTTACCATTAATGGAGTGAAATCTGAATGGGGATTAGTCACTAGTGGCATTCCACAAGGATCAGTTTTGGGCCCTCTCTTGTTCATAATTTACATTAATGACCTTGATGAAGGGATTACGAGTGACATGAGTAAGTTTGCTGATGATACAAAGATAGGCCGTATAATTCACTCTGAGGAGGATAGCAATGTACTCCAGGAGGATTTGGACAAATTAATGTCCTGGTCTGAAAAATGGCAGATGAAGTTCAATGTGGATAAGTGTAAGGTACTTGCCCTTGGTAATGAAAATAACCATCGAAGCTATAATCTAGGTGAAGTAGAGCTTGATCATACAGAATGTGAAAAGGACTTGGGAGTCATGGTGAGCAGAAATCTAAAGCCAAAACAGCAGTGCCTTAGTGTGCACAACAAGGCCAACAGATTACTTGGGTTTATCTCGAGAAGTATTAGTAACAGAAGTCCAAAAGTTATTTTACAGCTCTGTACATCACTAGTGAGGCCTCATTTAGATTATGCAGCTCAGTTTTGGTCCCCTTACTACAGGATGGATATAGACTCATTAGAGAATATACAGAGAAGAATGACTAAAATGATTTACTGTGTAAGGAACCTCCCGTATGAAGATAGACTTAAAGCCTTAAATCTCCACTCTCTGGAGAGGTGTAGAATGAGGGGAGATATCATTGAAGTGTATAAGTGGATGACGGGCATAAACAAGGGAGATATTAATAAAGTACTGAGGGTGTCGAACCAGGTAAGAACCAGAAATAATGGATTTAAGTTGGATAAATTTAGATTTAGAAAGGACATAGGTAAGTACTGGTTTTCTAACAGAGTTGTAGATGCGTGGAACAGTCTTCCCAGTGGGGTGATAGAGGCTAGGACCTTGGGTAGCTTTAAGAAGAGACTGGACAAATATATGAGTGGGAGGGGCTGGGTTTGAATGGTGTCATTGGGTACGGGAGTTATTTCTTGGTTATCTTTAGGTAGTGGTCGTTTTGATAAGGACCTGCCTCGCATGGGCCAGTAGGCCTACTGCAGTGTTCCTACATTCTTATGTTCTTATGTTTCGCCCACACAGTGGGCTTTTTCAAGTAACAAACAGATCTACCTGGGGTGGAAGGTACAGGAGTATTTATAGTCAGAATGTTGAGGTCAGGTGGAGAATGCTGCATCTGAGGATCCACTGGGTGGGGTTATAGAGTCTTGGGTAGCTTGGCAGGGGTATTGGACAAGTTGTGAGTAGACCTTCTGCAGTGTTCTATGTTCTTATGTGGGATAGCGATGAAGAAGTTTCTTGGCAAGTGGTTCAGCTATGTTATAGAAGCCATTGTTCTGGTTGAAATTGTTAGTTATAGAGATAAGCGATGATTCCAGGATTCTTCAGTATTGAGTGTTGTCTTCTGTGGCGATAAGTCTTGAGTTTCTGTAGTTGATTAAATGGTTGTGTGAATTGCGATGTTGTACACAGGTATTCCTTGTATCGTCAGTCCTGCTTGCGTATTGGTGTTCTGAAATACGTGTTTGGAGGTCTCTTGATGTTTCGCCCACGTATAATTTGTTGCAGTCATTACAAGGGATTATGTATACCCCTGCAGAGGATGGTGATGTCTTTGATGGTCGTGGTTGTGGAGGTAGATACTTGGAATGATGTATTGGAAAAGATGTTGGAAACATGTTTGGCAATGGAGTTGGTGGGGAGGACTATGTATCTCTTCTCGGCAGTGTCTTCTCTGGGTGTGTTGAAGATGTTTAATGCCCGCCGTCTGCAGTCTCTGATGAAGTGACGAGGATAATGGAGTTTAGAAAATACTTGTTCAATTATAGTGCATTCTTCCTCAAGGAACTCATTGCTGCAGATTCTGAGTGCACGCAGGAAGAAGCCTATAATTACACCACGTTTAGTTTTGGTGTCATGGTGAGAGTAGAAGTGGAGAAGATCGTTTTGGTTGGTTGGTTTTCGATAGACTTTAAAATGAAGTTCATGGTCAGTTTTGCAGAGAAGAACATCAAGGAAAGGAAGAGTGTTGTTGACTTCTTCTTCAAGTGTGAACTGGATTGAGGGCTCGACCTGGTTGAGCTTGTCTTGGAGAGCTTGAATGTTGAAGTGCCTCTTTCAACAGACTTTTGGTCTACCCATGGGCTCGCCACTCAGTGCCGTCCTGGCGAACTTATACATGGAACATCTGGAAGCCGAGCGTTTCTCCACCATTATTCCTTCGACTGTCACCTGGCTCCATTATGTTGACGACATTCTCCTCATAACTCCCAGGCGCTTCAATGTTCAAGCTCTCCAAGACAAGCTCAACCAGGTCGAGCCCTCAATCCAGTTTATTTAGCAGTTACATTTAGCAGTTACAAACACTAAAAACACTGGAATAATACAGAATGTATCGGATGTATGCGTGGAATTGTTTGGACTGGCTTGTAAACAATGGCACACTAGCTGAAGGCAGGGCAGCTGAGGCGCTCAGGCTGGATGGACAGGATTTTCAGAAGGGTACGCTAGTAATGGCTTCACTTTGAAATCCCCACTAGCATTAGCACAGAACATGAGCATCAGCCTTTCTTTCATAGGTTTGTGTCCTGGCAGTGCCTTTTCTTCCTGAGTAATGTAGGTCCTCTTTGACATTTTCTTCCAAAAGAGGCCTGTTTCGTCACAATTGAACACTTGTTCAGGTTTCAGTCCTTCAGCCTCTATGTACTCCTTGAATTCCTGCACATATTTTTCAGCCGCTTTTTGGTCTGAACTGGCAGCCTCACCATGCCTTATCACACTGTGTATGCCAGTACGCTTCTTAAATCTCTCAAACCAGCCTTTGCTGGCCTTAAATTCACTCACATCACCGCTAGTTGCAGGCAGTTTCTTACCAAATCGTCATGCAACTGCCTAGTCTTTTCACAAATAAGTGACGTCATAAGACTATCTCCTGCTAATTGTTTCTCGTTTATCCACACCAGTAATAACTTCTCAACATCTTCGAGTACTGGTGATCTCATTTTTGTCAACATAGTTACCCCCTTTGCAACAACAGCTTCCTTGATTTCTTTTTCTTGGCTATGATGAAAGATATGGTTGTACGGGATTTCTTTGGAGCCATGGTAGCTTATTTAGCACTGGCAAGCACTAAAATGAATGGAATATTACAAAATATTTTGTATGAACACGTGAGGGGACCATCACTCACTGGTAAACAATGGCATTGGCTGGGAAGGGGGCATAGGCGGCTCAGAGCCGTGAGTATGCATCCAGGATGAAAGACGATTAGCGAGTTAATGGACCATTTGCGAGCCAATGTTTAGACGAAATAACAGGACTACAGTGGGCCCTCGCATAACGATGGCATCGCATAACATTAAATCCGCATAGCGATACATTTTAACGCAAAAATTTTGCCTCGTCTAGCGCTGAAAAACTCGCTCAACGTGATTCGTCCGAGACGCGTCCATGCGCAGCCTGAGCCAGCCTCACTTGTTCCGTGGGTGGCAGTGTTTACAAGCCAGCCTCCGTAGTCACATCCAAGCATACAATCAGAACATTTCGTATTATCACAGCTTTTTTAGTGATTTCATCTGCAAAATAAGTGACCATGGGCCCCAAGAAAGCTTCTAGTGCCAACCCTACAGGAATAAGGGTGAGAATTATGAAGAAAGAGATCATTGCTAAGTATGAAAGTGGAGTGCGTGCCTCCAAGCTGGCCAGGTTGTATAGTAAACCACAATCGACCATCGCTACTATTGTGGCCAAGAAAACGGCAATCAAGGAAGCTGTTCTTGCCAAAGGTGCAACTTTGTTTTCGAAACAGAGATCGCAAGTGATAGAAGATGTTGAGAGACTGTTATTGGTGTGGATAAATGAAAAACAGATAGCAGGAGATAGCATCTCTCAAGCGATCATATGTGAAAAGGCTAGGAAGTTGCATGAGGATTTAATTAGAAAAATGCCTGCAACTAGTGGTGATGTGAGTGAATTTAAGGCCAGCAAAGGTTGGTTTGAGAGATTTAAGAATCGTAGTGGCATACATAGTGTGATAAGGCATGGTGAGGCTGCCAGTTCGGACCACAAAGCAGCTGAAAAATGTGTGCATGAATTGAAGGAGTACATACACAGTGATGGACTGAAACCTGAACAAGTGTTTAATTGTGATGAAACAGGCCTGTTTTGGAAGAAAATGCCAAGCAGGACCTACATTACTGAAGAGGAAAAGGCATTCCCAGAACATAAGCCTATGAAAGACAGGCTTACTCTGTTGATGTGTGCCAATGCTAGTGGTGATTGCAAAGTGAAGCCTTTATTGGTGTATCACTCTGAAACTCCCAGAGTGTTCAGGCAAAAGAATATCCTCAAGGCTAATTTGTGTGTGCTGTGGAGGGCAAACAGTAAAGCATGGGTCACTAGGGACTTTTTCTATGACTGGTTACACCATGCATTTGCCCCCACTGTGAAAAATTACCCAATTGAAAATAAATTTGACCTTAAGTACCTCCTGGTATTAGACAATGCTCCTGGTCATCCTTCAGACGTGGCAGAGCGACTTTCTGCAGACATGAGCTTCATTAAGGTCAAGTTTTTGCCTCCTAATACCACTCCTCTCCTGCAGCCCATGGACCAGCAGGTAATTGCAAACTTCAAAAAACTGTACACAAAAGCTCTGTTTGAAAGGTGCTTTGTAGTGACCTCAGAAACTCAATTGACTCTAAGAGAGTTTTGGAGAGATCACTTTAATATCCTCAGTTGTGTAAACCTTATAGGTAAGGCTTGGGAGGGAGTGACTGAGAGGACCTTGAACTCTGCTTGGAAGAAACTGTGGCCAGAATGTGTAGACAAAAGGGATTTTGAAGGATTTGAGGCTAACCCTGAGAAGTGTATGCCAGTTGAGAAATCAATTGTGGCATTGGGGAAGTCCTTGGGGTTGGAGGTTAGTGGGGAGGATGTGGAAGAGTTGGTGGAGGAGGACAATGAAGAACTAACAACTGATGAGCTGCTAGATCATCTTCAACAGCATGAGGCCTCACCTGTGGAAACTGCTTCGGAGGAGGGGAGAGAGAAATTGAAGAAGTTGCCTACTTCAGAGATTAAGGAAATATGTGCAAAGTGGCTTGAAGTGCAAACCTTTATGGATGAAAATCACCCTCACATAGCTATTGCAAGCCGTGCTGGTGACTATTACACTGACAATGTTGTGAAACACTTTAGGAAAGTCATAAAGGAACAAGAGGTACAGGCCTCTATGGACAGATAATTTGTGCGACAGAAGTTCAGTGACTCTCAAGCTGGTCCTAGTGGCATTAAAAGAAGAAGGGAAGTAACCCCAGAAAAGGACTTGCTACCTCAAGTCCTAATGGAAGGGGATTCCCCTTCTGAACACTAAGACCATCCACACTCTCCCCTCCTCCCATCCCATCAATCATCACCAGATCTTCAATAAAGGTGAGTGTCATGTAACTGTGCATGTCTTCTTCAGTTTGTGTGTATTAAAATTAATATTTCATGTGGTAAAATTTTTTTTTTTCATGCTTTTGGGTGTCTTGCACGGATTAATTTGATTTCCATTATTTCTTATGGGGAAAATTAATTCGCCTAACGATAATTTCGCCTAACATTGAGCTCTCAGGAGCAGATTAATAGCGTTAGGCGAGGGTCTACTGTATTTCCGAAATGGACGACTTTCAGGTCGGACGATTATTGAGGGACCACTGTATAAAGGATTAATTTTAATGGATAAATGAACATTTAAATCACTTTGACCTTTATTGGAGATTCTTGTTGGCATATTCTTTACGAGATCAGCATGCAGCTGCCTTGCCTTTTTGTGAATTATCGCCTCCACAACATTATCTCCTGCTAACTTTTTCGTTGATCCACACCAACAACAACTTATCAACATCTTTGATTGTTTGCCGTCACTACCACCCTCTGCCACCATCATCACTACCACCTTCTACCACCATGAATATGCGGAGTATTGCTCACTGAACAAGTGACAGAGGCTGTATGTGTGAGTGGCCATGTCCCGGGTGGGCGGACGCATCTGATATGGATGGTTTCCGAGCGGAAGTATGAAACCCGGGGTAAAATTTCACCCAAAAAATTGTGTTCGAAATCTGAATTGCATGATATCAGCACTGGACGTAATCTGGGGTTCTACTGTAATGAACTTCTAGAATCTTTTGGTAGAGAGTTCCAAAGTTTTGGGCCTTTTGTGTGCATGGATTTATGTTCAGTCAGTTAATCAGTACATATATTTCCACATGATAAATCGTTGGTAGAGTATTGATTGGCATTACAGCTCTCAGATGGAGAACCTCATAGTTATGCAGAGCATTTCAGGCAAGCTTAAACTTAATTTACATCTAGAAGAACTATAATATTTTCCATATACAGTGGATTCTCTTTTATCGGCCGTAATGCGTTCCAGAAGGTCAGCCTAAAACCGTAAAGGCTGAAAATCGAAATATTTCCCATAAGAATTAATGAAAATACTATTAATCCGGTAAAAACACCCCAAAATATTAAAAAAAAAAATGCATTTTTTAAAGATTAACTATAGTTTTACATTAAACAATGAGTACTAAATAAAATGACTAATGAAATGGATAAATGAACACTTAACATAACTTTTACCTTTATTGAAGACACTTGTTGTGCTAATATCAACTCTACAGCTTATTTATCTATCACAGTTCATGTAATATGACATAAATAATATTAATAATACAGAAGCATGATATATACTCTGGAATGAATAAAATATGTCATTACATTTGTGGCTAGTGTTGTTATGTTGTTGTTGTTGTTGGGTTTATAAGGGCCACTCAGAAAATGAACCATATAGTGGTGTTGGTGGCAGCGGCAATGGCCACCACCACTAGTCATACTACTAGTCACACTGTAACACCACTAGTCACACCACTTATCACATTGACTGAGTGACTTGACTGGCTGAATGACTTGACTGACTTCATGAGTGACTTGACTGGCTGACTTGAATGACTTGACTGACTGACTGAATGACTTGACTGACTGACTGAATGACTTGACTGAATGACTTGACTGACTGACTGAATGACTGACTGACTGACTGACTGACTGAATGACTTGACTGACTGACTGAATGAATGACTTGACTGTAATATATTATTATTATTATTATTATTATATTATTATTATTGCTGAGAAGAAAAAGAGAAAGATTTCCCTGGAATTAAAGCATGAAATCATAGATAAACAAGTGAGGTGTCCAGGTTTTGGGTTGAGGGGGAAGAGGGAGGGGGGAGCTGGCTCGTAACTCAGAGCAAAAAATCGACCCAGGGATGGCTTGTATCTCAAAAAACTCGTAAGTTGGGACACTCGTAAGTCAAGGTTCCACCGTATACCTCCAACAACATTGGAAAAGTTTTGTGTCGTCCTTTTTCTAATGCTTAATCTTTTAACTTACTTGCTACACTGTTAATGCTACACTTTATTGCTGGCTGGCTCTCTAGCCTTTATCGACTCCTGCTGCTTCAGTATCCCAGGAACTATTTTTCCCATAAGTTTTTCAGTTTATCTAACATGATTTTACCTAACATGGCATTTTCAGGAACGTAACCACAGTGTTAAATAACAGTCTACTGTATATATATAAGACAATAATGATTTTCACAATAAAATAGATTACATGAATATGAAATAAATGTATATGAAGCCGATAAAATCATAAAACGTTATACAGTGGAACTTCGGTATACGACCAGTTCCCTACTCGAACAAAGTTCAGCACTCGACCAAACAAATACGACCTGCCAGAACTTCGCTGTAAACCATTTTGTGTTCTCGTTTTATGGAGCCTACGACAATTAGTGATATCAGCCAACCAAACAGAAAATTGGTTGGGAAGAACTTGTTCGATACTCAAATGGAACAGCACTCAAACAGCCTTCTGGAATGAATTAAGATTGCATACCGAGGTTTCGCTGTATATTATTTTAGTCACTGTATACAAATCTCCCTCCACATTTGAGAGTTCCACTTTTGCAGGCTTTGAACATTCATGAATGCCCAGCTGCCCAATCATATTTAAAATATGTCATTACGTATGTTAAGAATTGTGGCGGCGGCAGAGTTTGTTTGGAGGCAGGACAAGATAGTCCTTCAATATGACAATAATATCAACTCTGTGGCTTATTTATCTATCACAGTTGATCTAATATGACATAATAAACAATTTTAACAACATAGAAACATGACATATACTCTAAAATGAATAAAATATGTCATGTATGTCACAAATGGTATTGTGTTGTTGTTGTTGTTGGGTATATAAGGGCCACTGAGAGCATAAGCCTTACATAGTGGTGGTGAAGATGGTAACAGAGGTGGTAGAGGCGGTGGTGTTGTCAGTCACCCTATATACCTCCAATAACATTGGAGGAGTTAGTTTCATGCTGTCCTTTTTCTATTGATTAATTGCTTAACTTACTTGCTATACTGTTAATGCTACTCTTTATCACTGGCTGGCGTTATAGCCATTATCGACTCATGCAGCTCTAGTATCGTGCATATTGTAGAATTACTGAAGAAGGCACATTCTCTCCTTTCTCTTCCTCCTCCACTTTGGTACTCTGCTACGAGTTCTTTCTTGAATTCTAGTCTTTCTCACCTTCTTTACCAAAGGGCTGGCACTAGTACAATATTTTATAATGTTTTCATGTGTTTTATAATTGTTCATGGTTCAATATGTTAAGTAAGCAGTATTGTTAGGCTAAGTAAATGCTATTATTATACTATTTCCCTGCAATATATTTGTGCACCAAACATTTGCGATTTTTCAACATTCGTGAGGTTCTTGATCCCCTAACCCTCGTGTATGTGGAGGGAGACCTGTATTACAATTACAAGTACAGTGACATTTATAAATAATTATTTTATTAACACACTGGCCGATTCCCACCAAGGCAGGGTGACCCGAAAAAGAAAAACTTTCACCATCATTCACTCCATCACTGTCTTGCCAGAAGGGTGTTTTACACTACAGTTTTTAAACTGCAATATTAACACCCCTCCTTCAAAGTGCAGGCACTGTACTTCCCATCTCCAGGACTCAAGTCCGGCCTGCCGGTTTCCCTGAACCCCTTCATAAATGTTACTTTGCTCACACTCCAACAGCACGTCAAGTATTAAAAACCATTTGTCTCCATTCACTCCTATCAAACACGCTCACGCATGCCCGCTGGAAGTCCAAGCCCCTCGCACACAAAACCTCCTTTACCCCCTCCCTCCAACCTTTCCTAGGCCGTCCCCTACCCCACCTTCCTTCCGCTACAGACTGGTACACTCTTGAAGTCATTCTGTTTCGCTCCATTCTCTCTACATGTCCGAACCACCTCAACAACCCTTCCTCAGCCCTCTGGACAACAGTTTTGGCAATCCCGCACCTCCTCCTAACTTCCAAACTACAAATTCTCTGCATTATATTCACACCACACATTGCCCTCAGACATGACATCTCCACTGCCTCCAGTCTTCTCCTCGCTGCAACATTCATCACCCATGCTTCACACCCATATAAGAGCGTTGGTAAAACTATACTCTCATACATTCCCCTCTTTGCCTCCAATGACAAAGTTCTTTGTCTCCACAGACTCCTAAGTGCACCGCTCACCCTTTTCATCAATTCTGTAAATAAATTACATAAAATTTACATTGTTTCGAGAGTCTGTATCTTAACCCTTTCAGGGTCCAGACTCCCTGTCTGAAATTTTCAGAAATTTTTTTAATTTTTTTTCTTATGAAATAGTAGCGAATCATTTTCTGAGGGTAATAAAGCAAAATGTATGAAATTTGATGGAAAATTGACGAAATTATGATCTCACGAATTTTGATGCATCAGCTATATTTACGCATCGGTAATTTTGCCCACTTTGACTCCCATTTTAGGCCAATTACATTATTCCAGTTGACTTGACCATTTTCTTAGCTATTTCACTAGTATTACTTCTATTTTATCAATTGAGCACAAAAAATTGACCAATCAATTGTTTCAACTACCCAGTGAAGTGATCGGAAATTGGTAATTTGGCCAATTTTACACAAAGTTCAAAATATTCCAGTTTCAAAATAGGGTCCAGAATAAATAATCCAGGTATTCCTAGTTCTAAAATAACATTTCCTCTGTTTATTAGTTATATTTCTAGGCTTTACAAATGAATTCCATTTTGATTTTTTATTCACATAATGAATAATTGTATAAACAATATCAGTGCATTTGTGAATGCACATTGGACCCACCAGTTAATGTGTATTGGACGCATGATGTCATTTGTTTACTCTTGAACATGGGCAAAAATTGAACATTTCCGCTACTTTCTGCTCAGTTTCAAGCCATTTTCAATACTATCACCAATCAAAATCATATCTATTTCTGTACTATATCTTCCATTCTATCAAGCGAGACCAAAAAATCACAAATACAACTGCAAAAAAAGGTGAAAAAAACAGCGCAAAGTTGCTCTTTTAATCCAAAAATATGGTGGTAGTTTTTTCTCATTATGCACTGAGTGATGCAGGATTTATTTTATATGGTTCACACTTACCACATAGGTGTATTCTCTCATATCAAGGCTGAAATTTACCGCTCAGAGCTTCTGAGTGAGCTGAGCTTATGGCGGAGAACGACGGCTTGGACCCTGGCTTCAAACCATGGGACTAACCCTCAGAGGGTTAAGGAGATCCTGAATTAAGTGAAATGAAAGCATCTGTTAAGAATTATTACAATAAAACCTTCCATTTCCTGATACTTTTTGACCAGATTTACATAAAATTCAACCAATTCCAATTTAAAAGCAGTTTCCAAAATAAGCCTGTTGAGTATACCTGGTAAAGTGTATGGTAGTTATTATTGAAAGAATTAGAGTAAGACAGAGAGAAGGATCACAGATGAACAAGGAGGCTTTAGGAAGGGTAGGGGATGTGTAGACTAAGTGTTTATGGTGAAGCATATATGAACACTATTTAGGTAAGGGTAAAAAAGTTTTTGTTGAATTTCTGAATTTGGTAAAGGCATATGATAGGGTGGATAGGAGAGCAATGTGGTAGATGTTGCAAATGTTTGGAATAGGTGGTAGGTTACTGAAAGCAGTTAAGAGTTTTTACACGGGTAGTGAGGCTCAGGTTAGAGTGTGTAGGAGAGGGAGATTATTTCCCAGTAAAAGTAGGCCTTAGATAGGGATGTTGGATGTCACAATGGTTGTTCAATAGAAAAGTGAATGCTCGGGTGTAGGCAAGAGGAGTGGCATGAAGAGATAAAAAATCTAACACAAAGTGGGAGTTGTCACAGTTACTTTTTGATGATGACACTGCTTTGTTGGAGATTCTGAAGAGGAGTTGCAGAGGTTGGTGAATGAGTTTGGATGGGTATGTAAAAGAAGGAAATTATAAGTGAACACAGTAGGGCTCCACTTGTATGGCAGGTTAGGTTCCAGGCTACAGCCGTAAAGTGGAGCACCCTTTTTTTTCCACTTATAAATGCATACATATACTAGATAACAAGTTTACACTAACATATATTAAGTTAGCAATAGAACTAGGCATCAAAAAAAAAATAAAAAAGTACAATACACACTTAGTGCACTCATTACTTACCTGAAAATATTTATAGTCTTAATCTAGGGTGAGATGAGTAGTATTTATTGTAAGAAATCAAGTGTGGTATGTATGGTAGTCAGCCAGGCTACCATACCAGGCCCCACAATATTCTGTTACATTTAAGCATCCCAGAACGATAAAATGCATATATAGTTTACTCATTACTTACCTTAAAATGTTTGTAGTCTTAATCTAGGGTTAGATGAGTAGTATTTATTGTAAAAAATCAAGTGTGGTATGTATGGTAGTCAGCCAGGCTACCATACCAGGCCAACCCACCCACACATACTATTCTATGATATTTAAGCATCCCAGAGCAATACAATGTATATACAGTTCACTCATTACTTACCTTAAAATATTTGTAGTCTTAATGTAGGGTCGGGAGTAAGTAAATGAGATAAAACGAATAAATGAGAGAGAGAAAGAATGAATGCATGAGAGAGGACAGGCGCAGAGTTATGTAAACAAACCAGGCGAAGGTAATTTTTGTAAACAAAGTGTACACGTCTGATTTGTGTACAAGTTACATTGTGTACAAGTTGTCTCTACATTGATATGGTAGAATAAATAAAGAAGAACACTCCCATTCTCATGTAACATCATTTTGGGAAGAAATGATGCTCTGAGTGAAGGCAATGGAAATAAGTCACTCTGTCTGACTTTTTTGGGTTATCCTAGGTTCTCTACACATATCTGTTATGTATGATAATCTATGTAACTGTATTTGTGTATACCTGAATAAACTTTCATACATACGAAAGGAATAATTTTCTACATTTACCCCCAATAACACATTTTATCTTATGTTAGATTAGAGAAAACGTTATTCTTGCCATCACTTGTACAAGTTATCTGGCTTCGACATCGGGTGGGGCGCGGTGACCGTATTAGAAAGGTGGGGGGGAGCCTTATAGCGAGTTTTGGTCACAATTTGAAATGACTGTATTAGTGGAACGCCGTAAAGCAAAATGCCGTAAAGCGAAACGCCGTAAAGCGGGGCCCTACTGTATAGGGAGAGAACAAGGTGCTGAGGATAACAAAAGATTTAGGTAATGAAAGTTTGGATATCGGATTGGAGGAAGGGAGCATGGAGGAAGTGAATGTATTTGGATATTTGGGAGTTGACTTGTCAGCAGATGGGTTTATGAAAGATGAGGTGAATCATAGGAATGATGAGGGGAAAGAGGTGAGTGGTACACTTAGGAGTCTGTAGAGACAAAGAACATTATCCATGGAAGCAAAGAGAGGTCTGTATGAGAATATAGTGGTACCAGTGCTTTTATATGGGTGTGAAGCATGGGTGGTGAATGTTGTGCCTTTGTGTTCTGTTACAGCTATCAATGAGAAGTTTGAAAGGAGGGTTTATATTGGAGTTTAACCCTTTAGTTGTTGGTTATGTCATTCAACAGCTTTGAAGCCATTGTTGGTCCCGTTGTACAATGTCATGACCTCAGTTCACTCAGATAAGCTGTGAGCAGTAAATTTGGGCCTAGATGTGATAGAATGGGTCTATTTGGTAAGTGTGCACAATATAAAAAAATCATGCAGCATGCAGTAGATTACGAGAAAAAACTTTGACTGTGTTTTTGGTTTAACCCTTTCAGGGTCGGCAGGCCCTCTCCTAAACTTGTTCTCAGGGTCAGAAATTTTTCGGAAAAAAATGATTTTTTTCTTATGAAATGAAAGAGAATCTTTTCCTGATCATAATGACACCAAAAGTATGAAATTTGATGGAAAACTTACGGAATTATGCTCTCACAAAGTTAGCGGTCTCGATGATGTTTACGCATCGGCGATTTTGCCCACTTTGAGCCCTATTTTCGGCCAATTCCAATGTACCAGTCGACAAAAATCATAACAATTTCGCTAGAACTCCATTTTTTCTATCGAATGAGTACAAGAAACCACCCATTTATCGATTTCAGCTATCCAATAAAGTGGTTCAAAATTGGCAATTTTGCCAATTTCACACAAATTTCAAAAGATGCCAATTTCCAGATAGGGTCCAGAATAAACAAGACAGACATTCCTGGCACTAAAATAACATTTCCTCTGTTCATTAGTCATGTCCCCAGGCCTCTGTTACATTTCTTTTGTTTTCCACTTTGAATTTTTATTCTCACAAAAAAGTAGAAGATTTACTGTTATGCAGACTACTGCATTAGTGTAGAAATGGTATAAATAATATCAGCACACTTGTGAAAGAATATTAGACTCGCCAGTTGACGTGTATTGGATGCATGGGTTGATTTTTTTTGCCGATATTCCAGAATATGCAAATGACGTCACATTTGATACATGTCCAAATGGTCGGTCTAATACACATTTAGGAATGCACAGACATTATTTATACAGTTACAGTGGACCTTCCCTTTTCATGATTAATCCATTCCAGAGAGTCTGACGAAATGTGAAATTCACGAAAACTGAAACCATTTTCCTCATAAGAAATAATGTAAATCTAATAAACAGAGAAAATGTTATTTTAGTGCCAGGAATGCCTGCATTGTTTATTCTGGATCCTATTTTGAAATTGGAGTATTTTGAACTTTGTGTTAAATTGGCCAAATTATCAATTTCTGATCACTATTGGGTAGTTGAAAGAGTTGGCTGGGCAATTTCTTGTGCTCAATCGATAAAATAGAAATGACACTAGCAATATAGCTAAGAATTTGGTCGATTGGAATAATGTAATTGGCCTAAAATGTGAGTCCGTCAGCAAAAATCACTGATGTGTAAACCATACCACGGGCGGGATTGAACCCGCAGTCAGAGAGTCTCAAAACTCCAGACACTCTGACCGCGGGTTCAATCCCGCCCGTGGTATGGTTTGTTTGCAATCGTGTCATTACGATTTTGTGAGTCACACTGATGTGTAAATATCTCTGACGCATCAAAATTCATGTGAGCGTAATTTCATCAATTTTCCATCAAATTTTGTACTTTTTGCTTATTACCTTCAGAAAAAGATTATCTGCCATTTCATAAGAAAAAATAACAAATTTTTTTTTTTGAAAATTCTTGGTCTCTGCTTATCACTGAGATTTGGCCTGTGGACCCTGAAAGGGCTAATAAAATTGGTAATAGTGAGATGGTACAAAACATGCAGTGGAACCCCAGATTTTGCATGCACCGTTTATCGGACTTTTCGGATTTCAGACACTTTTTTGTTCAAAATTTTGCTTTGAATTTTGGACCTTGTCCTGGGAATTGCTCATATTATACGTGTCCATCTGCCAGGGGAACGCCGTCAGTCTGGCTCTGCCACTGCTTGAGTGAGTATTCATTCGAAACATTTCGCAATTTTTTTGCTTGTTTATTGATTGTGACTGTGAAATAAGCCACCATGGGCCCAAAGAAAGTTCCTATTGCCAGCCTTTGGTAAAGAAATTGAGAAACATGATAGAATTCAAGATAGAGATTGTAGATAAATACGAAAGTGGTGTACGTTTAGCCGAGCTTGCTAGAATGTATGGGAAGTCGAAATCAACAATCTTTTCCATCCTGGCAAAGAAAGTAGAAATCAAGGAAGCTAAAGTTGTGAAAGGGGTGAATATGGTAACGAAACAGAGATCACAAGTAGTCGAAGATGTGGAGAAGTTGTTGCTGGTGTGGATCAACGAAAAACAATTAGCAGGAGATAGTGTTGTGGAGTCGATCATTTGCAAAAAGGCAAGGCAGTTACATGCGGATCTCTTAAAGAAAATGCCTGGAATGAGTGCTGCTGTTAGTGAATTTAAGGCCAGCAGAGGCTGGTTCGACAGATTCAAGAAGCGTAGTGGCATACACAGTGTTGTAAAGCATGGTGAGGCTGCAAGTTCAGACAAACGTGCGGCTGAAGAATTTGTGCATGAATTCAAGGATTACATAGAGGATGAAGGATGCCTTCCCCAACAAGTGTTCAGTTGTGACGAAACAGGCCTCTTTTGGAAGAAAATGCCAAAGAGAACCTACATCATGAAGAAGGAAAAGGCACTGCCAGGACACAAGCTTATGAAGGATAGGCTAACTCTATTGTTTTGTGGTAATGCTAGTGGGGATTTCAACGTGAAGCCTTTACTGGTGTATCACTCTGAAAATCCCAGAGTGTTCAAGAAGAACAGTGTCCCCAAGAGTAAATTGTGTGTGATGTGGAAAGCTAATAATAAGGCATGGGTCATGAGGCAGGTCTGTGAAGTGTTTAGCCTGAGTGTGAAAAAATACCTCCTGGTACTGGACAGTGCTGCTGCTGCTCCTCCAGACTTGGAAGACCAATTGTATACGGACTTCAGTTTCATAACAGTGAAGTTCTTGCCTCCTAACACCACTCCTCTCATCCACCCCATTGACCAGCAGGTCATTTCTAAATTCAAAACAACTCTTCATCAAAGCAATGTTTTAAAGGTGCTTTGAAGTGCTCTCGGACACTGAATTGACCTAAAGAGAGTTCTGGAGGGATCACTTCAATATCCTCCATTGCATAAGCCTTATAGGTAAGGTTTGGCAGGAAGTGACTTCTAGGACTTTGAACTCTACTTGGAAAAAATTGTGGCCAGAATGTGTCCAAGGCTGACCTTGTTGACCCTATGTCTGTTGTGGAGTCTTTACTGTACCTCCAGTATTTTAAAAACTATGTTATTCTTATTCTCATATATTTGCAGCTCATAATTTGTTTTTTCAGGCTGCTCGGAATGTTTACCATAACATGGGACTTCATAGAAAGTAATAATGTATGTCAGTCGCCTTATTGTATAATATACTGTATTCCACTTTATAGAAATATTGTTTGTTTTCTGTAGACTCTTCTAGTGTGTCTTCTTAAGTTTGTGTCCTGCTGTCTGTCTACAAGTCTCAGTTATATAATCTGAATCACATTCTTTACAAGAGCTGCCTTGTGCATTCTAATTACTGTGGTGGTTTTCATGCACTGAATCAGTATGTATGAGAGGAAGTGTAGGATAAACCCAGTGAAAAGTGACTGACTGAGTCACAGTTAAAGAACACTGTGTCATCCAACACTTGTGGTTTTTGACTTCAGCCTGTTACTAGAAAATGTTAGAAATATTGCCAGAACCAGAGGAAACAACCAAGTTTGTGATCAGCTGGGTTGTGATGTAACTAGCAGTAAGTCTGGTGGCCAGGCAGGTCACAAGGAAGCCTAGCATGAGGCTGGGTTGTGAGGATAAAAGAATTTTTAACAATTGTCACAGTTATGTCAGTGGCGGAAATATAAACACATATGCAGTATAATGTGATCCTTTATTGACAACGTTTCACCCACATAGTGGGCTTTTTCAAGTCACACACAGACAAGTCACATACTGCATATGTGTTTATATTTCCACTGTGTCGGTATTTGATACCATTTATTTCCATTATGTCAGTGGCATCAAAAGTAGAAAGTATGCAGATCAGTCCTATTGCTAGGATGATAAACTTGGCGTTACATTGTTTTTTTGCTAAGTTTCATGTTTTATCAAGTGGGTGTTGGCTGGGAAATTTTGGGTACGTAAAATAATCCATGATATTACTTAAGTTGTCCTTGTAATACACTTGGGTCTATAAGCCCAAAAATTGTAATAAAGTTGGTAGAATTACCGACAATATGTAAAGTAAAAGGGACACAAGTGCAACTAATGTGACATTTATTGTGGCAACGTTTCGCTCCTGGAGAGCGAAACGTTGCCACAATAAATGTCACATTAGTTGCACTTGTGTCCTTTTACTTTACAAGCCCCAAAATCTTGTATATTGCAACAACTACTACTTGTTACCTTGTGTGTGCACCATAAATTTTTCCACTGCATAAAACAGCTTTAAATATAAAATTTGCACCACTCAGGCATGATAAAGGTTTGAAGCTCCACTCATAATTTTAGCAGCTGTGTCAGTGTAGCTTGCACCTTACCATTCAGTCAACAAAGTTAAGTTTATAAGTAATGGACATGACTCCTAATGGCATGTTACCTAGTACCCACCCACACTTAGGCTTTTAGTAGTGTAATTAGTCTAGTATATGAGAGTGATCTCAAGTTTCTGTAATATCTACTGTATTCTAGTGTACAGGTCATATAATTTCACATCTCTTAGCCAAAACAAGGTGAAATTCATGACATAATTTTGATCTGTTCTGGACTATTGATAATGACCCTGGATTTATAAATGTCATCAAATTTGCTATTTATGGATTAGTTGTGAAATCTTACAGTATATATTAGAGAATACTTACTAATGCTTACTAATGCTTTATCACTGATTTCATCATTGCTTAGTTAATTTTAAGCCAGCCCGTAATGCTATGCATAGTATAAGTGGCTTTGGCATGCTGCTCTTATCTGTATTTTTTTGTACCTCTGTATGTATGCTCAAATTGTTAATAAATAAATAAAAAAAATAAATAAACAACAGATTTACTAAGCCTGTTATAATATGCTGGCAGAAATACCTTCATAATCAGAAGTTGCTCAATAATTTTGGTTTCAGACCTGGTTACAGGGATAGAGGAACCTTGAAACTGGTCACAGGTATGTCAGGGGAAGATAATACTGGGCTAGTCCTATGAATTGTCTGACAAGAGTAAGACTAAGAAGAGTATCAGTGCAGCATATGGGGTGTTGTAATGATTAGGTTCATTAGCTTGTATATTATTTCAGGAGGAATGATGGCTGGAGTTCCTCCAGCAAGACCTACTCAACCATCGGCTTTGGCAGGTAAGTAGCTTTACCTTTGAAAATTATTCATTAATAACTAACTTATGTACAGTAAAACCTCTTGGTAACAAATTTCAGCAATTTTGGACAAAAAGTTGGCTAGACAAATGCTCAGATTGTCAGACAGAATAGACAGAAGTCCAAAATTTCACAATTTGTCTGTAGCGATGGTGTCTGGTTGTCTGCTGAAGTATCAGGCCAAGTTCCCAAATGCTGGCATTTCTCTGGTATGGGCCAAAGTGGCCACATCCAGGCTCTGTCTGTTTTCATCGTTCCCTGAGATGTAGGTCACCAGCGCCAGTTTGTTTTTCTGCTCACTCACATATACACTCCTCATTCACTCTGCTTTTCCTTGGGTTTAGAGCATTTTGTGTGACTTAATTAACATGTTCAGTAAAATGCAATAAACAGTTGACAACATGGGCATAAATGAACACTTGTTGGTAACATATGTGTAAATGATCACTTGTGGCAAAATTTCTAAATGACATTTGACAGTGACAGTTGCAAGATTTGTTTATTTTGAGTTTGATAAATGTTTGCTACTTTGAGAATTTCAAGCAATTTCAGTGAAACCATCAAAATCACCCAATTTATTGTGTATTTACATTAACCAAGAAAACTGTACACTAATATAATACAAATTCTCTCAAAGTCCTCTTGATAATTTTAACAGAAAAAAATAAAGAGTTCACAAATGCACCTTTCGAGATCCTTTGTTATCTCTCCTATGCAATAGAATTCTATGCAAGGTAAAAGCCCCCCTGATTTGAGTCGGAATTCTTTGGTACTAGTAACGTACTAAAGACCCCTGGTCTCTGGACAAATAAAAGGGTTAAGGCCCAAATAAGAAATCACCTCATCACCCAAAATTAACCAGACAAACCGTACATAATCACTATCAGTTTCTCAAAAGCTACTCACATTGTGCTGATGAATGCTCAACCACTTACTTCTTCGAAATTAGGATGTCTGTTTTTTCATTGTTTTAAGTAGTAGTAGATTGTAATACAGTACATAATATTGTAAATTGTTCCATTGTAATACCAAATTTCATTGTTTTAAATAGTACTAAACTGTTATACATCATATTGTAAATTGTTTTAAATTGCTACATTGTAATACTGTAATCTTTATTAACTAATTCAATAGTGTAATAAGTCTCTACTAGACTTATCAAAACCATGTAGCATTACCTGATAGAATATTCAGTTCTCCTGTACTCACTGTAACTCTTCTAATGACCATATGAACTATGTATTATTACCTTACTAATCTTAAGTTAATCTTTAAGTTTGCCCGAAATGCTCTGCATACTAAGGGGCTTTTGGCATGTACACCCAACTGTTTTATTCCTCTGTACAACCATTATATTTGTCAAAATAAACATCTTAACCCTTTCAGGGTCCAAGGCCCAAATCTGGAGTCACGCACCAGTGTCTAAGAATTTAAAAAAAAAAAAATTGGTTATTTTTTCTTATGAAATCGTAGAGAATGTTTTTGTGAAGGTAATAAAACAAAAAGTACGAAATTTGGTGGAAAATTGACGAAATTATGCTCTCGCAAATTTTGATGTGTCAGCGATATTTACGAATCGGCGATTTTGCCGACTTTGACTCCCATTTTAGGCCAATTACATTATTCCAATCAACCAAATTCTTAGCTATTTCACTAGTATTACTTCTATTCTATCGATTGAGCACAAGAAATCGCCAAATCAACTGTTTCAACTACAAAATAAAGTGATCGGAAATTGTTAATTTGGCCAATTTAGCACAAAGTTCAAAATATTCCAATTTCTAAATAGGGTCCAGAATAAACAATGTAGGCATTCCTGGCACTAAACTAACATTTCATCTGTTCATTAGTTATGTTTTGAGGCTTTACAAATAAATTCCATTTTGATTTTTTATTCACATAATGAATTTTTATTCACACCAAAAAATAGAAGATTTACTGTTATGCAATACTGTAATAATTGTATAAATATCATCACCATATTTGTGAATGTATATTAGACCCACCAGCTGATGTGTATTAGATGTGTGAGGTCGTTTGTTTACTCTTGAATATCGGCAAAAATTTAACATTTTCGCTACTTTGAGCTCAGTTTCAAGCCATTTCCGTTGCTAAAACCAATCAAAATCATATCTATTTCTGTAATATGTCTTCCATACTATCAAATGAGACCAAGAAATCGCAAATACAACTATAAAAAACATACGAAAAAACGCTGCAAAGTTGCTGTTTTAATCGAAAAATCATGATTTCAGTTTTTTTCTCTCATTATACAGAGTGTGCTGCAGGATCTGTTTTATGTGGTGCACACATACCACATAGATGTATTCTCTCATATCTAGGCCTAAATGTACCACTCACAGTTTATCAGAGTGAGCTGAGCTCATGGCGTAGATCTACGGTTTGGACACTCACCGTAAAGCCGTAGATCTACGGGACGGACCCTGAAAGGGTTAATATTATGCAGAGCATTTCCGGCAAACTTAAGACTGACTTAAGATTAATACGGCAATAACAGTGCAGTAATTTTACATATGGTCATTAGGTGAGTTAGAGTGAATACAAGAAAATTGAATATTCAACTAGTTCACACTATATGGCTTTAGTAAGTTCAGTAGAGGATAATTACAATTTTGATATAGTTTTTAAAAAATACAGTATTACAATTTAGAACAATTTAGAACAATGAAGTTGAAAGAATTTTAAGCTCGAAGTAATGATTAAGTAGTTGAGCAATCATCAAGCACAATATACAGTATGAAATATTATAATTTAGCACAATTTAAAACAATGAAATTGAAAACATTTGTAAGTTTGAAGTAATGAGTAAATGTTTGAGCAGTCTTCAAGTACATTTTATAGTAATGAAATTGAAACAATTTTAAGTTTGGAATACAGTGGTGCCTTGACTTTTGAGTGCCCAACTTATGAGTTTTCTGAGTTACAAGCCGTCGCTCAGTCGATTTTTTGCTTTGAGTTGCGAACCAAAATCCGAGTTATGATCAAACTTCAGATACGTTTCAGATATAGTAATAAAATATAATAGTCACTCTGGAGTGCTTTAATATTGTGAGATACGATGATTTTTTAGCAGAGTCCTAAATTTATAAGCTGTCTGGGGATCCTTGACCTGTTCCGGTAGCGAGTTCCAGATCTTCGGGCCTTTTATGTGCATGGGCGGTTTCTTGTACTCAGTCGACAGACTAGAAGTAAGTTTATTCAGGTACTATACACAAATACAGTTACATAGATTATCATACATAGCAGCGTATGTATAGATAACCTGGGATAACCCAAAAATGTCAGACAAAGTGACTTATTTCCAGTACCTAGCTTGGGTGTGCCATGATTTTTGGTAAATATTGTTTTTTTTTCTCAGTTATTTGTTGGGCTATCTCATTGAAACTTGGGCAATGTATGATGGAAAGATGCTTCTTAACGTACACCAAAAATAAAAAACGGACGATAAATAAGGGAGTTCACTTCGCAGCCACTAGCCGCCACTTTGTGGTATATTTCCGTATGGTTTTTATGGTTGTATTCTAGTTTTTTTGGTCTCATTTGATAAAATGAAAGGTATATTACAGAAATAGACATGATTTTGATTGGTTTCATGATGAAAAGTACCTTGAAATTGAGCTCAGAGTAGCAGAAATGTTCGATTTTTGCCAATGTTCAATGAACTTTGTGTAAGTCAAGTTGGTTAATTTTATTAAGTGTATTCTAACCTAACCACTCTGTAATCCGGCAAACTCAGTAATCCGGCACACTACAGGTCCCAATGATGCCAGATTTGTGATGGAGGACCTGTATCTAATTATCTCCCTTATTCTCTGTCTCTCTCTCTCTCATTCTCTCTTATTCTCTCTCTCATTCTCTCTCTCATTCTCCTTCATTCTTCTGGTATCCTGGGCATTGTTTTTGGTCAACAACTCCTCAAAACCATGAAATTGATCTTCACTGACACTTCCATCTGTGTTAGAGCATCACTTGAGAATAGTGTCCCAGATTTGCCGGGGAGCCACATATTTCTTACCGCTAGGCATGCTGAACAAGGACTACTGAAATGGCATTCCCACAATGCACCACTGGTTCCCCAATTTTTTTATATGGTGCACACTGACTATGGAGACCCATTATCTCACATGTGGGCCTACCAGCTTTTCCTGCTTGATTTGAGACCACTGGAATTTATGAGTATTAATACGTCAAACACAGTGGCTCGTAAGACGTATATAATATGACTGAAACAGTCAAAGGGTTAATAGACTAGTGATCATATAATATAATATGTGGGAGAGTTGCTTCAAACTGATTTGAAGTTGTTCAGGTTGGTTTGGTTAATATTGAGAGATGAGATGATTTTTAAGCAAAGTCCTATAATTGTAAGTAGTCGGGGGATCCTTTACTGGTTCAGGTAGTGAATTCCAGATCTTCGAGCCCTTTATGTGCATTGCATTTTTGCAGTGTGAGACTGACATGAGGGATGTCCAAGAGTGCCTTATGCCTTGTATTGTGACTAAATGTTCTGTTGTAGCCATCGAGGAGAAGTTTAAGTGGAGGGTTTATATTAGAGTTTAATGTTTTGTATATGTAGTAGGCACAATAATGTGAGCGTATGTCTCGTATATTTATTAAGTTCAGGCTTTTGAAAAGTGGTGGGGTGTGCTGTCTAGCACAGGAGCTGATAATCATCCGCAAAGAGGGGTCGTTAGTGTACAAAAATACTCCAGCCTAGAGAGAACAAGTGATTTGAAGAGAATCATCATTGGCCTGGCATCCCTTGTTTTGAAGGTTCTCATTATCCATTTCATTATTTTCCTAGCAGATGTAGTAGATACATGGTTGTGATCTTGGACAGTGAGACTCGCTGACATCATCACTCCCACATCCTTCACATTAGTTTTTTGCTCTATTGTGTGGTTGGAATTTGTTTTATACTCCAATTCAGTTTTCATTTTCTCAAGTTTTCCATAGTGGAGTAATTGAAATTTGTCTTCATTGAACTTCATATTGTTTTCTGAGACTCATTTAACCCTTTGAGGGTCGACAGGCCCTCTCTGAGACTCGTTCTCAGGGTCGGCCAAATTTAAAAAAAAAAAAAAATTCTCTTATGAAAAGATAGAGAATCTTTTCCCGATCATAATGACACCAAAAGTTTGAAATTTGATGAAAAACTTACGGAATTATGCTCTCGCGAAGTTAGTGGTCTCGGCGATGTTTACGCATCGGCGATTTTGCCCACTTTGAGCCCCATTTTTGGCCAATTCCACTGTACTAGTCGACAAAAAACATGAATATTTCGCTAGAACTCCATTTTTTCTATCGAATGAGTGCAAGAAACCACCCATTTATCAATTTCAACTATCCAGTACAGTGGTCAGAATTTAGCAATTTTGCCAATTTCACACAAATTTCAAAAGATGCCAATTTCCGAATAGGGTCCAGAATAAACAAGAAATACATTCCTGGCACTAAAATGACATTTCCTCTGTTCATTAGTTATGTCTCAAGGCCCCTCTTACGTTCTTTTGCTTTCCGCTTTGAATTTTTATTCTCACAAAAAATAGAAGATTTACTGTTATGCAGACTACTGCATTAGTGTAAAAAATGGTATAAATAATATTGGCACACTTGCGAAAGAATATTAGACTCACCAGTTGACGTGTATTGGACGCTTGGCATGATTTGTTTACTTTTGAACTTTGGTAAAAATTGAACATTTCTGCTACTTTGAGCTCAATTTCAAGGTACTTTTCATTGTAAAACCAATCAAAATCATCTCAGTTTCTGTAATTGTCTTCCATTCTATAAAATGAGACCAAGAAAACTAGAATACAACAACAAATACCATACGAAAATACAGTGCAAAGTCGCTGTTTTATTCCAAAAAAATGGGCAGTTTTTTTTTTTCTCATTATGCACTGTGTGCTGCAGGATTTTTTTTATACTGTGCACACTGACCACATAGACCCGTTCTTTCATATGTAGGCCTACCAGCTTTCTCCCACTAGATTTGAGGGCGCTAGAATTTAGGCATATTAGTACGTCAAAAACCCTGGGTCGTAAGCCGTACTAGTAGTGTCTTTAGTGGATGACACTGTCATAATAATAATAATAATAATAATAATAATAATAATAATAATTTATTTCTTTGTAAAGGTTACAATGTGTAATTACAATTTTGATTTGCTAAGTACAGTGGTCCCTCGCTTTTCGTAGTTCTCGGCAATCGTAAATTTCACCAATCATAGGGGTATTTTCGTATTAACATGGACTCGCTTTTCATAGGTTGACTCGCGAATAGTAGTTCGTCTGGGACGCGTACACACGGTGTGAGCCGGGGCGGCCTCCTTACCCAGCCAGTCTGGCATTGTTTACCAGTGAGTGAAGGTCCCCTCAAGTGCTCCTACGAAATATTTCATAATATTCCACTCATTTTAGTACTTGCAATTACTAAATAAGCTACCATGGCTCCAAAGAAAGCTCCTAGTGCCAAGCCTGTGGTAAAGAAGGTGAGAAATATGTACAGTGACAAAGTCTTGGGCCATTTTCGGGAAGTGTTAAAGAGACGCCAGAAACAGAGCTCTCTCCACAGTTATTTTGAGAGACAGGACTAGGGTGACTCTCAAGGTGGTCCTAGTGGCATTAAGAAAAAGAGAAGAGAAGCATCCCCAGAGAAGCAATTGGTACCTGAGGTGTTGCTGGAAGGGGATTCCCCTTCCAAACTGTAAACAATCCAATCTCTCTCCTCCTCCAGTCTCCCATACACTAAGAAGAATCTCCAATAAAGGTAAGTGTTATGCTGTTAATGTTTCATTCATCATTTCCCATTGTATTGTTTATGTACTACAGTGGTCCCCCGCTTTTCGTAGTTCCTGGCAATCGTAAAATTCGCCAATCATAGGGGTATTTTCGTATAAACATGGACTCGCTTTTCATAGGTTGACTCGCGAGTCGTAGTTCGTCCTGGAAGCGTACGCACGGCGTGGGCCAGGGCGGCAGCCAGTCTGGCATTGTTTACCAGTGAGCGAAGGTCCCCTCGCGTGCTCCAGCGAAATATTTCATAATATTCCATTTATTTTAGTGCTTGCAAGTATTAAATAAGCTACCGTGGCTCCAAAGAAAGCTCCTAGTGCCAAGCCTGTGGTAAAGAAGGTGAGAAATACGATTGAATTTAAGAAAACCATCATTGAACAATATGAAAGTGGTACAAGTGTGGCCAAACTGTCCAGGATGTATAAGAAACCCTACACAACCTTATGTTCCATAGTGCTCAAGAAAAATGAAATAAAGGATGCTGTTGACTCAAGAAATCGTAATGACACGATTGCAAACAAACCATACCCCCGGCCGGGATTGAACCCGCGGTCATAGAGTCTCAAAACTCCAGCCCGTCGCGTTAGCCACTAGACCAGCTAGCCACAATAAGATTCATCCAACTAGGTATATTTCTACACCATAGGAAGGTTAGCACAGGCACCTCTGTGACCACAAATGCAAGTTTTTACAGACGAATCTCCACCTAGCGTGGCCGTGACGAACTCTAGCTCAAGTCCCTTCACTGCCGTCAACATGACTCAAGAAATCGTAATGACATGATTGCAAACAAACCATACCCCCGGCCGGGATTGAACCCGTGGTCATAGTGTGTAGAAATATACCTAGTTGGATGAATCTTATTGTGGCTAGCTGGTCTAGTGGCTAACGCGACGGGCTGGAGTTTTGAGACTCTATGACCGCGGGTTCAATCCCGGCCGGGGGTATGGTAAGGATGCTGTTGTTGCAAAGGGAGTAACTATGCTGACAAAAATGAGATCACCAGTACTGGAAGAGGTTGAGAAGTTATTATTGGTGTGGATAAATGAGAAACAATTAGCAGGAGATAATCTTATGACTTCGTTTATTTGTGAAAAGGCTAGGCAGTTGCATGAAGATTTGGTAAAGAAATTGCCTGCAAATAGTGGTGAAGTGAGTGGATTTAAGGCCAGCAAAGGCTGGTTTGAGAGATTTAAGAACCGTACTGGCATACACAGTGTGGTAAGGCATGGTGAGGCTGCCAGTTCGGACCACAAGGCTGCTGAAAAATATGTGCATGAATTCCAGGAGTACATGAACAGTGAAGGACTGAAACCTGAACAAGTGTTCAATTGTGACGAAACAGGCCTCTTTTGGAAGAAAATGCCAAAGAGGACCTTCATTACACAAGAGGAAAAGGCAATGCCAGGACATAAGCCTATGAAAGACAGGCTGACGCTGATGTTCTGCGCTAATGCTAGTGGGGATTTCAAAGTGAAGCCATTACTAGTGTACCATTCTGAAAATCCCAGAGTGTTCAGGAAAAACAATGTTATGAAGAGTAAATTGTGTGTGTTTTGGAAATCTAATAGTAAGGCATGGGTCACGAGGGAAATTTTCGTCGAGTGGTTCAATGAAGTGTTTGGCCTTAGTGTGAAGGAGTATCTCCTGGAAAAGAAATTGAATCTCAAGTGCATGCTAGTAATGGACAATGCACCTGCTCATCCTCCAAACTTGGATGACCTAATTTTCCAGGAGTCTGGGTTCATCACAGTAAAGTTCTTGCCCCCGAATACCACTCCTCTCCTCCAACCCATGGACCAGCAGGTTATTGCAAACTTTAAAAAACTACACCAAAGCAATGTTTCACAGGTGCTTGACTGTGACCACAGACACTCACTTGACCCTAAGGGAATTTTGGAGAGAACACTTCAGCATCCTCCACTGCATAACCCTTATAGGTATGGCTTGGGAGGGAGTGACTACCAGGACTTTGAACTCTGCCTGGAGAAAATTGTGGCCAGATTGTGTCGACAAGAGGGATTTTGAAGGATTTGGGACTGACTCTAATGAGCCTATGTCTGTTGTAAAATCAATTGTGGCACTGGGGAGTTCCATGGGGTTGGATGTGAGTTTGGAGGATGAGGAAGAATTGGTGGAAGACCACAATGAAGAGCTCACCACTGAGTAGCTGCAAGAGCTTCAGCAGGAAGAGCAACACATCGCAGCTCAGAATCTTGCTGCCGAGGAGGAGGAAGAGAGATGGAAGAAGGTGCCTTCTTCAGAAATTAAAGAGATTTTTACTATGTGGGGTAAGATGGAAAGCTTTATGGAGAAACATCACCCTCACAAGGTTGTTGCAAGCCAGGTTGGCAACATGTACAGTGACAAAGTCTTGGGCCATTTTAGGGAAGTGTTAGAGACACCAGAAACAGAGCTCTCTCCACAGTTGTTTTGTGAGACAGGACTCCAGTGACTCTCAAGGTGGTCCTAGTGGCATTAAGAAACAGAGAAGAGAAGCAACCCCAGAAAAGCAAATGGTACCTGAGGTGTTGCTGGAAGGGGATTCCCCTTCCAAACTATAAACAATCCACTCTCTCTCTTCCTCCAGTCTCCAATACACTAAGAAGAATGTCCAATAAAGGTAAGTGTTATGCTGTTAATGTTTCATTCATCATTTCCCATTGTATTGTTTATGTACTACATGTATATTTCATGTTAAAAATTTTTTTGTTTTAATACTTCTGGGTGTCAGGAATGGATTAATTGTATTTACATTATTTCTTATGGGGAAAATTGATTCGTAAATTGTAAATTTCGTTTATAGTAACGGCTCCAGGAACGGATTAATTACGAACAACGAGGGACCACTGTATATGTATACTATTTCATGTAAAAAATTTTTTTGTTTTAATACTTCTGGGTGTCAGGAATGGATTAATTGTATTTACATTATTTCTTATGGGGAAAATTGATTCACAAATCATAAATTTCATTTATAGTAATGGCTCCAGGAACGGATTAATTATGAAAAACGAGGGACAACTGTACAAAGATAGCCACTATCATGCCGAGGCATTTTGGGTCAACTAGTCCTAATATATAGTAATTAATTAAAACTAGATAAGAGAATAGTACATGGTAATTATACTTAAAACTAAACATGGAATAGTGGTTAGCTGTTTTACAATCTTATGTGGACTTAATAAATCTTGTGTATACTTAGTACAAAATCTAATTTACAAGCAATGGTGCAGGTGGTAATATTTTATGGAATGGCAGAATTAAAAGCCAGGTGGTCACATGATAAAACTAGTCAGTAGATGTTTGGTTGATTCGGTTAACCCTTTGAGGGTCGACAGGCCCTCTCCGAAACTCGTTCTCAGGGTCGGCCAAATTTAAAAAAAAAAAAAAATTATTTTCTCTTATGAAAAGATAGAGAATCTTTTCCCGATCATAAAGACACCAAAAGTTTGAAATTTGATAGAAAACTTACGGAATTATGCTCTCGCAAAGTTAGCGGTCTCGGCGATGTTTACGCATTGGCGATTTTGCCCACTTTGAGCCCCATTTTCGGCCAATTTCACTGTACTAGTCGACAAAAAACATGAATATTTCGCTAGAACTCCATTTTTTCTATCGAATGGGTGCAAGAAACCACCCATTTATGAAATTCAACTATCCAGTACAGTGGTCAGAATTTAGCAATTTTGCCAATTTCACACAAATTTCAAAAGATGCCAATTTCCGAATAGGGTCCAGAATAAACAAGAAAGACATCCTGGCACTAAAATGACATTTCCTCTAGTCATTAGTCACGTCTCAAGGCCCCTCTTATATTCTTTGCTTTCCACTTTGAATTTTTATTCTCACAAAAAATATAAGATTTTCTGTTATGCAGACTACTGCATTAGTGTAAAAAATGGTATAAATATTATTGGTGCACTTGTGAAAGAATATTAGACTCACCAATTGACATGTATTGCACGCTTGGCACGATTTGTTTACTTTTGAAGTTTGGTAAAAATCGAACATTTCTGCTACTTTGAGCTCAATTTCAAGGCACCTTTCATTGTAAAACCAGTCAAAATCATCTCAATTTCTGTAATATGTCTTCCATTCTATAAAATGAGACCAAGAAAACTAGAATACAACAATAAATACCATACGAAAATACACTGCAAAGTCGCTGATTTATTCCAAGAAAAATGGTCGAAGTTTTTTTTTTCTCATTATGCACTGTGTGCTGCAGGATTTTTTTTAGACTGTGCACACTGACCACATAGACCCATTGTTTCATATGAAGGCCTACCAGCTTTCTCCCACTAGATTTGAGGCCGCTAGAATTTATGCGTACTAGTACGTCAAAAACCCCTACGCGTAAGACGTACTAGTACGACCAAAACCCTCAAAGGGTTAATATTGTGAGATATGATGATTTTTTAGCTGTCTAGGGATCCTTGACCTGTTCCGGTAGCGAGTTCCAGATCTTCGGGGGGCCTTTTATGTGCATAGCGTTCTTGCATAGTGAGAGTCTTACTCGAGGGATGTTGAAAAGTGACTTATGCCTTGTATTGTGACTGTGCATTCTGTTGTAACTGTCGAGGAGTAGTTTTAGGTGAGGGTTTACAGTGGAGTTTAAAGTTCTGTATATGTAGCAGGCACAATAAGAAGAATGTATGTCTTGTATATTTAGCAAGTTGAGTCGTTTGAAAAGTGATGGGGTGTGCTGTCTAGCACTAGAGCTGGTTATCACCCGCTCAGCAGCTTTTTTTTGGATTATTAAAGGTCTAAGGTGGTTGGCAGTGGTTGAGCCCCAGGCACAGATACCATAGGTGAGGTAAGGATATATTAGAGAGTGGTACAGGGTAAGGAGAGTCGTTTGTGGTACATAGTAGCATATCTTGGAAAGGATTCCTACTGATTTGGAAATTTTCTTGGCTATGTGGTGGGTATGGGACTGAAATTTAAGATTACAGTCAAGGAGAAGACCTAGAAATTTGCACTGTGTGTGTCTTGATATAGGGGAACCATTTAACAATATGTCGAGTTGAATATTTGAGACTCTGTTGCCAAACAGCATGAAGTATGTTTTGTCTGTTGAGAGTGAATTTGTTGGTCATCATCCAAGCATATATCTTTAGCAGTTCATTGTTTACAGTGTTTTCAAGCACAGCTGGGTTTGAATGGGAGTAGACATATGTAGTGTCATATGCTAATAGAACTGGTGTAAGGAGTTTGGGAGGCATTGGGGAGATCATTGATGTAGATGAGAAAGAGGAGTGGGCCTAGGACACTACCTTGGGGTACTCCTACAGCTACAGGTTGGATAGCGGAGTTGACTCCATTTGCATGTACATACTGGCGTCTGTCGTTAAGATGGGATTTTAGGTAGTCAAGAGAATGTCCTCTTATGCCATAATGATTCAGTTTGAGGTGCAAGAGATTGTGGTCAGCTGTGTCAAACGCTTTTCTTAGGTCGATAGAGAGCCCCAGGGGATATTCATATTTATTGAGAGCTGTGTATATTAGGTCAAGCATTTGTATAATAGCATCATTTGTGCTTTTTTTCTCTTTGTCTAAATCCAAACTGGCATGGGTTAAGTATGTTGTTGGATGTAAGGTAGGAGTAAAGTCGCTTGCATATTATTTTTTTCAAATATCTTGGAGATTAAGGGCAAATTCTGGTATCATCAGCTGTGATTTACTTCTCTGTCAGTGTTGGATATGAGTATGAGGGATAAGATGGGAGCAAGTACTGTATCTTGTGGAACATAATGATCATTAGTGTTATTGAACAATAGATGGAACATAATGAATATTACTGTTATTGAACACTGTAGATGGAACATAATGAGGATTACTGTTATTGAACAATAGATGGAACATGATGAGCATTACTGTTATTGAACACTGTAGGTGTAAGATGCTTAATAAAGTTCATGTTAGCTGTCTCAACAATAATGTCAACAAGGGGTTAAGGTTCATTTTTGTGTGCAGGTGGTGTTCCACTGGCAAGTTTGAGTCTTCAGCCGATGATTCCTGCTCAGCCATTAATACCTCTGGCTCCTATGTCTGCTGCTACTTCAACATCAGTGGCTGCAGCTGCAGCACCTATGGCTATGGCTCCATCATCAGTGGCAACTGCTCCCTTAGTTCCTACAGCCATGGTGCAAGCAGTGTCTTCAGTAGCACAGGCTGCTGCACCTCCTAGTATGTCTCAGCCTTCACAGGTTAGCAACACTACTTTTAGTACCCACCTTTAATTATTATGTTTAGATTTGTAAGGCAGTGATAGCTGATTTAATATCTCCTTCATTTCAAACCTTTCACCGTCACCTTCCCTGGAATTTAGAAAAAAATATGCAGTTGTAGAGAATCTTTGTCTGAAGGTAATGATGACAGAAATTCAAAATTCTGGTGTAATACAGAATTAAACAGGTGCAAAGTTAGAGGTTAGGAAGCATTTTATGCAGTTATAGTTGTGTCCACTTTGAGGCCTATTTTGGGTCAATTCCATTGCTGAACTGACTTAATTTCTGGCTGTTTTGCTGGCATGCCTTCCATTCTATTATGTACAAGAACTGGCTATTCAACTATGAGAACTACCCTATAAATTGCCTAGAGATCAGTAACAACCTCAGTTAAGGCATTTCAGAATGACAGAGCTCCAGAAAAATTTTCCAGAGTTATTGGCTACACCTCATGGATGAGAAGAGACAGGCAAGGACAAGGAGGAGGCATTGCCATGTGCTTTTCTGAAAGTGTACATGCCCAGCCCATTGATGTTGCCATCCCTACTCACCTGGTACCTCTGTGCTATCATGTGCAATGTACAGGCCTCAGTGGCAACAAGCAGACCCTTGATGGAAAATGTGGACTCCTTTTTTCTGCTTCAGTATAAATATCAGCATATTATAATTGTTGGTGACCTCAACCATCATCTTAGATAGAGGAATTTTGATGAACCCCTTGCAGTGTTTGACATGAAAAATTTTGTTGACTTCCCTACCTGTATATCTAGCTCCTCCCTTGATCTAATTGAAAACTAGTCACTTACCAACTCTTTAGTTATGTTTGATCATCTGACCACAAGACTGTCTTTATGACACTGAAGATTCCTACAGGATGAGTTGAAGATTTAACATGCACAACCTGGCTGTGGTAAAGGGAAAAACTGTCTGGCCCTTTGCTCTGAGCTCTCTATCTCTGATTGGAATGCTCTTCTCCAAAGAGATGTTGACAACCAAGTGAATGCCTTCACTGAACACATCCGTAGTCTCCAACAAGAACACATCCCTCATCAGCAGTATGTGATGAAGCCTACAGATGAGCCTCGGTTCAGCTTTCATTGTAGAGAGGCTGTTGCTGCTAAGTACAAGGCTTGGAGAAGGTATAAGAGGCATCCCATTATCTATAACTGAAATCTCCACAGGCAAGCCTGTTGGCAAATGGAAGAAGTCCAAAAATGGGTCATGTAAAGTAAAAGGACACAAGTGCAACTAATGTGACATTTTATTGTGGCAACGTTTCGCTCTCCAGGAGCTTTGTCAAGCCGTAACAGCTTGACAAAGCTCCTGGAGAGCGAAACGTTGCCACAATAAAATGTCACATTAGTTGCATTTGTGTCCTTTTACTTTACATATTGTCGGTAATTCTACCAACATTATTACAAAAGTGGGTCATCTCTAGTTGGGAGGGTGACACAGAAAGCTGGTGTCAGGTAGAGTGAGATCTAAAACCTGGTGGTCCTTAGTTAAGGACTGACAAGGTTATTCACCTGATGAAATTATTCCACCTCTAAATTGGCAGGATGGTACCATCTCTGCTAGTAGTTAGGAGAAAGCTGACCTCTTTGTTACCAAGATGCAAATGCCTGATCCTACAAGGGAACCTCCTTGGCTAGCTGCAAGAACTGTGTCAAAGTTGTCAGTGATGATGGTAAGGCAGGATGAAGTGTATCTTTGCCTTAAATCCCTGGACGAAGAAAAGGCTGTGGGCCCAGATAAGTTGAGCCCAAGATTGCTGAGTAGATGTGCAGGCCAGCTAGCAGCACCTCTGTCTCACATTTATTGGCACTGCTTATCACAGTATTGTCAATTGATCAGTATACTGTTTGGTGGTCATTTTTTTATGTCAGGTGGTGACTATTCACTAAGTGTATATTGACAACTTGTTACTCTCCTATCCTCACACTGTTTTCTTTATAGTAACACTTTTATAATGTATTCCAGCAAAGGGACTGCCAGTAGTGGTTTTGAATATTTTTTTCTTCCTGCAGGGTTTTCACGCAGTCTTGCCTAGAGGAAGTTTTGAATTGTTATTAGACTAGGTGCCAATTACCCAGTTTTATTTTAACCTTTATGCTGTGACTTGTTGGTAGCTGTGGCAGCCCTACTCTCTGTTTTGAAAATGGAAATAAACTGTTTTGTCACAGGATTGTAGAGCATTAAAAACAGAATATAGCTGTCATGTCGATCTATGCCACTGATATCAGTGTCCCTCAGGTAGATCTGTTTTGACTACAGCTTCCTCAGATAAACTGTGAGTGGTAAATTTTGGCCTAGATATGGGAATGGGTCTGTTCAGTGAATGTGCACTGTATAAAAAAAATCCTGCAACACGCAGTGCATGATGTGAAAAGCAAAACTCTGACCTTGTGTTTGGTTTAAAATAGTGACTGAGGTGTTTTCTAGGATTTGTTTCTGGTTTTATCAGCTGTTTCTTTATATCATTTGATATGTGGAATGCCTGGAATATCTAAATTGCTATTTTGGACTTCTTTTTAAATTGGATTTTTTAATTTTGTGTAAAATTGGCCTAATTACCAACTTATGTGCACTTTATGGTAGTTCTGATAGTTGAATGGGTGATTTTTTTGTGCTCAGTCGATAGAATGGAAGGCATACTAGTGAAACAACTATAAATTTGGTCAAATGAACTAATGAAATGGGTTTAAAACATGGCTCAAAGTGGGCGAAATAACCGATGCATATATTGTGCCCAGACAGCTAACTTTATGCCTGAGTAATTCCATAAATTTTTCATCAAATTTTGTACTTTTGTTGTCATTACCTTCAGAAAAAGAGTATCATTTCAGAAGAAAAAATCTTTCTTTATTTTGAAAAATGTGGACTCTGAGAGCAGTATTAATTTTGGTGGTCTGGACAGTGAAAGGTTGAAAACTTAACTTTTTGTGGTGTGTTTTAGTTCCTTTAAGAATTTTTGGTGATATTCCATGAGGTCTTGATGCCCTTGATATGTCAAGGTCTATCACAAGTCTCCTTATTTCCTCTCTTCTGTTTCTGGACTTAACATTAACATTTAGTTTGCTCTCTCTCCCAAACCTGGTACTGGTCTCCACTTGCTTTTAAATTCACACAAATCTCATGTTTAGCTTTCTCTTCTTATATGTTATCACTTGATTCTTTATTATCACTTTTTTTCTTCTGTGGCTATGAAACAGCTGTAATTTTTTCTACATCATGGCTAATATATTTAGTACAAGTTGCCTCTTCAACTAAAGGTATTAATTTTTGTTAACCTTGTGGAGCTCTAGTGTTAAATGTACTGTGCACATTTTCCAAACTTTTCTCTTCTTGACTTTTGACTCCACATATTAGTGGTTGAACCCTGGGTTCTCCCAGTGTTTATCTATTTCTGTGTAACTTGGTTCAGAATTGTCTGTTGCCTCTTCATACTTCATGTACAAAATGTTCATTATTTCATGAGTGGACTGACTTTAGAATTCATCATTTCATTGAACTTGTGACAGGAAATGTTGTATTTGAGGAACTGTATAGTCATAGTGACCTTTCCTGTACATAATACTCTTCAGTTTCCAATGTCCACTTTTTCTTAATCTTCATTTGCAGCAGTATGTTAACATAGCTTATCATTATCTCTTGGTCTAATTTGTTCTTAAACATGTTGCCTTGGGAAGTTCTGCATTGTGTAAAGTAAAAGGACACAAGTGCAACTAATGTGACATTTTATTGTGGCAACGTTTTGCTCTCCAGGAGCTTTATCAAGCCATTACAAACAATACATGGACACAGAGGATATATATAGGCTCAGAGTGAGGTGAAATACTAGTGAGGTACCATTTCGATGTTCACTAGTGGTGGTGGTAGTAGTAGTAGTAGTAGTAGTAGTGACAAAAGTAATACAATATGGTAGAGCAATTAATTCGTACATGAGAAAAAGGATATAAAAGCTATTACTTGGGTAACATAAAAAAATATTGTACTACTACTACTACTACTACTACTACTACTACTACTACTACTACTACTACTACTACTACTACTACTACTACTACTACTACTACTACTACTACTACTACTACTACTACTACTATACTACTACTACTACTACTACTACTACTACTACTACTACTACTACTACTACTACTACTACTACTACTACTACTACTACTACTACTACTACTACTACTACTACTACTACTACTACTACTACTACTACTACTACTACTACTACTAACTACTACTACTACTACTACTACTACTACTACTACTACTACTACTACTACTACTACTACCACCACCACCACTACCACTACCACTACCACCACCAGTGAACATCGAAATGGTACCTCACTAGTATTGCACCTCACTCTGAGCCTATATATACCCCCTGTGTCCATGTATTGTTTGTAATGGCTTGATAAAGCTCCTGGAGAGCGAAATGTTGCCACAATAAAATGTCACATTAGTTGCACTTGTGTCCTTTTACTTTACATATTGTCGGTAATTCTACCAACTTTATTACAAGTTCTGCATTACTGTTTAATATAGCTTTGCTCCTCTTATATCTCTGGGCTCCAGTACAGTTACTAATTCTCCCATTTTATAGCTGCATTTAAAATCCCTTGTTTCTTGAAGTGCTAGATCAGACAGGATATGATGGCTATATAAGCCTGTGGACTTGTAACAGCAAGAACCTCATTGATAAGGTAGTTAACAAGGAAGCCTGGCCACATGCTGGGTTGTAAGGGTAGAACAACCATGGAAACCAGTCACAGATACATTGCAGATACTGTGTTAGTATAGCCCTGCCTCTGCTGCTTCAGCAACCTTTTCACTGATGCTTATTGTTGGTGCATGTTTTTTTTTTTTTCAACAAGTCGGCCGTTTCCCACCGAGGCAGGGTGACCCAAAAAAAGAAAGAAAATCCCAAAAAAGAAAATACTTTCATCATCATTCAACACTTTCACCACAGTCACACATTATCACTGTTTTTGCAGAGGTGTTCAGAATACAACAGCTTAGAAGCATATACGTATAAAGATACACAACATATCCCTCCAAACTGCCAATATCCCAAACTCCTCCTTTACAGTGCAGGCATTGTACTTCCCATTTCCAGGACTCAAGTCCGACTATATGAAAATAACCGGTTTCCCTGAATCCCTTCACTAAATATTACCCTGCTCACACTCCAACAGA
The DNA here is from genome assembly GCF_026875155.1 of Cherax quadricarinatus. Lineage (NCBI taxonomy): Eukaryota > Metazoa > Arthropoda > Malacostraca > Decapoda > Parastacidae > Cherax > Cherax quadricarinatus. Next base: position 41,192,462 of record NC_069427.1, read on the forward strand.
TCGTCAGGTCCCAAGTACCATTCATCTCCATTCACTCCTATCTAACACGCTCATGCACGCTTGCTGGAAGTCCAAGCCCCTTGCCCACAAAACCTCCTTTACCCCCTCTCTCCAACCCTTTCGAGGACGACCCCTACCCCACCTTCCTTCCCCTATAGATTTATATGCTTTCCATGTCATTCTACTTTGATCCATTCTCTCTAAATGACCAAACCACCTCAACAACCCCTCTTCTGCCCTCTGACTAATACTTTTATTAACTCCACACCTTTTCCTAATTTCCACACTCCGAATTTTCTGCATAATATTTACACCACACATTGCCCTTAGACAGGACATCTCCACTGCCTCCAACCGTCTCCTCGCTGCTGCATTTACCACCCAAGCTTCACATCCATATAAGAGTGTTGGTACTACTATACTTTCATACATTCCCTTCTTTGCCTCCATAGATAACGTTTTTTGACTCCACATATACCTCAACGCACCACTCACCTTTTTTTCCTCATCAATTCTATGATTAACCTCATCCTTCATAAATCCATCCGCCGACACGTCAACTCCCAAGTATCTGAAAACATTCACTTCTTCCATACTTCTCCTCCCAAATTTGATATCCAATTTTTCTTTATCTAAATCATTTGATACCCTCATCACCTTACTCTTTTCTATGTTTACTTTCAACTTTCTACCTTTACACACATTCCCAAACTCATCCACTAACCTTTGCAATTTTTCTTTAGAATCTCCCATAAGCACAGTATCATCAGCAAAAAGTAACAAGTGTCAATTCCCATTCTGAATTTGATTCCCCATAATTTAATCCCACCCCTCTCCCGAACACCCTAGCATTTACTTCTTTTACAACCCCATCTATAAATATATTAAACAACCATGGTGACATTACACATCCCTGTCTAAGACCTACTTATACCGGGAAGTAGTCTCCCTCTCTTCTACACACCCTAACCTGAGCCTCACTATCCTCATAAAAACTCTTTACAGCATTTAGTAACTTACCACCTATTCCATATACTTGCAACATCTGCCACATTGCTCCTCTATCCACTCTATCATATGCCTTTTCTAAATCCATAAATGCAATAAAAACTTCCCTACCTTTATCTAAATACTGTTCACATATATGCTTCAATGTAAACACTTGATCTAATATCCCCTACCCACTCTGAAACCTCCTTGCTCATCCGCCATCCTACATTCTGTCTTACCACTAATTCTTTCAATTATAACCCTACCGTACACTTTTCCTGGTATACTCAGTAAACTTATTCCTCTATAATTTTTACAAACTCTTTTGTCCCCTTTCCCTTTATATAAAGGGACTATACATGCTCTCCACCAATCCCTAGGTACCTTCCCCTCTTTCATACATTTATTAAACAAAAGTACCAACCACTCCAACACTATATCCCCCCCTGCTTTTAACATTTCTGTCATGATCCCATCAGTTCCAGCTGCTTTACCCCCTTTCATTCTACGTAATGCCTCACGTACCTCCCCACACTTACATTCTGCTCTTCTTCACTCCAAAAGATGGTATACCTCCCTGACCAGTGCATGAAATTACCGCCTCTCTTTCTTCCTTAACATTTAAAAGTTCCTCAAAATATTCTCGCCATCACCTAATACCTCCATCTCCCCATGTACAACTCCCTACTCTGTTTTTAACTGACAAATCATACTTTCCCTAGCTTCTTAACTTGGTTTAATCACTCCAAAATTTTTTCTTATTTTCATTAAAATTCCCCCCCCCCTCCTCCCCCTCCCTCCCCCCTCCCCCTCCCCCCTCCCTCCTCCCCCTCCCTCCTTCCCCTCCCTCCTTCCCCCTCCCTCCTTCCCCCCCCCCCCTCCCTCCTCCCCCCCCTCCCCCTCCCCCCATCCCCCCTCCCTCCTCCCCCCTCCCTCCTCCCCCTTCCATCCTCCCCTCCTCCCTCCTCCCTCCTCCCCCTCCCTCCTCCCCCCCTCCCTCCTCCCCCCTCCCTCCTCCCCCCTCCCTCCTCCCCTCTCCCTCCCCCCCCCTCCCTCCTCCCCCCTCCCTCCTCCCCCCCCTCCTCCCCCCCTCCTCCTCCTCCCCCATCCCTCCTCCCCCCTCCCTCCTCCCCCTCCCTCCTCCCCCCTCCCTCCTCCCCCTCCCTCCTCCCCCCTCCCCTCCCCTCCCTCCTCCCCCCTCCCTTCCCCCCTCCCCCTCCCCTCCCCCCCCCCCCCTCCCCCTCCCTCCTCCCTCCCCCCCCTCCCTCCTCCCTCCTCCTCCGTCAGAGGGCTGAAGAAGGGTTGTTGAGGTGGTTTGGTCATTTAGAGAATGGATCAAAGAAGGACATGGAGAGCATATAAATCTATAGGGGAAGGAAGGCGGGGTAGGGGTCGTCCTTGATAAGGTTGAAGGGAGGGGATAAAAGAGGTTTTGTGGGCGAGGGGCTTGGACTTCGAGCAAGCGTGCGTGAGCGTGTTAGATAGGAGTGAATGGAGATAAATGTTATTTGGGACCTGACGAGCTGTTGGAGTGTGAGCAGGGTAATATTTAGTGAAGGGATTCAGGAAAACCGGTTATTTTTATATAGCCGGACTTGAGTCCTGGAAATGAGAAGTACAGTGCCAGCACTTTAAATAAGGGGTTTGGGATATTGGTAATTTGGGGGGATATATTGTGAGAAGCTTTCGTTTTTCTTTTTGGGTCACCCTGCCTTGGTGGGATATGGCCGGTGTGTTGAAAGAAAGAAAGAAAATATTGTGTATCTTTATACTTACAGTGGACCCCCGAGTTTTGTGATAAATCCGTTGCAGAGAGCCTGTCGAAAGTCGAAATTCACGAAACTCGAAACCATTTTCCCCATAAGAAATAATGGAAAGGAAATTAATCTGTTCCAGACACCCAAAAATATGAAAATAATATTTTTTTTTTCAAATTAAATAAAGATTTACATAATGAAAGCAATCAGAAATCAAGTACATGCATTTAAAAAAATAATAATAACATTACACTTACCTTTACTGAAGACTTCTGTGTTGATGGAAGACGGGTGGAGGGGATAGGAGAAAGGTGTACACTATTGTTTGGAAGGAGAATCTCCTTCCATTAGGACTTTAGGTAGCAAGTCCTTATCTGGGGTTACTTCCCTTCTTCTTTTAATGCCACTGGGAACAACTTGAGAGTCACTGGACCCCTGTAGCACAAAATACCTGTCCAGAGAGGTCTTTTTCTGGCATTTCTTTAAGATTTTCCTGAAGTGGGACACAACACTGTCATTGTACATGTTGCAGATATGGCTTGTTTCAGCTTGGTCAGGGTGATACTTTTCAACAAAACTTTGCAACTCATTCCACTTTGAACACATGTCCTTAATCACTGAAGAAGGAACCTCCTTCACTCTCTTGATTGTGTGTGAGTGAGGTGAAAGTATTGAATGATGATGAAAGTATTTTCTGTTTGGAGATTTTTTTTTTTTTGGGTCACCCTGTCTTGGTGGGAAACGGCCGACGTGTTAAAAAATTATGCACTATGTGAGTCTCACACTCCACAAAAGTTACTTGAAAAAATAAAATATTAAAGAAAAAAGAAAAAAGTAAAATAAAAGTAAAAATATTACCGAGTGAGCAGCAGTCACTGATGTTGCCGTATGCCGTTCGCACTCTCAGCTTCACTCCTCTGTATCTTGGTAAGTATTGATCACAATTTTTTTTTTTTTGCTTTAACCCTTTCAGAGTCCGTCCCGTAGATCTACGGCTTTACGTTCAGGGTCCAAACCGTAGATCTACGTCATGAGCTCAGCTCACTCTGATAAACTGTGAGTGGTACATTTGGGCCTAGATATGAGAGAATACATCTATGTGGTATGTGTGCACCACATAAAACAGATCCTGCAGCACACTGTGTATAATGAGAGAAAAAAAACTGAAATCATGATTTTTCGATTAAAACAGCGACTTTGCAGTGTTTTTTCGTATGTTTTTTATAGTTGTATTTGCGATTTCTTGGTCTCATTTGATAGAATGGAAGACATATTACAGAAATAGAGATGATTTTGATTGGTTTTAGCACAGGAAATGGCTTGAAACTGAGCTCAAAGTAGCAGAAATGTTAAATTTTTGCATATATTCAAGAGTAAACAAACGACCTCACACATCTAATACACGCCAGCTGGTGGGTCTAATATACATTCACAAATATGATGATGATATTTATACAATTATTACAATATTGCATAACAGTAAATCTTCTATTGTTTGGTGTGAATAAAAATTCATTATGTGAATAAAAAATCAAAATGGAATTTATTTGTAAAGCCTCAAAACGTAACTAATGAACAGAGGAAATGTTAGTTTAGTTCCAGGAATACCTACATTGTTTATTCTGGACCCTATTTTGAAATTGGAATATTTTGAACTTTGTGTTAAATTGGCCAAATTAACAATTTCCGATCACTTTAATTTGTAGTTGAAACAGTTGACTTGGTGATTTCTTGTGCTCAATTGATAGAATAGAAGTAATACTAGTGAAATAGCTAAGAATTTGGTTGACTGGAATAATGTAATTGGCCTAAAATGGGAGTCAAAGTCGGCAAAATCGCCGATTCGTAAATGTCGCTGACACATCAAAATTCGCGAGAGCATAATTTCATCAATTTTCCATCAAATTTCGTACTTTTTGTTTTATTACCTTCACAAAAATATTCTCTACCATTTCATAAGAAAAAATAACAAATTTTTTTTTTGAAAATTCTTGGACACTGGGGCACCACTTCAGATTTGGGTCTTGGACCCTGAAGGGGTTAAAACACTTACAAAAAAATGTTCATAAGATTTTGGTAAGAATTTTTTTTTTCTCAAATATTTTTCGACACAGAACGAGACTTCAGAATCAGGAGTCCTGACAGTCAGAGGGCTAAGGTAGGAAATACTATTTTATTTCTGTTGCATTTGTAGTCTCATGCAGTAAAAGCATGATATCTCATGACAGTGAACTACAGTTACATATTCACTATTATTTTTGTAAGTTCTGTTGGTGTAAAAAAGTTGCTTGGCTTTTTGGGGGCTCCCAGGAACGTAACCCTATTTTTCCCATAAGTTTTTCAGTTTATCCTGTGTAGTTTTACCTTACACAGTGTTTTCAGGAGCGTAACTACCGCGCAATATAACGGTCTACTGTACAACATTTTATTAGCTCCACGGCTAGTATCCGATGCAATGACAACTCAACAGATACTGAATGTTCCTTCTGCTGACCTCTCCCTCTCCTATAGCTCCTCCCACTTTGTAACAATGTTAGATTGTGAATTTAATGTATTATACTGAAAAAAAAAAAAATTGGAAAAAATTCTGAAAATTCACTACATGTTCAAACATATATTTCTTGCTGTGTCATAACAATAATTTTTGTAAAGTGACTATAATTCTTTGTAGAAACATGGTACAAAGATGGTACTTATAGCAAAATGCTGCCAGATTCTTAAGCTATTTTTCTGTAAGCTTAACTTGTAGGTTTATTAATTTTACTTTTTTGTTTTCTGTAATATGTTATGCAAATTAAAACAAAGGTATCAAGTTGGAGTTTCATTTTTGTTTAATTTTTTTTCTTTCTAATATACATATTTAACCCTTAAACAGTCCAAACGTATATATACGTTCACATGTGCAGCACCCCAAACATATATATACGTTTTAATATTCCTGCCTCCAAATTTGGCACGATTGCCCTGAGATGCCTGGTCAGCATAGAATGGGTCTTAACACTCGGTGTGCACCATATTAAAAAAATCTGGGACCACTTAGTACCTTGTGCTCTTTTTTCTATAAAAAAAAAACTATTTTTTTTTTTTCAAAATATTCGGGGCGCTGCGCAAGTGAACATATATATATGTTTGGACCATTTAAGGGTTAATTCACCATTTGGCATCATTATAAAGTGGGCAGAGCTAACTATAGCAGAGAGAGAGAAGCAAGCAGTCTTAGTAACTTGTGATTACTCATGTAAAGTAAAAGGACACAGGTGCAACTAATGTGACATTTTATTGTGGCAACGTTTCGCTCTCCAGGAGCTTTGCCAAGCCGTTACGAACAGTACTTGGACACAGAGGGTATATATAGACTCAGAGTGAGGTGCAATACTAGTGGTGGTAGTAGTAGTAGTAGTAGTGATATTAGTAGTAGTAGTAGTAATACAATATGTTAGTACAATTAACTCGCACATGAGTAAAATGATATAAAAGCTATTACTTGGGAAACATAAAAATAGGTTGGACAAATATTGCTATTGAAGGCTGGATAGGGAAGGCCTGTTTCAATGTTCATTCTCGGTAATGTGCTTGTGTAGTATTATGTTATGGCAGGGTTTACTGCCATGACATAGTCTCTCCTGTTAATACTACACAAGCACATTACAGAGAATGAACATTGAAACAAGCCTTCCCTATCCAGCCTTCAGTAGAAATATTTGTCCAACCTATTTTTATGTTTCCCAAGTAATAGCTTTTATATCATTTTACTTGTGTGCAAGTTAACTGTTCTAATATATTTTTATTATTATTATTATTATTATTATTATTATTATTATTATTATTATTATTATTATTATTATTATTATTATTATTATTATTATTATTATTATTATTATTATTTTTTCAACAAGTCGGCCGTCTCCCACCGAGGCAGGGTGACCCAAGAAAGAAAGAAAATCCCCAAAAAGAAAATACTTTCATCATCATTCAACGCTTTCACCTCACTCACACATAATCACTGTTTTTGCAAAGGTGCTCAGAACACAACAGTTTAGAAGCATATACGTATAAAGATACACAACATATCCCTCCAAACTGCTAATATCCCAAAACCCCTCCTTTAGAGTGCAGGCATTGTACTTCCCATTTCCAGGACTCAAGTCCGGCTATATAAAAATAACCGGTTTCCCTGAATCCCTTCACTAAATATTACCCTGCTCACACTCCAACAGACCATCAGGTCCCAAATACCATTCATCTCCATTCACTCCTATCGAACACACTCATGCACGCCTGCATTATTATTATTATTATTATTATTATTATTATTATTATTATTATTATTATTATTATTATTATTATTGTCATTATCATTATCATTATTATTATCATTATTATTATTATTATTGTTATTTTCATTATTATTATCATTATTATCATTATCATTTTTTTTTTTTTAACTACTACTACTACTACTACTACTGCTTCTTATATCACTTCTATTACTACTACTACTAATATCACTACTACTACCACTAGTATTGCACCTCACTCTGAGCCTATATATACCCTCTGTGTCCATGTACTGTTTGTAATGGCTTAACAAAACTCCTGGAGAGCAAAACGTTGCCACAATAAAATGTCACATTAGTTGCACTTGTGTCCTTTTACATTAAATATTGTCGGTAATTCTACCAACTTATGACTACTCATGACGAGTGGAGGGGTATGCCTCTCGGCACTATAAAATACTGTTTAATTATACTACTACTATCAATAAAGGCTACCTACCCATTATATTTATTCCGTAATAATATTAAGTATAACATAAATAACATAAAAGCATGATAAAGATGCCCATATTAACCCTTTGACTGTTTCGGCCATATATATACGTCACGAGCCAGTGTTTCGCACATATACAGTGGACCCCCGCATAGCAACCTTAATCCGTGCAAGAGGGCTGGTTGTTATGCGAAATGTTCGGTATGCGAATGAATTTTCCCCATAAGAAATAATGGAAATCAAATTAATACGTGCAAGACACCCAAAAGTATGAAAAAAAAATTTTTTTACCACATGAAATGTTAATTTTAATACACACAAACTGAAAAAGGCATGCACAATTACATGACACTTACTTTTATTGAAGATCTGGTGATGATTGATGGGATGGGAGGAGGGGAGAGAGAGTGTTAGTGTTTAGAAGGGGAATCCCCTTCCATTAAGACTTGAGGTGTCGAGTCCTTTTCTGGGGTTACTTCCCTTCTTCTTTTAATGCCACTAGGACCAGCTTCAGAGTCACTGGACTTCTTTCGCACAACATATCTGTCCATAGTGACCTGTACCTCTCGTTCCTTTATGACTTCCCTAAAGTGTTTCACAACATTGTCAGTGTACAGGTTGCCAACACGGCTTGCAATAGCTGTGTGAGGGTGATTTTCATCCATGAAGGTTTGCACTTCAAGCCACTTTGCACAGATTTCCTTAATCTTTGTAGTAGGCAACTTCTTCAATTTCTCTCTCCCCTCTGAACCAGTTTCCTCAGGTCTGGCCTCTTGCTGTTGAAGTTGATCTATCAGCTCATCAGTGGTTAGTTCTTCATTGTCCTCCTCCACCAACTCTTCCACATCCCCCCCACTAACCTCCAACCCTAAGGACTTTCCCAATGCCACAATGGATTCCTCAACTGGCATAATCCTCTCAGGGTTAGCCTCAAACCCTTCAAAATCCCTTTTGTCTACACATTCTGGCCACAGTTTCTTCCAAGCAGAGTTCAAGGTCTTCTTAGTCACTCCCTCCCAAGCCTTACCTATAAGGTTTACACAATTGAGGATATTAAAGTGATCTCTCCAAAAGTCTCTTAGAGTCAGTTGAGTTTCTGAGGTCACTACAAAGCACCTTTCAAACAGAGCTTTTGTGTACAGTTTTTTGAAGTTTGCAATAACCTGCTGGTCCATGGGCTGCAGGAGAGGAGTGGTATTAGGAGGCAAAAACTTCACCTTAATGAATTTCATGTCCCATAAAGTCGCTCTGCCATGTCTGTAGGATGACCAGGGGCATTGTCTAACACCAGGAGGCACTTAAGTTCTAATTTCTTTTCAGTTAGGTAATCTTTCACATTGGGGGCAAATGCATGGTGTAACCAGTCATAGAAAAAGTCCCTAGTGACCCATGCCTTACTGTTTGCCCTCCACAGCACACACAAATTCTCCTTGAGGACATTCTTTTGCCTGAACGGTCTGGGAGTTTCAGAGTGATACACTAATAAAGGCTTCACTTTGCAATCACCAGTAGCATTGGAACACATCAACAAAGTAAGCCTGTCTTTCATTGGCTTATGTCCTGGGAGTGCCTTTTCCTCCTGAGTAATGTAGGCCCTGCTTGGCATTTTCTTCCAAAACAGGCCTGTTTCATCACAATTAAACACTTGTTCAGGTTTCAGTCCTTCACTTTCTATGTACTCCTTGAATTCCTGCACATATTTTTCAGCTGCTTTGTGGTCCGAACTGGCAGCCTCACCATGCCTTATCACACTATGTATGCCACTACGCTTCTTAAATCTCTCAACCAACCTTTGCTGGCCTTAAATTCACTCACATCATCACTAGTTGCAGGCATTTTTTTAATTAAATCCTCATGCAACTTCCTAGCCTTTTCGCTTATGATCGCTTGAGAGACGCTATCTCCTGCTAGCTGTTTTTTCATTTATCCACACCAATAAGAGTCTCTCAACATCTTCCAGCACTTGCGATCTCTGTTTCGAAAACACAGTTAAACCTTTGGCAAGAACAGCTTCCTTGATTGCCTTTCTGTTGCCCACAATAGTAGAGATGGTTGATTTGGGTTTCTTGTACAACCTGACCAGGTCGGCGACACGCACTCCACTTTCATACTTATCAATGATCTCTTTCTTCATCTCTATTGGAATTCTCACCCTTATTGCTGTAGGGTTGGAACTAGAAGCTTTCTTGGGGCCCATGGTCACTTATTTTCCAGATAAAGCACCGAAAGCACTGTAATAATACGAAATATTCCGATTGTATGCTTGGATGTTACTGTGGAGGCTGGCTGGTAAACAATGCCACCAGCGGAACATATGAGGCTGGCTCAGGCTGCACATTGGACGCGTCTCGGACGAAGGGCGGTGAGCGGGTTTTTGGGCGGTATGCGAGGCAAAATTTTTGCGATCAAAGCGACCGGTATGCGGATTGTACGGTATGCGATGCGTACGGTATGCGGGGGTCCACTGTATATATACACCTACCATCCGACTTACGACTGAGGTTGGTTCCGACCACCTGGTTGTAAGTCAAAATGGACGTAAGTCAAACCTTAGAAAATTGCCAACATACTGGGTAGTAGTAGTAGTTATACATGTGGTGGAAATGTCAGCAGCTACATGAAAAAGGTAGGTTACAAAAGATGTGGCTTGGGTAGCATAAAAAAATAGGTTGGGCAAATGTATATGGATGGATTTGAGAAGGCATGTTTCACTATCCCTTATAGAAAAGGTAGCTTGTCATTGGACCCTCGAAGCTATAAACTAGGTGAAGTAGAGCTTGATCATACAGAATGTGAAAAAGACTTGGGAGTCATGGTAAGCAGAGATTCCAGAAATTAACAATTATTCAGTTCTTGACGAATTCAAATTGGCTAATATTACTGTCACGAGGGACATGGTTATCAAACAGATAGACAAACTGAAGCAAAATAAGTCCCCGGGGCCCGACGAGTTATTTTCCAGGGTACTTTAGGAATGCAAGATGGAACTTAGTCAGCCATTAACGAGTGTGTTTAATGCATCCATCCTTACTGGTGTTGTGCCAGAGTTGTAGAAGCTGGTTTATGTGGTTCCCATATTCAAATCAGGGGATAAGTCCGTTCCTTCAAATTTCCGTCCAATAAGCCTGACATCTATAGTGGGCAAGTTACTAAAATCAGTTATAGCTGACATTATTAGAAGTCACTTTGAAGAGCATAACTTGATAAATGAATCTCAGCATGGGTTCACGAGAGGTCATTCCTGCCTGACAAATTTACTGATGTTCTTCAATAGAACATTTGAGGCAGTAGACAGTGATAAAGAATATGATATTGTTTATTTGGATTTTAGTAAAGCCTTTGATAGAGTGCCTCACAAGAGACTCTTAAGAAAAGTGGCAGCTCATGGTATCGGAGGTAAGGTTCTAGCATGGATAGAGGCATGGCTTACCAATAGAAAGCAGAGAGTTTCGATTAATGGGGTCAAATCTAAGTGGGGATTAGTCACTAGTGGCGTTCCACAAGGATCACTTTTAGGCCGTCTCTTGTTCATAATTTACATTAATGACCTTGATGAAAGGATTATGAGTGACATGAGTACGTGAGGTATTACGTAGAATGAAAGGGGGTAAAGCAGCTGGAACTGATGGGATCATGACAGAAATGTTAAAAGCAGGGGGGGATATAGTGTTGGAGTGGTTGGTACTTTTGTTTAATAAATGTATGAAAGAGGGGAAGGTACCTAGGGATTGGCAGAGAGCATGTATAGTCCCTTTATATAAAGGGAAAGGGGACAAAAGAGATTGTAAAAATTATAGAGGAATAAGTTTACTGAGTATACCAGGAAAAGTATACGGTAGGGTTATAATTGAAAGAATTAGAGGTAAGACAGAATGTAGAATTGCAGACGAGCAAGGAGGCTTCAGAGTGGGTAGGGGATGTGTAGATCAAGTGTTTACATTGAAGCATATATGTGAACAGTATTTAGATAAAGGTAGGGAAGTTTTTATTGCATTTATGGATTTAGAAAAGGCATATGATAGAGTGGATAGAGGAGCAATGTGGCAGATGTTGCAAGTATATGGAATAGGTGGTAAGTTACTAAATGCTGTAAAGAGCTTTTATGAGGATAGTGAGGCTCAGGTTAGGGTGTGTAGAAGAGAGGGAGAATACTTCCCGGTAAAAGTAGGTCTTAGACAGGGATGTGTAATGTCACCATGGTTGTTTAATATATTTATAGATGGGGTTGTAAAAGAAGTAAATGCTAGGGTGTTCGGGAGAGGGGTGGGATTAAATTATGGGGAATCAAATTCAAAATGGGAATTGACACAGTTACTTTTTGCTGATGATACTGTGCTTATGGGAGATTCTAAAGAAAAATTGCAAAAGTTAGTGGATGAGTTTGAGAATGTGTGTAAAGGTAGAAAGTTGAAAGTGAACATAGAAAAGAGTAAGGTGATGAGGGTATCAAATGATTTAGATAAAGAAAAATTGGATATCAAATTGGGGAGAGGAGTATGGAAGAAGTGAATGTTTTCAGATACTTAGGAGTTGACGTGTCGGCGGATGGATTTATGAAGGATGAGGTTAATCATAGAATTGATGAGGGAAAAAAAGTGAGTGGTGCGTTGAGGTATATGTGGAGTCAAAAAACGTTATCTATGGAGGCAAAGAAGGGAATGTATGAAAGTATAGTAGTACCAACACTCTTATATGGATGTGAAGCTTGGGTGGTAAATGCAGCAGCGAGGAGACGGTTGGAGGCAGTGGAGATGTCCTGTCTAAGGGCAATGTGTGGTGTAAATATTATGCAGAAAATTCGGAGTGTGGAAATTAGGAGAAGGTGTGGAGTTAATAAAAGCATTAGTCAGAGGGCAGAAGAGGGGTTGTTGAGGTGGTTTGGTCATTTAGAGAGAATGGATCAAAGTAGAATGACATGGAAAGCATATAAATCTATAGGGGAAGGAAAGAGGGGTAGGGGTCGTCCTCAAAAGGGTTGGAAAGAGGGGGTAAAGGAGGTTTTGTGGGTGAGGGGCTTGGACTTCCAGCAAGCGTGCATGAGCATGTTAGGAGTGAATGGAGACGAATGATACTTGGGACCTGACTATCTGTTGGAGTGTGAGCAGGGTAATATTTAGTGAAGGGATTCAGGGAAACCGGTTATTTTCATATAGTCGGACTTGAGTCCTGGAAATGGGAAGTACAATGCCTGCACTTTAAAGGAGGGGTTTGGGATATTGGCAGTTTGGAGGGATATGTTGTGTATCTCTATACGTATATGCTTCTAAACTGTTGTATTCTGAGCACCTCTGCAAAAGCAGTGATAATGTGTGAGTGTGGTGAAAGTGTTGAATGATGATGAAAGTATTTTCTTTTTGGGGATTTTCTTTCTTTTTTTTTGGGTCACCCTGCCTCGGTGGGAGACGACCGACTTGTTGAAAAAAAAAAAAATGAGTAAATTTGCTGATGATACAAAGATAGGCCGTATGATACATTCTGAGGAGGATAGCAATGAACTCCAAGAGGATTTGGACAAATTTAATATCTTGGTCTGAAAAATGGCAGATAAAGTTCAATGTGGATAAGTGTAAGGTACTAGTCCTTGGTAATGAAAACAACTCTCGAAGCTATAAACTAGGTGAAGTAGAGCTTTATCATACAGAATGTGAAAAAGACTTGGGAGTCATGGTAAGCAGAAATCTGAAGCCAAGACAGCAGTGCCTAAGTGTGCACAACAAGGCTAACAGATTACTTGGATTTATCTCAAGAAGTATAAGTAACAGAAGTCCAAAAGTTATTTTACAGCTCTATACCTCACTAGTGAGGCCTCATTTTGATTATGCTGCTCAGTTTTGGTCTCCTTACTACAGTAGAAATTTATCTCCAGAAATCGCTGTAATCGTCAGGATTACAGGCCCATCGCTGCCACCAATTGTCGTAGGGGTTCTTAACCCTTTGAGGGTCCGTCCCGTAGATCTATGGCTTTACGTTCAGGGTCCAAACCGTAGATCTACGTCATGAGCTCAGCTCACTCTGATAAACTGTGAGTGGTACATTTGGGCCTAGATATGAGAGAATACATCTATGTGGTATGTGTGCACCACATAAAACAGATCCTGCAGCACGTTGTGTGTAATCAGAGAAAAAATCTGAAATCATGATTTTTCGATTAAAACAGCGATTTTGCAGTGTTTTTTCGTATGTTTTTTATAGTTCTATTTGCGATTTCTTGGTCTCATTTGATAGAATGGAAGACATATTACAGAAATAGAGATGATTTTGATTGGTTTTAGCACTGGAAATGACTTGAAACTGAGCTCAAAGTAGCAGAAATGTTAAATTTTTGCCGATATTCAAGAGTAAACAAACGACCTCACACGTCTAATACACGCCAGCTGCTGGGTCTAATATGCATTCACAAATATGGTGATGATATTTATACAATTATTACAGTATTGCATAACAGTAAATCTTCTATTTTTTGGTGTGAATAAAAATTCATTATGTGAATAAAAAATCAAAATGGAATTTATTTGTAAAGCCTCAAAACGTAACTAATGAACAGAGGAAATGTTAGTTTAGTTCCAGGAATACCTACATTGTTTATTCTGGGCCCTATTTTGAAATTGGAATATTTTGAACTTTGTGTTAAATTGGCCAAATTAACAATTTCCGATCACTTTAATTTGTAGTTGAAGCAGTTGACTTGGCGATTTCTTGTGCTCAATCAATAGAATAGAAGTAATACTAGTGAAATAGCTAAGAATTTGGTTGACTGGAATAATGTAATTGGCCTAAAATGGGAGTCAAAGTCGGCAAAATCGCCGATTCGTAAATGTCGCTGACACATCAAAATTCGAGAGAGCATAATTTCGTCAGTTTTCCATCAAATTTCGTACTTTTTGTTTTATTACCTTCACAAAAAGATTCTCTACCATTTCATAAGAAAAAAATAACAAATTTTTTTTTTTGAAAATTCTTGGACACTGGGGCACCACTTCAGATTTGGGCCTTGGACCCTGAAGGGGTTAAAAGGAGATATCGAGGGTTGAAGATAGACACACTTGTTGGATAGTAACGCTATATCGTCAGACTCTGGTAATGGGAGATGGAGCCTAGCCTTGCCGTGTCCTGGCCTGGATGTCTATGCGCCGACTGAGCGGGAGGCAGAGGTACGAACGTACACATGCGCATCCCGTGACGTCACACAGTCACTCGGCCTAAGGGGTCTTCTATATAAACACATGGATGGTACTATGATATGCTATACAACACACATAAGGGGATTCAGCAACTATGCTGACAATGGTACCATATGATGCAATGGTACCATATGCAATGGTACCATATGATGCAATGGTACCATATGATGCAATGGTACCATATGCAATGGTACCATATGATGCAATGGTACCATATGCAATGGTACCATATGATGCAATGGTACCATATGGTACAATGTACCATACAGTACAATGATACCATATCGTTCATTGTACTATATGGTACTGTTGTATTCAACACAATAAACACTAATATTTTCATTATTATTTTGTTTACAATAGTTGTTTACAACAAAAATATGCAAAAATGTTGTATATTAGTAATGTTCTATTATATATTTACAAGTGTACGGGAACCTGATGTGTTCCTTGAGGTGGATGACAAAGCACTTTGTCTCGGAAACTGCTGAGTCAGTAGCTAGCTTGTGTCGCCACTCACTCAGTCTTGGCTGGTGCCTCATGCCACCAACACCTATTGACCATATGGTACACAGTATCATATGTTACAGGGTACCATATGGTACATTGTACTATATGGTATAGGGTACCATGCAGTACAGGATAACATATGGTGCAGGGTACCATATGTTATACCATATCATTACGCACTGTGTGCTGCAGGATTTTTTTTATACTGTGCACACTTACCACATAGACCCATTCTTTCATATGTAGGCCTACCAGCTTTCTCCCACTAGATTTGAGGGCGGTAGAATTTAGGCATACTAGTACGTAAAAAACCCTGGGTCGTAGGCCGTACTAGTATGGCCGAAACCCTCAAAGGGTTAATGCCACTAGGACCAGCTTGAGAGTCACTGGACTTCTGTCGCACAACATATCTGTCCATAGAGGCCTGTACCTCTTGTTCCTTTATGACTTTCCTAAAGTGTTTCACAACATTGTCAGTGTAATAGTCACTAGCACAGATTGCAATAGCTGTGTCAAGGTGATTTTAATCAAAAAAGGTTTGCACTTTAAGCCACATTGCACACATTTCCTTAATCTTTGAAGTAGGCAACTTCTTCAATGTCTCTCTCCCCTCCTCCGAAGCAGTTTCTTCAGGTGTGGCCTCTTGCTGTTGAAGATGATCTAGCAGCTCATCAGTGGTTAGTTCGTCATTGTCCTCCTCCACCAACTCTTCTACATCCTCCCCACTAACCTCCAACCCCAAGGACTTCCCCAATGCCACAGTTGATTCCTCAACTGGCATACGCTTCTCAGGGTTAGCCTCAAATCCTTCAAAATCCCTTTTGTCTACACATTCTGGCCACAGTTTCTTCCAAGCAGAGTTCAAGGTCCTCTTAGTCACTCCCTCCCAAGCCTTACCTATAAGGTTTACACAATTGAGGATATTAAAGTGATCTCTCCAAAACTCTTAGTCAATCGAGTTTCTGAGGTCACTACAAAGCACCTTTCGGACAGAGCTTTTGTGTACAGTTTTTTGAAGTTTGCAATTACCTGCTCGTCCATGGGCTGCAGGAGAGGAGTGGTATTAGGAGGCAAAAACTTGATCTTAATGAAGCTCATGACTGCAGAAAGTCGCTCTGCCACGTCTGAAGGATGACCAGGAGCATTGTCTAATACCAGGAGGCACTTAAGGTCTAATTTGTTTTCAATTAGGTAATTTTTCACAGTGGGGGCAAATGCATGGTGTAACCAGTCATAGTGACCCTAGTGACCCATGCTTTACTGTTTGCCCTCCACAGCACATACAAATTAGCCTTGAGGATATTCTTTTTCCTGAACGCTCTGGGAGTTTCAGAGTGATACACCAATAAAGGCTTCACTTTGCAATCACCTTTAGCATTGGCACACATTAACAGAGTAAGCCTGTCTTTCATAGGCTTATGTCCCTCGAGTGCCTTTTCCTCCTGAGTAATGTAGGTCCTGCTTGGCATTTTCTTCCAAAACAGGCCTGTTTTGTCACAATTAAACACTTGTTCAGGTTTCAGTCCTTCACTGTCTATGTTCTCCTTGAATTCCTTCACATATTTTTCAGCTGCTTTGTGGTCCGAACTGGCAGCCTCACCATGCCTTATCACACTATGTATGCCACTACGATTCTTAAATCTCTCAAACCAACCTTTGCTGGCCTTAAATTCACTCACATCACCACTAGTTGCAGGCATTTTTCTAATTAAATCCTCATGCAACTTCCTAGCCTTTTCACATATGATCGCTTGAGAGATGCTATCTCCTGCTATCTGTTTTTCGTTTATCCACACCAATAGCAGTTTCTCATCATCTTCAAGTACTTGTGATCTCTGTTTCGAAAACAAAGTTGCACCTTTGGCAAGAACAGCTTCCTTGATTGCCGTTTTCTTGGCCACAAAAGTAGCGATGGTTGATTGGAGTTTACTATACAACCTGGGCAGCTCGGAGACACGCACTCCACTTTCATACTTAGCAATGATCTCTTTCTTCATATCCATAGTAATTCTCACCCTTATTCCTGTAGGGTTGGCACTAGAAGCTTTCTTGGAGCCCATGGTCACTTATTTTACAGGTGAAATAACTAAAAATGCTGTGATAATACGAAATGTTCGGATTGTATGCTTGGATGTGACTGCGGAGGCTGGCTTGTAAACACTGCCACCCACGGAACAAGTGAGGCTGGCTCAGGCCGCACGTGGACGCGTCTAGGTGAGGCAAAATTTTTGCGTTAAAATGTATTGCTAGGCAAATTTAACGTTATGCGATGCCATCGTTAGGCGAGGGTCCACTGTATAATTATACTATTACTATCAGTAAAGGTCATATACCTTTATTGATAGTAATACAAACTTAAGTCGTTCCAGAAGGCTGTTCGAGTGCTGATTCCAAATAAATTTGTTCCCATAATGATTAACCCTTTCAGGGTTGAGACCCTTGTTCCTTAACTCTTTCATAGTCATCAGGCACTCTCCCAGACTTGTTCTCAGGGTCGAAAAATATTCGAAAAAAAAAGATAGTTTTTTTCTGAACTTTATAGGCTAAAAAATTTTTTTTTTGCCATCAATACTTACCGAGATATGGAGGCATGATTTTGACAGAAATTGAACTGTATACAGCAACATCTCCAACTGCCGGTCGCCTGGTAATCGTTTATTTTGTTTTTTCCACTTTTTTCTATTATTTTTTAATATTTTTTCTTTTCACGTAACTTTTATGGCCTGTGAGACCAATATGAGCACTATTTTGTAAATATTTACTCATTCTATAGTACACAATAACTGCACAAACACTGTTGTCATTATATTGTTTACAAAACTTGTTTACACAAACAAATAATATAAAATGTTGTTTATTGCTATTTTTCTATATTTTATGTACACATATACAGTCACAGGACATGTTTCTAGAAGTTCTGCAGCCTGTGGAAGTCTTTGAAACATGGTGTCATGCACAGTGGTGTTTTTCACTCCTCACTCATAAAACGAGTTGTGGGCATTTTTTTGTATGTGCACAGACGTAACACCTCTTCTGAGCCTTTTTCTTGAAAGCAGTAGCAGGAAGTTTCATTTAAAATTTTTACTTTATTTATTTATTTTGTCTTTGCAAATAGTACATTGAGATTTTGTATTGACAATAGTGGGTTGCAATGCAAAGAGAGCCTCTATTATGCCTAGGCATTATGGGCCGACTTAACATTATTGGCTTACAGACTACTTAACACTAATGATTGTATCATAGTTGTACAGTAGGATTGTAATTATTTCATAGTTGTACAGTAGATTATTAATTATAAGTGAATCTAATTTGTGTAAGACAAAAGTTATATTCATATATTAAAAATGCTTTATATGAAAACAATGATTCAATTATATTCATGTCAACAATGGATAAAAGGTTCAAGGTAATTGTTGAAATTATGATGTGGGAGTACATAAGTGAGTATATGTGTACTGAGTAATTAGCATTTAGTCTAGGGTGATTAAGTGGCTTTTGAGAAGAGTCTTAAATTGATTTTCAGACCGGGTTACTTTAACCCCTTGACTGTTTCGGTCATACATATATGCCTTACTAGATACTGTGTTTGACGTATCTATACGCATAAATTCTAGCGGCTTCAAATCAAGCGGGAGAGGGCTGGTAGGCCTACACGAGAGAGAATGGGTCTGTGTGGTGGGTGTGCACCTTGTGAAAAAAAATCTGCGACTCAGCGGTGCATTGTGGGAATGCCATCTTGGTAGTCCATTTTCACCATGCCTCACGGTAAGAGGTTCCTCACTCCTTGGCAGATTGGAGGTCTTTTGTTCCCAATTGATAGCTCTAATAGCGATGGAAGTGTCAGTGAAAGTGAATTCCATGGTTTTCAAGCGGGTGTGACCGAAAACAGTGCCCAGGAAAACGTAATTAGTGATGAAAACCCAGATGACCCACAACCTTCCATTTCTGGGGCTGGGCTGGCTCGTTCATGTTCACCTGTACCAGGACGAAAGAGGAAACTATTTACCCATGTACGAGACTCCAATGTGAGCAGTGAAAATGATATTGATTTCAAAGCTATTGAAAGCAGTTCTAGTTGCGACAGCGAGGGTGAATATTCCCCCGTGAAGCGGCAGTATATACGACATCGCTTGTGGTCTGGTAGTGTGCCATATGCTATTCCAAGGGGAAGGAGTAAATCTCGGAGCACATCCCGTGGCCCTACACCACGACCTGATAGTGAAGGTGACAATATTGTTACGATGGGTATGAATGATGTGAGTGAGGCAGCAGGCGGTGGTGGTGATAGTGATGGTGGCATGAGTCATGTGGCACCAGCAGCGGGCCACGCTACTACCGACACTGCTGACTCTGCACAACTACAACCAGCCTCACCCAACCCCACACTCCCACAACAACCACAACCACAACCACATTTCAATATCTACAACCCTCCAGCTGACCGCATCTGGGATTGGCAGCAAGGTGACGAGTTTGTTCCCAGTCCCCATGACTTTGATGAAACAGCAAGTGGAATACGGCCATCATGTACACTTGGGAACAATGCCACTTAACCGGAATGCTTTCAGTTGTTCTTTGATGAAGCCCTGATGGACATTATTTTCAGGGAAAGCAATACATACTTTGAGTACACCATGGCAAACAATTCTTTCACCAAGATCATGCCTACACCAGTGGATGGACACAACTGTGGCCGAGATGTATCTGTTCTTTGCCACAATAATGCTTATGCCACATGTGTATAAGCACGCTGTCAACACATACTGGCCGACAGACCACCTGATTTCAACCCCAGCTTTCAGTGACATTATACCAGTGAATAGATTTGTGCTACTGTTACTTATGCTACACTTTTCAGACAAAACAAGGCCTGACAGAAATGACAGGTTATATAAGATCAGAAATGTGTTTATGTACCTGAAACAAAAGTGCTGTATGTATTTTTATCCCTTCAGGAAGTTTGTTATTGATGAGTCATTGATTTTGTTCAAAGGAAGACTCTCATTCATGCAGTATATACCAAGCAAGAGGAAACGCTTTGGTATAAAGTTATTTGTTCTATGTGATTGCAAAACTGGTCTGGTTTTGGATATAATTGTGTACACTGGCAGTAAAACATTGCAGCATACCAGGAAGTTACTGGTTATCTCTGGTGATGTGGTTAGAGCAATGATAGAACCATATCTTGGTAAGGGGCATATTTTATATACTGACAGCTGGTACACAAGCCCTTTACTCAGTGATTTCTTGCGAGTGAACGTGACATTGTTGACATCAGTTCACCGACACGAAATGGTAGACAGTGGCAAGCAGAATAGAGAGACCAATGAACCCATTGCAAAACCTGCAGCTGTGATGGATTACAATCTCAATATGCGCTTAGTGGACAAATGTGACATGCAGATTGGGTTTGCTGATTGTGTTTGCAAGAGTTATAAGTGGTACATAAAACTCTTTTTCCATCTTCTTGACATTTCATGCAGGAAAGAGTAAGGTTATGAGGATAACAAAAAGATTAGGTGATGAAAGATTGAATATCAGATTGGAGGGAGAGAGTATGGAGGAGGTGAACGTATTCAGATATTTGGGAGTGGACGTGTCAGCGGATGGGTCTATGAAAGATGAGGTGAATCATAGAATTGATGAGGGAAAAAGAGTGAGTGGTGCACTTAGGAGTCTGTGGAGACAAAGAACTTTGTCCTTGGAGGCAAAGAGGGGAATGTATGAGAGTATAGTTTTACCAACGCTCTTATATGGGTGTGAAGCGTGGGTGATGAATGTTGCAGCGAGGAGAAGGCTGGAGGCAGTGGAGATGTCATGTCTGAGGGCAATGTGTGGTGTGAATATAATGCAGAGAATTCGTAGTTTGGAAGTTAGGAGGAGGTGCGGGATTACCAAAACTGTTGTCCAGAGGGCTGAGGAAGGGTTGTTGAGGTGGTTCGGACATGTAGAGAGAATGGAGCGAAACAGAATGACTTCAAGAGTGTATCAGTCTGTAGTGGAAGGAAGGCGGGGTAGGGGTCGCCTAGGAAGGGTTGGAGGGAGGGGTAAAGGAGGTTTTGTGTGCGAGGGGCTTGGACTTCCAGCAGGCATGCGTGAGCGTGTTTGATAGGAGTGAATGGAGACAAATGGTTTTTAATACTTGACGTGCTGTTGGAGTGTGAGCAAAGTAACATTTATGAAGGGATTCAGGGAAACCGGCAGGCCGGACTTGAGTCCTGGAGATGGGAAGTACAGTGCCTGCACTCTGAAGGAGGGGTGTTAATGTTGCAGTTTAAAAACTGTAGTGTAAAGCACCCTTCTGGCAAGACAGTGATGGAGTGAATGATGGTGAAAGTTTTTCTTTTTCGGGCCACCCTGCCTTGGTGGGAATCGGCCGGTGTGATAATAAAAAAAAAAAAAAATAATATAATTCCATGCTGAATGCTTATAATATGTATAAGTTGAAGACCAACAACAAAGAAAATACGGTGAATTTTGTTTGTCAGTCATCAGACAAATAATATTCAAGTATACCAAAGAACAACACTTGCAATAGACCAGCGCCCACGAAATTATCAACACATGTCCTCTCATCTGAGGCCTGGTGATCACTACCCCATACCACTGCCTGCTACTGTTCTCAAGAAAAATGCTCAGAAGAGGTGTTTTGTCTGTGCACATAACACAAAACGCCCACAAAAACGCAGACACTCGTTTTATGTGTGAGGAGTGTAAAACACCATTGTGCTTATACCCATGTTTCAAATAATTCCACAAGCTGCAGCAGTTCTAGAAAAGTGTCCAGTGATTGTACATATGTATATATTTTATAGAACATTCGTAATAAAAAAAATTTTATGTTTGTGTGAATATGTTTTATGAACATTATGATGATGCTAGTGTTTTTGCTATAATTGTGTTACATTCAACGAGTGTACAGTGGACCCCCGCATACTGATTTTAATCCGTGCAAGAGGGCTCATTGGTATGCGAAATAATCGGTATGCGAATGAATTTTCCCCATAAGAAATAATGGAAATCAAATTAATCCGTGCAAGACACCCAAAAGTATGAAAAAAAAATTTTTACCACGTGAAATATACATTTTCCTACACACAAAGAGAAGGATACATGCACAATAGTAGAGTAGTACATGCACAGTATATATTGTGCATGTACTAGTCTACTAAATGAAGAATAAATGACACTTACCTTTATTGAAGATGCAGCAATGACTGATGAGACACTGTGTCCTGGGAGTGCCTTTTCCTCCTGAGTACTGTAGGTCCTGTTTGGTATTTTCTTCCAGAACATGCCTTATCACACTGTGTATGTCACTACGATTCTTAAATCTCTCAAACCAACCTTTGCTGGCTTTAAATTCACCAATATGAGCACTAGTTCCAGGCATTTTTCCCTGTTCACCTGGGTGTTAGTCGACTGGTGTGGGTTGCATCCTGGGAGACAAGATTAAGGACCCCAGTGGAAATAAGTTAGACAGTCTTCGATGACACTGACTTTTTTGGGTTATCCTGGGTGGCAAATCCTCTGGGGTTAATTATTTCTTGGTATATTCTCAATAAGCCACACCAACAACAGTGCTACAGCAGCAGCAGACGATGCTACAGCAGCAGCAGATGATGCTACAGCAGCAGCAGCAGCAGACGATGCTACAGCAGCAGCAGACGATGCTGCAGCAGCTGACAGTGCTACAGCAGCAGCAGACGATGCTACAGCAGCAGCAGACGATGCTACAGCAGCAGCAGACGATGCTACAGCAGCAGCAGACGATGCTACAGCAGCAGCAGACGATACTACAGCAGCAGCAGCAGACGATGCTACAGCAGCAGCAGATGATGCTACAGCAGCAGCAGCAGCTGACAGTGCTACAGCAGCAGCAGACGATGCTACAGCAGCAGCAGACGATGCTACAGCAGCAGCAGACGATGCTACAGCAGCAGCAGCAGCTGACAGTGCTACAGCAGCAGCAGACGATGCTACAGCAGCAGCAGCAGCTGACAGTGCAGCAGCAGCAGCTGTACCACCAATAGTAGCGATGGTTGATTGGGGTTTATTATACAACCTGGCCAGCTTGGAGACACGCACTCCACTTTCATACTTATCAATGATCTTTTTCTTCATCTCTATAGTAATTCTCACCCTTATTGCTGTAGGGTTGGCACTAGAAGCTTTCTTGGGGCCCATGGTCACTTATTTTCCAGATAAAATCACCAAAAACACCGTAATAATACGAAATGTTACGATTGTATGCTTGGATGCTACCGCGGAGGCTGGCTGGTAAACAATGCCACCGGCGGAACATGTGAGGCTGGCTAAGGCGCACATTGGACGCATCTCAGACGAACAGCGGTGAGCGGGTTTTTAAGCGGTATGCGAGGCAAAATTTTTGCGATTAAAGCAAGCGGTATGCAGATTGATCGTTATGTGATACCAACGGTATGCGGGGGTCCACTGTATATATGAACATTGCAACATACTTTGGTCTCACAGGACACAGAAGTTTTGTGAAAAAATAAAATAGTGAAAAAAAACAAGAAACCATTGAATAAAAGTAAACCAAAGTTTACCGGGTGAGTGGCAGTCACCGCTGTTGCCATACGCGGCTCATTTTCTGCAAACTTTGCGCCTCTATATCTCGGTAAGTACTGATGGGATTTTTTGGGGGGGGGGGACTAAAAAATCAGAAAAATAATCTTAACATTTTCATAAGAATTTTTTTTTTTTTTTTTTTTTTTTTTTTTTAAATATTTTGCGACACCAGGAGACACTTCAGGATTGGGCCTTTCGACAGTCAAAGGGTTAATATCTTCTGGTAATGAATTCCATATTTTGGGGCCCTTTATGTGTATAGAGTTTTTACACAGTGTGATATGGACAGGAGGTACATCAAAAAGAGATCTGTGTCTTGTATTATGGTCATGTGTCCTGTTAAGGTTGGTGAGGAGAAGATTGAGTGGGGGATTTATATTTGCGTGTATTGTTCTGTGGATGTAGTAGGCACATGAATAAGTATGGACGTTCTTAATGGTGAGCAGATTCAGACTTTTGAAAATTGGTGGAGTATGCTGGTGGGAGTGGGAATTTGTTATCATTCTTACTGCTGTCTTTTGCTGGGTTATTAGAGGTCTTAGGTGATTGGATGATGTTGATCCCCATGCATAAATTCCATATGTAAGATAAGGGTATATGATCATGTGAATGGTACAGTGTTAGGAGAGCTGATTGTGGAACGTAGTACCTTATCTTTGATAGTATGCCTACAATCTTGGAGATTTTCTTGGTGATTTTTTGTATATGTGTCTGGAACTTAAGGCTACTGTCAAGGTGGATACCTAGGAATTTTCCCTCTGTAAGTCTTGTGACTGATGATCTGTTTAGCGTTATGTTAAGTGGAACATTTGCAGCTTTGTTTCCAAACTGAATGAAATAGGTTTTATCAGTATTCAGGGTAAGTTTATTAGTCATCATCCAGGCAGATATTTTCTGCAATTCTTCACTGACAGTGTTGGTGAGTACGATGGGGTTTGGGTGGAAGAAGACGTATGTAGTGTCATCTGCAAATAATATGGGTTTGAGTAGCTGTGATGCATTCTGTAGATCATTGATGTAGATGAGAAAGAGGAGTGGTCCAAGGACACTTCTTTGTGGGACTCCTACTGTGTTTGGTTGGGTGGAAGAATTTGCACCATTTACATGCACATATCGAATTCTGCTACTGAGGTATGACTTAAGGTAGTTGAGGGAGTGGCCGCTGATACCTTAGTGCGTTAATTTTGAGTACAGCAGTTCATGGTCGACTGTATCGAAAACTTTACGTAAATCAATGAAAATGCCCAGTGGGACTTCTTTCTTTTCGAGTGCGGTATATATTAGTTCTAGCATGTGTATGATAGCATCATTTGTGCTTTTATTATTTCTGAATCCAAGCTGACAAGGGTTTAATATGTTGTGTGAGACGAGGTAGGAATAGTTCTATCTATGAATTAATTTTTCAAAGATTTTAGAGAGCAGTGGAAAGTTAGATATTGGTCTATAGTTATTCAAATCAGCTTGGTCACATGTGGCATAAGCATTATTGTGGCAAAGAAAAGATACATCTCAGTCACAGTTGTCTCCTTCCACTGTTGTAAGCATGATTTTGGTGAAAGTATTTTGTTTGCCATGGTGTAATGGAAGTATCTGTTGCTTTCCCTGACAATAATTTCCATCAGGGGTTTGTCAAAGAATAACTCGAAACATTCTAGTTCACTGGCATTGCTCCCAAGTGTACAAGACGGTTGTATTCCACTTTGACTTTCATCAAAGTGATGGGGATTGGGAGCAAAACTGTCAGCTTCCTGCCAATCCCAGGTGTGGTCTTCTGGTGGGTACTGAATATTGACAGGTGATTGTGGTTGTGGAGGTTGGTGTGGTGGGTGGGTGGGGGATGGTGGCCTTTGTTGAAGTTCAGCTGAGTCAGCAGCGTGGGTGGCAGCATGGCCAACTACTGGTGCATCACGGCTGGCACCACCACTACCACCACCAGATGTATGCACATTTTCCATCCCAATTGCAACACTGTCATCTTCATTTTCACTATCTGTTCTTGTTGTACAGCCATTGGATGTTCTCTGAGATGTACTCCTTCCCCTTGGAATAGCATATGGCACATTACCAGAGCGCATATAGCGTCATATATACATGTACTGATGCTTCACTGGAGAATATTCTACTTCACTCTCGCTACCGGAACTGTTTTCAAGAGCTTGTAGTTCATATTCACTATCACTATCATCACCATTGCTCACATCTGAGTCCTGGATATGGGAAAGTACGAGTTTCCTCTTTCGTTCTTGTACAGCAGAACGTGAACAAGGTGGGCCAGCACCAGAGGTGGAAGGTTGAGGGTCATCTGGATTTTCCTCACTCTTAACGGTATTATGGTCATTAGTTTCAGTCACAACCTCATCATAACCTTGAAACTCATCTTCACTGACATTTCCATCTGTATTAGAACTGTCACTGGGGGACAGAAGTGTCCCAATTCGCTGAGGAGTGAGGAGTTTCTTACCATGAGGCATGGTGAATAAGGTGTACTAAAATGGTGTTCCCACAGTGCGCCACTGGGTCCCCAAATTTTTTCCTACCGCACACACTGACCACGCAGACCCTTTCTTTCACATCTAGGCCTGCCAGTGTTTTCCCGCTTGATTTGAAGGTGCTAGAATTTACGCGTACTAGTACGTCAATGACCCTGGCGCATAAGCCATACTAGTACGTCAGAAACCCTGAAAGGTTTAACTCCCACTCAGGGTCGAAAAATATGTGAAAAAAAAAAAAAATTTCTTGTGAAATGATAGCTTTTTTGTGAGTATTATAGGCCAAAAAATTTTTTTTTTTGTGATCAATACTTATTGAGATATGGAGTCAAGAAGTTAACAGAAATTGAACCGCTTACAGCAACATCGATGACTGCCGGTCATCCAGTAATAGTTTATTTTGTTTTTACTACTTTTTTCTTTTATTTTTTAACCCTACTAGTGCAAGCCAGGGTTGGCGCCGTACTAGTACGCATAAATTCTAGTGCCTTCAAATCTAGAGAGAGAAAGCTGGTAGGCCTACTTATGAAAGAATGAGTCTATGTGGTCAGTGTACGCAGTATAAAAAAAATCCTGCAGCACACACTGCATAGCGAGAAAAAAAATACTCCAACCATGTTTTTGGTTTAAAACAGCGACTTTGCAGTGTATTTTCATATGCTATTTATGGTTGTATTCTAATTTTCCTGATCTCATTTTATAGAATGGAAGACATATTACAGAAATTGAGATGATATTGATTGGTTTCACAATGAAAAGTATATTGAAATTAAGCTCAAAGTAGCAGAAATGTTCGGGTTTTGCCAAAGTTCAAAGGTAAACAAATCATACCATGCATCCAATACACATCAACTGGTGAGTCTAATATTCTTTCACAAGTGAGCTGATATTATTTATACCATATATACACCATTTCTACATTAATGCAGTAGTCTGCATAACATAAATCTTCTATTTTTTGCGAGAATAAAAATTCAAAGTGGAAAGCAAAAGAAATGTAACAGCGGCCTGGGGACATGAGTAATGAAGAGAGGAAATATTATTCTAGTGCCAGGTTGTCTGTCTTGTTTATTCTGGACCCTATTTGGAAATTGGCATCCTTTGAAATTTGTGTGAAATTGGCAAAATTGCCAATTTCGGACCACTTTATTGGATAGTTGAAGTCGGTAAATGGGTGGTTTCTTGTATTCATTCGATAGAAAAAATTGAGTTCTAGATGAATAGGTATGATTTTTGTCGACTGGTACATTGGAATTGGCCGAAAGTAAGGCTCAAAGTGGGCAAAATCGCCAATGCGTAAGCATCGTCGAGACTGCTAACTTCACAAGAGCATAATTCCATAAGTTTTCCATCAAATTTCATACTTTTGGTGTCATTATGATTGGGAAAAGATTCTCTATCATTTCATAAGAAAAAATAATTAATTTTTTTTTTTTTTTTTTTTCAAAAAATTTACGACCCTGAGAACAAGTTTAGGAGAGGGCCTGCTGACCCTGAAAGGGTTAATATTTTATTTTTTCAAGTAACTTTTATGGCCTCTGTGACCAATATAAAAACTATTTGATGTATATTCACTCATTGTATACTACACAATAACAGCACAAACTTTGCTGTCATTGTATTGTTTACAAAACATGTTTACACAAACCAACAATAAAAAATTTTGTTTATTACTATTTTTATATCATATATGCCCATATAGAGTCACTGGACAGGTTCATTGAACTGGAAGAGGTTCTGGAAGCTTGTAGTTGTGTGGGGGTGGACTTGTAAATATGCAGAGTCATGAGTGTGTCTTGTGTCACAAAGATGCATCATACCTCCACTCACTAACCTCACTGCCTACCACAATAGATCCCTTCCTCCCCAGAAACCTACCTACCTACTTTTCCTTCCCTCCTCTCATCTCTTCCTACCTACCTGCCTTCCCTCCTTCCCTCTTTCCTTCCCTACTTCTTCCTTCCTTTCTTTCTTCAAGTAACTTATATGGCTACACTTTTATGCTACACAGTAATCTCACAAACATTGTCATTATATTGTTTTCAAAACATGTTTACACAAACCAACAATAAAAAATGGTGTTTATTATGATTTTTCTATCATATATATACACAAATAAAGTCACTGGTCACTTCCTAGAACTGCTACAGCTTCTGTAAGCTTGTAGTTGTTGTGTGAGGGTGGACGTGTAAATATGGTGAGTCACTGGCATAATTAGTATCGCAATGACAGATTACACCACCACTCACCACCCTCACTGCCTGTCAACACCCATCCCTCCCTCCCCACCCCACCAACCCACATGGAAATAAGTCACTGTCTGAATTTTTTGGGTTATCCTAGGTTGATGGTCTCCTTCCTTCCTTACATCCTACCTACCTGCCTTCCTCTCATCTCTTCCTTTCTACCTTCCTTCCTCTCATCTCTTCCTTTCTACCTTCCTTCCTCTCATCTCTTCCTTCCTTCCTTCCTTCCTTCCTTCCTTCCTTCCTTCCTTCCTTCCTTCCTTCCTTCCTTCCTTCCTTCCTTCCTTCCTTCCTTCTGGTTTCCTGGGCATTGCTTTCAGTCACAAACTCCTCATTACCATGAAATTCATCTTCACTGACACTTCCATCTGTGTTTGAACTGTCACTTGGGAACAAAAGAGCCCCAATTAGCCGAGGAGTGAGGAGTTTCTTAGTGCTAGACATGGTGAACAAGGTGTAATAAAATGGCTTTCCCACAATGCACCACTGGGTCCCCGATTTTTTTTTGTACTGTGCACACTGACCATGGAGACCCTTTCTCTCACATCTAGACCTACCAGCCTTTTCCTGCTTGATTTGAGGACGCTAGAATGTATGGGTGCTAGTACGTCAATAACCCTGGCACATAAGACGTACTAGTACATCAAAAACCCTGAAAGGGTTAATGTAAATTAGATTAATCTGTTTCACACCCCCAAAAATAAACTTACAAAAGCACTTACATAATTGTTAACGTTTTGAGCTGTTTGTATCCCAAGGTACCACTGTGTTAGGTATAACATAACGTAGAAGCATGATAAAGATGCCCAAATTAATAAAATCTGACATTATATGGAGAGTTATTGAAGGGTGGGCAGCGGTGAGGGATAAACATAGTGACCATGACCGTTACAAAAAATGTTACATTCTATGCGCCCGAAGGGTGACTATAGAAGATCACTCTTATCCTATGCAAAGACTGAAAAAAGTGCGATTTTTTTTTTTTTTTTCCAAAAAAATTTTCCCGAGTAGTAATCAGCTATGTGCACGTTTCCTGGAATATCTCGGAAGTAAGTTATTGACCTATTTCATATTGTTTTACCATTAATAATGAACAGATTGAAAGGATTTTCACAGCAAACATAAAACTGAATGTTTTAATTTTGGATTGTGACGTTTTTGAAGTATCAGTAAGGGATGGTTCCTCGATTAGTGATGAATCCATTTACCAGTGTGGTCTTAGGTAAGGAACTCCATCGGTAAGTGAGGAGAGACTGTAATATAGATCTGTGATATAGCCTTGCATCAATAACATAGATCTACATATGAGACAGTACAGTGTAGGTGTAAAATGTGAGGATGAGTGGTGAGAGAGGGGGGAGTGAAAGGAATTTGTTACTGTGCTTCACTTCTTACAAATAACCAGGATGATATTATGGCTAATTTGAATATGGTTTCTTTTCTTTAGATAGGAGGCATAGTGGCTCCCATGAGTGGTGTGAGTGGAGTGGCTCAGGTACCAGTAGCAAATATGGCTGTTGTTCCACCAGCTACCTCACCAGCTGTTGCTGTTGCTGCAGTGCAGCGTACAGCAAGTCAAGATTCTGGGTATTTATCAATTATCTTTGGTACTTGTAAATGAGCTCTTATGATCCTGTGTTTCCATTTGAATTAATATTGACCTATGTAACTTACATGGTGACTAAAAATAATTCCAGCAGATACATTACATTGTAACACAATTAAAGCAAGTTGTAATATGTCTGTTGTCAACAGTAGTTTCCTCTCTTTCTCTTACTAAATTTTTCTTTTAACACAACGGCTGTCTTCCACCAAGACAGGGTGACCCCAAAAAAGAAAGAAACACATTCACCATCATTGAACACTTTCACCATCATTCACACAATATCACTGTCTTTGTAGAGGCACCCAGCTATGACAGTTTAGATGTCACTCCAAACAGCCAGTCTCCCAAACCCCTCCTTTAGAGTGCAGGCACTGTACTTTCCACCTCCAGGACTTGAGTCCGGCTAACCTATTTCTCTGAATCCCTTCACAAAATATTATCCTGCTCACACTGTAACAGCTTGTCAAGTCCCATAAACTGTTCATCTCTCTTCACTTCTATCTAACACTCTCACATGCCTGCTGCATGTCCAGTCCCCTTGTACACAAAACCTCTTTTACTCCCTCCCTCCATCCTTTCCTAGGATGACCCCTACCCCTTTTCCCTTCCACTACAGATTTATGCACCCTTCAAGTTAACCTATTTTGCTCCAACCTCTCTAAATGACCAAACCACCTCAGTAACCCCTCTTTATCCCTCTAAATAATACTTTAGTAACTCCACACCTCCTCCTAATTTCCACACTACAAATTCTCTGCATAATACAGTGGACCCTTGGTTTTCGTGAGTCAGTTTTCGTGAATTTTGGTTATTGGCAACTTTTTTTGTTAAAATATAGCCTTGGTTTTTGTGATTTCCCTTGGATTTCGGCAGTTGTATGGTACATGTCCCAGTGGCCCCGCGCACACAAAGCCTCCCACAGACACATTCAAAAGTCAATCTGGCATTGTTTCTCAGTGAGTGAGCATCACCCCTCGTGTTCAAACGAAACATTTTGCAATAATCCATTTTTTTTTTGCTTACAACTGCTAAATAAGCCACCATGTACCCAAAGAAAGCTCCTAGTGCCAGCCCTTTGCTAAAGAAGGTTGTGGAATGTATTGTGGCATTGGGGAATTTCATGGGATTGGATATGAGTGGCCAGGATGTGGAAGAGTTGGTGGGGGACCACAGTGAAGAGCTAACCACTGAAGAGCTGCAAGGGCTTTATCTGCAACAGCAACAGACCACAGCTGAGGAAATTGCTTCAGAGGAGGAGGAAGAGAGAGGGGAGAAGGTGCCTTCTTCAGTGATGAAGGATATTTGTGCAAAGTGGAATGAGGTGCGAACTTTTGTGGAGGGACATCACCCTAACAAAGCTGTTGAAGGCCGTGTCTGCGACATGTTCAATGACAATATCTTGTCCCATTTTAGGCAAATCTTAGAGATGCTAGAAACAGAGCTCTCTGGAACAATTTTTTGTGTAACAGGGGTCCAGTGACTCTCAGGTTGGTCCTAGTGCCATTAAAAACAAAGAAGGAAGTAACCGCAGATAAGGACTTGGTACCTAAAGTCTCTATGGAATGGGATTCCCTTTTCAAACAATAGTAACTTCTCCTCCCTCTCCCCTCCTCCTGTCTTCCATACACCAACAAGAGTCTTCAATAAAGGTAAGTGTAATGTTATTATTGCTTTATATTGATTTGTCATTCTTTTCTGTATGTAAATCTGTATTTAATCTCTAAAAAAATTATTTTTGTTAATACTTTTGGGTATCTGGAATGGATTAATTGGATTTACATTATTTCTTATGGGGAAAATGGTTTTGGTTTTCGGGAATTCTGGTTTTTGGCAGGCACTCTGGAATGGGTTAATCACGAAAACCAAGGGTCCACTGTATTTACACCACACATTGCCCTCAGACATGACATCTCCACTGCCTCCAGCCTTCTCCTTGCTGCAGCATTTACAACCCATGCTTCACACCCATATAAGAGTGTTGGTACCACCATACTCTTGTACATTCCCTTCTTTGCCTCCATGGGTAATTTTTTTTTTTTCTCCACAGATACCTCAAAGCACCACTCACCTTTTTTCCTTCATCATTTCTATGGTTAACCTCGTCCTTCAAAAACTCTATTTATGTATTACTTAATTATTTGTTTATATTGCAATATATACAAGGTATATATTACAATATCAGCCTTTACAGTTGTTAATTTGCCTGTTTTGTAATTACCTATTGGACTCCAGTATATTTCACATTGATGCAAAAATAAATGATAAAAAAGACATTATATAAGGTGAAGTACTGGTGTTATTATGCCAATATTATTCCATTATTATTATGCCATCATGGCTCATGAAACTGTAATGACATGATTGCAAACAAACCACGGGTTGGATGAAGATTGAAATTGCGGCAAGTGAGTTGTAAAACTCCAGGCAGTGAGAGTTCAGTCCCCACCCATACTGTGGTTTGATTGTTATGCCAGTTTTAATATGCCTGTATTATTATGCTATGTCACGTGGCTTCTATAATGAGTAAAGTGTGAGCTAATCATTATGAGCATTAGTAGGTATCACTTGAGCTGCAGTAATACCATCATTAATTAAGAGTTATGTTGTGACATACATTCTTCCTAGTACTCCTAGCAAATTTATTGCTAAACATTGTATAGAGATTACCATTGACTGTGGCACAAATTATCATGTTTAAAGTAAATTATCCCCTAGACAAATTAAGTTTGTAAGTGTCGGGAAAGGAGGGTTGAACTGCCTCTTAACTTTGGAATGACCCCTATGAAATAGCTGTCATGTCTACTTTTTTAATGCCTCTATGGAGTCTGCTTCCACTCTGTTATTGTTTAGTGTTTTCCACTTATTTACCATCTTATGTTCCTAGAAGATCTAAGGAAAGTCTTTCAATATGTAGTAGAAAATTAGTAATGGTGACATATTCTAAGTATGCAAAACACACAAGGACCACTAATAGAAAAAAAAATGATGATGTGAAAGACCTGGGTGTAATAATGTCAGCTGATTTATCATTTTGAGAACACAAGAGTAATGTAGGCACACCTCTGACAAGACAGTGATAAAGTGAATGGTGACCTTGCCTTGGTGGGAAATGGCTGATGTGTTAATAAAAACAAATATAATATGGGAAATATTACAAAAGGTAGATAAGGAGAACCTTCGAAACAAGATAAATTTTGTCAGTGGTTACATCATTCAAAGCATTTGTGTTCTCTGATGGAAGATACAGCATTCTTTACTGCTAACATAGAGCCAGTAATGTATTTAAAACTACTGGGAATGCCTCAGGTATTGAATATGTACTCTGTAGTGGAGTGGAAAGAGAGAGAGAATAATGTGCGTGTGAAAGGCACTGGAGGGTCTAGTCCCACACCTACACATTTCCATAACAAGTATTGGAGTTTCAATAAATGGTTTAGAAAACTGACAAGTTGATAAATGAGACACTTTTGCAACATTTGGGTATCTTTATTCTGGAATGTTTTGCCAGCCAGTGGCTTCTTCAGTCCAATGCAGAGAAAGGTGGAAGATGAGGAAGAATATGAGGTAATCACTCCCTCAGCTTGGAGGCTGTGGGAGTAGAAAGACTGGAAGCTGACTACAGGTTTATCATAGATATTTCATAATGGTGGCTCAAATGATATAAAGTTTACAGCATTGATGTCTTGTTCTTGATACACCCATGTTAACCCTTAAAATGTCCAAACGTAGATCTACGTTCACATGTGTGGCGCTCTGACCTTGATTTTCCCCATTTGAAAGCATGTAAAAAAAAAAAAGATCTACTTTTGGAGCCCCCCACACATGGACGTAGATCTCTGTTTGGACAGTTTAAGGGTTAAAGACTAGTACAGTAGTTTCCCTGTATCTGTCGGGGGGAGGATAATCTTCAAGACTTACTATGGATACCTGCAGTATACCTCGAAAGAGTTTTGGGCATCAACAATCCTGCGGCCCAATCCATGACTTGGCCTTGTGGTGGATCAGGGCCTGATCAACTAGGCTGTTACTGCTGGCCAAATGTAAACTGATGTATGAATCATAGCCTGGCTGATCAGGTACTGTCTTTAGATGCCTGTCCAGCACCTTCTTCAAGACAACCAGGGGTCTACTTGTAATCCCCCTTATGTATGCTGGGAGGCAGTTGAACAATCTTCGGCCCCTGACACTTAGTGTCAGGGGCCCAAGACTGGGGGAATGTTGCATCTCCTGCCAAGTCTTGCTTTTGTAGGGAATGATTTTCATGTGCAAATTTGGGACTAATCCCTCTAGGATTTTCCAAGTGTATATTATCATGTATCTTTCTTGCCTGCATTCCAAGGAATACACATCAAGTGACTTTGCCCGTCCCCAGTAATTTAGGTGCTTTATCATACTTGTGTGTGCTGTGAAGGTTCACTGTACATTCTATAGGTTGGCAGTTTTGCTTGCCTTGAAAGGGGCTGTTAGTGTACAGCAATATTCAAGCCTAGAAAGAACAAGCGATTTGAAGAGAATCGTCATGGGCTTGACATCCCTAGTTTTTTAGGTTCTCATTATCCATCCTATCATTTTTCTATCAGATGTGGTAGATACATTGTTGTGGTCTTTGAAAGTGAGATCCTCTGACATTATCACTAACAGGTCCTTCACATTAGTTTTTACTCTATTGTGTGGTTGGAATTTGTTTTATATTCTGATACAGTTTTCATTTCCTCAAGTTTTCCATATAGGAGTAATTGAAGTTTCTCTTCATTGAACTTCATATTGTTTTCTGCAGCCCATGTAAAGATTTGGTTGATGTCTGCTTGGAGTCTTTCAGTGTCTTCGATGGATGACACTGTCATGCAAATTCCGCGAAGACACAGTGCTGTGGCTTACATCTCTGTCTGTCATATATGAGGATGAGCAATAGGATGGGAATGAGTACTGTGCCTTGTGGAACAGAGCTTTTCACTGTAGCTGCCTCAGACTTTATTAAAGTCATTTTTTTGTTGACATACATGCTGTTGATGAAGTTAATTGATAAATTAAGCAGAATAAGTGTAGAATTAGCAATTTTTCACTGTTGAGAAGTATTTCACAGCTTCTCTTAGGCTTTGAAGAACTCCCAGCATTAAGCAAAATTAAGGGTTATTTTTTGGCTACAGTAAACTGTGGATAACTGAAACCATGTATGCAGAATCCGTGGAAATGGGGGTCCTACTGTATATCCTTTTCAACCCTTACTTTGCCCTTTAGTATTTCGTATGTCAACATGTGTTTCCACTTGTTCTTTTTCTTCGGCAACACATTGACTAGATCTTATGTTTTGTCTTCCTAGTTTATATCCCTCAACTCAGCCACTAGGCTTGATGGGCTCCTTTGTACTTTTTTTAAATTTAACATTCTCTGTCTCATTCTATATTATGGGCTTTAGCAAGTACTAGCATATAGATGAGATGTAATATTGCAACCCTGAGGAGAAATAGCTCTGATATAAATTAGAATTATGTGAAAAGTATACAAGTATACTTGATAAAGAATGATTAGCATTGAGTTATTAGGAGTTCACTTATTAGCTAAAATATGGAGACATATATGCTAGCAGCATGTGTGTCTGATGTTTTGAACCATTTATCAGTGAGTAACATTGTGTATGGCTACAGTAGGTTTGATAGTTTAGCTTTGATTACATTTGGTTCCAATAGGTTAGTTGAGCTTTGATTACATATGTCTCATGTAATGTAAATTTAATGGAGTATTTTGTTATATACAGTGGGTCCCAGACACCCGGTGAGTGGGCTATACCACAGGCAAGCAAGCTCAAGTATACGCAGGTGTTTAACATGTCAGACAGAGCCAAGACAGGATACCTCTCTGGTGTACAGTCAAGAAACATTCTCATCCAGTCTCATCTGCCTCAGCAGACATTAGCACAAATATGGTGAGTATACACTTCTTACCCATTCTGATTTTTCTCTGTATATTACTTCTTTGTAATAGTGGGAATTTTCCATAATGACAGGGTGACCCATAGAGGGAAGCACATTGACCATCATTCATTCAGTTGATGATAAATGACCAGCTGATGGTAAC
Organism: Cherax quadricarinatus; assembly: GCF_026875155.1. Taxonomy (NCBI): domain Eukaryota; kingdom Metazoa; phylum Arthropoda; class Malacostraca; order Decapoda; family Parastacidae; genus Cherax; species Cherax quadricarinatus. Next base: position 41,228,678 of record NC_069427.1, read on the forward strand.
ATCCACGACTGCCGCGCACTCTGCATTAGTTTTTTTTAATTTTGTTGTATGTTCTTTTTTGCTTTCCTAATATTTATGTTTTTCCAGTAACTTTTGTGGCCTGTGAGACCCATATACAGCCTCTCCTCACTTAGTGACGTACACGTTTACCAACGCTTCTGGCTTATGATGGGCTCTTTGACCAGTATTCATACCAAAATAATGTATATTAGAGCTGATTTGCTCTATTCTGTTTATTTCAATATACAGTACACTACTGTATAAACATTTAAAAATATACCAGAAATGTTATAAATGGTGCAAAGGTAACATTAAAACAGTATCAAAGATGGTTGACACAAACTACCATTATAGTATGCTCCTCACTTAGCAACGAATTCGTTTAACAATGTGGTCTTAGGAACGGAACTCCGTCATTAACCTTTTGACTGTTTCGGTCGTATATATACGTCTTACAAGCCAGTGTGTTTGACTTACATATACTCAAAAATTCTAGCAGCTTCAAATCAAGCAGGAGAAAACTGGTAGGCCCACATGTGAGAGAATGGGTCTGTGTGGTTAGTGTGCGCAGTATAAAAAAATCCTGCAGCACGCAGTGCATAATGAGGAAAAAAAAACTCCAACTGTGTTTTTGGATTAAAACGCCGACTTTGAAGTGTATTTTTGTATGGTATTTATGGTTGTATTCTTGTTTTCTTGGTCTCATTCGATAGAATGGAAAACATATTATAGAAATAGAAGTGATTTTGATTGGTTTTACTATGAAAAGAATCTTGAAATGGAGCTCGAAGTGGCAGAAATGTTCGAGTTTTGCTGATGTTCAAGAGTAAACAAATGACGTCATTGTCCAATAAATGTCCAACTAGCCATTCTAATATGCAGTCACGAATGGGTTGACGTTATTTATACAATTATTACAATATTGGAGTAGTATGCATAACAGTAAATCTTCTATTTTTTGTTTGAATAAAAATTCGAAATAGAAAGCAAGAGTATTATAACAGGGGCCTGGAGACATGACTGATGAACAGAAAATGATACTTTAGTGCCAGGAATGTCTGCATTGTTCATTCTGGACCCTATTTTGAAGTTGACATATTTTTTAATTTGCATAAAATTGGCCAAATTGCCAATTTCTGACCACTTTATTGGGTAGTTGAAATCGGTACATGGGCAGTTTCTTGTATTCAGCCGATAGAAGAAATGGAGTTCTAAAGAAATAACGATGAGTTTGGTGGACTGGACCAATGGAATTGGCCCAGAAGAGGGCTCAAAGTGGGCAAAATCGCTGATGTGTAAATTTCGCCAAGCTCGCCAACTTTGCGAGAGCGTAATTCCGTAAGTTTTTCATCAAATTTTGTACTTTTGGTGTCATTATCATTGGGAAAAGATTCTCTGTTATTTCATAAAAAAGTTTTTTTTTTTTTTTTCAAATATTTTGTGACACCAGGAGACACTTCAGGATTTGGGGTTGCGACAGTCATAGGGTTAAGTGAGGAGAGGCTGTAATGCATAATGTACGAACAGCCTCTTCTCAATGATGGAGTTCCGTTCCTGAGAGCACGTCAGTAAATGAATTCATCTCTAAGTGAGGAGCATACTTTAACCCTTTCAGGGTCCGTCCCATAGATCTACGGCTTTACGTTCAGGGTCCAAACCATAGATCTACGCCATGAGCTCAGCTCACTCTGATAAACTGTGAGTGGTACATTTGGGCCTAGATATGAGAGAATACATCTATGTGGTATGTGTGCACCACATAAAACAGACCCTGCAGCACACTGTGTATAATGAGAGAAAAAAAATGAAATCATGATTTTTCGATTAAAACAGCAACTTTGCAGTGTTTTTTCGTATGTTTTTTATAGTTCTATTTGCGATTTCTTGGTCTCATTTGATAGAATGGAAGACATATTACAGAAATAGAGATGATTTTGATTGGTTTTAGCACTGGAAATGGCTTGAAACTGAGCTCAAAGTAGCAGAAATGTTAAATTTTTGCCGATATTCAAGAGTAAACAAACGACCTCACACGTCTAATACACATCAGCTGGGGGGTCTAATATACATTCACAAATATGGTGATGATATTTATACAATTATTACAGTATTGCATAACAGTAAATTTTCTATTTTTTGGTGTGAATAAAAATTCATTATGTGAATAAAAAATCAAAATGGAATTTATTTGTAAAGTCTCAAAACATAACTAATGAACAGAGGAAATGTTAGTTTAGTACCAGGAATGCCTACATTGTTCATTCTGGACCCTATTTTGAAATTGGAATATTTTGAACTTTGTGTTAAATTGGCCAAATTAACAATTTCCGATCACTTTATTTTGTAGTTGAAACAGTTGACGTGGCGATTTCTTGTGCTCAATCGATAGAATAGAAGTAATACTAGTGAAATAGCTAAGAATTTGGTTGACTGGAATAATGTAATTGGCCTAAAATGGGAGTCAAAGTCGGCAAAATCGCCAATTCGTAAATATCGCTGACACATCAAAATTCGCGAGAGCATAATTTCGTCAATTTTCCACCAAATTTCGTACTTTTTGTTTTATTACCTTCACAAAAAGGTTCTCTACGATTTCATAAGAAAAAATAACAAATTTTTTTTTTGAAAATTCTTGGACACTGGTGCGTGACTCCAGATTTGGGCCTTGGACCCTGAAAGGGATAATGGTAGTGAGTTTGGGTCAGCCATCTTTGATATTGTTTTAATGTCACCTTTGCACCATTTATACCTTTTCTGGTATATTCTTAACCCTTTGACTGTCGCAAACCCCTTTCTGAAACTGTCATACTATGTCGCAAAATTTCTGGGAAAAAAATTATTTTTTCGTATGAAATGATAGAGAATCTTTTCCCGATGGTAATGACACCAAAAGTACGAAATTTGGTGGCAAACTCACGGAATTACACTCCCATGAAGTTAATGGTCTCGGCAACATATATGCATCGGCGATTTCGCTGACTTTTAGCCCTGTTTTTGGCCAATTCTGTTGTTCCAGTTGACAAAACTCATAGCTATTTCTTTAGAACTCCATTTTTTCTATCAATTGAGTACAAGAAACTGCCCATTTGCTGATTTGGACTACCCAATAAAGTGGTCAGAAATTGGCAATTTGGCCAATTTCACACAAATTAAAATAGATGCCAATTTCAAAATAGGGTCCAAAACAAACAATGTAGATATTCTTTGCACTAAAATAACATATCCTCTGTTCATTAGTCATGTCTCTAGGCCCTTCTTATTTTACTGTTGCCTTCTATTTTGATTTTTTATTTACAAAAAAATACAAAATTTACTGTTATGCAGACTACTGCATTATTGTAAAAATGGTATAAATAATATCAGTGCACTAGTGAAAGAATATTAGACTCCCCAGTTGACGTGTATTGGACGTGTGGTGTGATTTGCTTACTCTTGAACATTGGTGCAAACCGAATATTTCCGCTACCTTGAGCTCAATTTCAAGGTCGTTTTCTTAGTGAAACTAATCAAAATCATCTCTATTTCTGCAGTGTTTTTCATTTTATCACGTGAGACCCTGAAAATGAGAATACAACGATAAATCTATATGAAAATACACCTCAAATTCAGCGTTTTTTTCCAAAAAAAAAACCGGTCAGTTTTTTTTCTCGTTATGCACTGCGTGCTGCAGGATATTTTTTATGTGGTGCACACTGACCACACAGACCCATTCTCTCACATGTGTGCCTACCAGCTTTCTCCTGCTTGATTTGAATTCGCTAAAATTATTGAGTATACAGTGGACCCCCAGTATTCGATATTAATCCATTACTGAGAGCTCATCGATTACCGAAAATATCGAAAAGCGAATCAATTTTCCCCATAAGAAATAATGGAAATCAAATTAATCCGTGCAAGACACCCAAAAGTATGAAAAAAATTTTTACCACATGAAATACGTATTAAGTTTAATGCAATAGAATAATTACAATAACAACAATAACAATAGAATAATAGAATAATTGACACTTACCTTTAATTAAGATCTGGTGATGATTGATGTAATGGGAGGAGGGGAGAGTGTCGAAGTTGTTACTGTTTAAAAGGGGAATCCCCTTCCATTAGGACTTGAGGTAGCCTGTCTTTCATAGGCTTATGTCCTGGGAGTGCCTTTTCCTCCTTAGTAATGTAGGTCCTGCTTGGCATTTTCTTCCAAAACAGGCCTGTTTCGTCGCAATTAAACACTTGTTCAGGTTTAAATTCTTCACTGACTATGTAATCCTTGAATTCCTTCACATATTTTTCAGCTGCTTTTTGGCCCGAACTGGCAGCCTCACCATGCCTAATCACGCTATGTATGCCACTAAGATTCTTAAATCTTTCAAACCAACCTTTGCTGGCCTTAAATTCACTCACATCAGCACTAGTTGCAGGCAATTTCACAAATGATCGCTTGAGAGATGCTATCTCCTGCTATCTGTTTTTCATTTATCGACACCAATAACAGTCTCTCAACATCTTCTAACACTTGCGGTCACTATTTCGTAATCACAGTTGCACCTTTTGCAAGAACAGCTTCCTTGATTGCCGTTTTTCCTGGTCACTATAGTAGAGATGGTTGATTGGGGTTTACTATACAACCTGCCCAACTCCTACACACGCACTCCACTTTCGTACCTTGCAATTATCTCTTTCTTCATTTCAATAGTCATTAGCACCTTTTTTCTCGAAGGGCCCATGGTGACTTATTTTGCAGAAACAAGCACCAAAAACAGTGATAATGTGGAATGTACCGAATGTATCCTTAGATGCGCGCACACTGCCTGGCATGTAAACACTGGCACACACGGGACAGTTGAGGCCACACGTGGACATGTCTCGTACAAATCGCATCAAATACCAGGTTTTCGATTGGATACTGAGGCGAAATTTTTGTGTTAAAATGCATCGAATACCGGATTTATCGGATACCAATGCCATCGAATACCGGGGGTCCACTGTATATACGTCCAAAACACTGGCTCATAAGATGTATATATACGACCAAAACAGTCAAAGGGTTAAGACTACAAATATTTTATGGTAAGTAATGGGTGTACTGTGTGTGTATTATACTTTTTATTGTTTTTAATGCCTAGTTCTATTGCTAAAGTAATATACGTTAGTGTAAACTTGTTACCTGGCATTTATATGCATTTATAAGTGGAAAAAATTGGCGTTCTGCTTTTGGCGATGTCTGCTTTCCGGCAGTAGCCTGGAACCTAACCTGCCCTATAATTGGGGCCCTCACCTCTTTTGATGCACCTATAATTTCCTTTCTTCTGCCATAAAAGATATTTGAACCTATTATTCATCCATTTTGGGTCATTTCTATTTGATCTAATTTCTCTATATGGGATAAACATTCTTTGGGCAGCTTGTATAGTGTTTAGAAAGCTGTCATATTGATAGCTCTGTTCAGTACCCCAGTCAACAGATGATAAGTGTTCTCTAAGCCCACTGTCATCTGCTAAGCGAAAATCTGGGACCGTTACTGAGTTTCTACTATCATACTTCCATTCAGTGCTAAAGGTAATTGATTTGTGGTCGCTTGCACCGAGTTCCACTGTAATTAATAAATTAACAAGGGTTTCCTTGTTTGCCGGAACCAAAACTGAGCAGCATAATCTAAGTGAGGCCTCATTAGTGATGTATAGAGCTGTAAAATAACTTGTAGACTTCTGTTACTTATACTTCTTGAAATAAATCCTAGTAATCTGTTAGCCTTGTTCCTCACACTTAGGCACTGCTGTCTTGGCTTTAGATTTCTGCTTACCATGACTCCCAAGTCTTTTTCACATTCTGTATGATCAAGCTCTACTTCACCTAGTTTATAGCTTCAAGGGTTATTTTCATTACCTAGGAGTAGTAACTTACACTTATCCACATTGAACTTCATCTGCCATTTTTCAGACCAAGACATTAATTTGTCCAATTCCTCCTGTAGTTCACTGGTATCCTCCTCAGAATGAATCATACGGCTTATTTTTGTGTCAGCAAATTTGCTCATGCCACTTGTAATTCCTTCATCCAGGTCATTAATGTAAATTATGAATAACAGAGGGCCTAAAACTGATCCCTGTGGAATGCCACTAGTGACTAATCCCTGTTCATATTTGACCCCATTAACCCTTTGACTGTTTTGGCCGTATACATACGTCTTACGAGCCAGTGTTTCGGACGTATTATTACGCATAAATTCTAACGGCTTCAAATCAAGGAGGAGAAAGCTGGTAGGCCCACATGTGAGAGAATGGATCTGTGTAGTCAGTGTGCACCACATAAAAAAAATCCTGCAGCATGCAGTGCATAATGAGAAAAAAAACTGTAGAGGCTAGGACCTTGGGTAGCTTTAAGAAGAGACTGGACAAATATATGAGTGGGAGGGGCTGGGTTTGATTGGTGTCAAGGGGTACAGGAGTTATTTCTTGAGTAGCTTTAGGTAGATGTCGTTTTGATAAGGACCTGCCTCGTATGGGCCAGTAGGCCTTCTGCAGTGTTCCTACATTCTTATGTTCTTATGTTTTTTTTTGATTAAAATGCCGGCTTTGAGGTGTATTTTCGTATAGTATTTATCATTGTATTCTCGTTTTCATGGTCTCACGTGATAAAATGGAAAACATATTACAGAAATAGAGATGATTTTGACACGTTTCATGATGAAAACGACCTTGAAATTGAGCTCAATGTAGCGGAAATGTTTGATTTTTCCCAATGTTCAGGAGTAAGCAAATCACACCACACGTCCAATACACATCAACTGGGGAGTCTAATATTCTTTCACTAGTGCACTGATATTATTTATACCATTTTTACAATAATACAGTAATCTGCATAACAGTAAATTTTGTATTTTTTGTATGAATAAAAAATCAAAATAGAAAGCAATAGTAATACACAAATAACCCACACATAAAAGAGAGAAGCTTACGACGACGTTTCGGTCCGACTTGGACCATTTACAAAGTCACACTAACCAGAAGTGGAGCAGGACGGCTGTAGTAGTAGTAGTAGTAGTAGTAGTAGTAGTAGTAGGAGTAGCTGCTGCTGCTGCTGCTGCTGCTGCTGCTGCTGCTGCTGCCGCCGCTGCCGCTGCCGCTGTTGCTGCCGCTGCCGCTGCCGCTGCCGCCGCCGCCGCTGCCGCCGACGAGGACGAGGACGAGCAAGTCAAATGCAAAGGAAGGGGAGCACTGCAAGGGAGCTAGGTGCCCACAGAGGGAGAGCAAGCGCTCAGAGGTGGGTGAAAGAGGAAGTGGTGAAATAAATAAAGAAGGAACAGAAACACGAGACAGAAGAGAGAAAGACAACCCAGAGGAGCAAAGGGGAAGAGGGAGAAAAAGAAAAAAATGAGGAGTCAGGTTAAGCCACGGGTGTTCTGAAGTTTGGAGCATTTTACAATGTAGTGGGAGAGGAAGGCATCTACAGAGACGAAGCCAGGGCTAAGATTCATACAAGGAAAGTTGCGTATTAGAGAGGATTCAACTAGACGGCGACTGTTCGAGTTGGAAGTAGGGAAGACAGTTTTAGCAGAAGGCCAGTCAATAGGATGGCTATGATCTCTGACGTGACAGAAAAGAGCATTGTTAGTGTCGGCAAGCTTAACACTATTTTTGTGCTCCCTAAGTCTGTCAGAAAGAGATCGACCAGTTTCTCCGAAGTATTGAAGAGGACAGGAAGAGCAAGAAATAGAGTAGACACCAGGAACATCTGTAGAGGGAGGAGAGGTATGAACGAGATTAGTGCGAAGAGTGTTAGTCTGGCGGAAGGTAAGCTTGATGTCTAAGGGACGGAGAGAATTGTTGAGATTAGAAAGACCGGAAATGTAGGGAAGGCAGAGGATAGAAGAGTTCCCAGGAGTAGAGAGTTTGGGAGAGAAGAAATTACGTTTAGCATGTGAGAGGGCAGAGTCTATGAAATGGAAAGGTTAGCCAAGACGGGAAAACGAATTATGAAGATTGGAAATTTCTGCTGGAAGGAACTGAGGATCACAGATGCAGAGGGCACAGAGAAAGAGGGAGATAAGAACACTTTTCTTGACAGGGGAAGCATGATAGGAAAAGTAGTGAATGTACATGCCACTGTGCATAGATTTTCGGTAAACGGAAAAGGAAAAACCTGTATCTGAGCGGTGGACATGGGCATCAAGGAAAGGAAGCAAAGAATTAGATTCCCATTCAGCTTTAAACTTAATGGAAGGGGCAAGATTATTAAGAGCTTCATGAGGCCACAGAGCAAAGATGTCATCCACATAGCGGAGCCAGAGTGAAGGTTGCACATCGAGGGTAGGAAGAAGTACAGTCTCGAAGTATTCCATGTAAAGATTAGCAAGGACAGGAGAGAGAGCCGAGCCCATAGCGACACCGACGGTTTGAGAATAATATTTCCCTTGGAAGGAAAAGGAATTAGAGTCCACACAGAGGCGGATAAGATCAAGAAAGACATCAGTAGGTATAGGGAGATGTAGAAACCCTTCATGGGCCTTCTCTCTAAGGAAATCAAGGACATCATCAAGAGGGACATTGGTGATGAGGGACTCAGCGTCAAGACTAAGCATCTTACAGGTTGGGAGAGAGCGAACCCGTTCAATGAAGTCTTGAGAGTGACGGAGGTGGGCAGGAGAAAAAGTTCCAAGAAAGGGAGTGAGGGTTTTAGCCAACCAAGAAGCAAGAGAATAAGTGACAGAACCTCTAGAGGATATGATAGGACGAAGAGGAATATCAGGTTTATGAGTTTTGGGAAGGCCTAGAGATGTGACTAATGAACAGAGGATATGTTATTTTAGTGCTAAGAATGTCTACATTGTTCTTTTTGGACCCTATTTTGAAATTGGTATCTATTTTAATTTGCATGAAATTGGCCAAATTGCCAATTTCTGACCACTTTATTGGGTAATTCAAATCAGTAAATGGGAAGTTTCTTGTACTAAACTGATAGAAAAAATGGAGTTCTAAAGAAATAGCTATGAGTTTGGTCAACTGGAACAACGGAATCGGCCATAAACAGGGCTCAAATTCGGCGAAATTGCCAATGTGTATATGTCGCTGAGACCGCTAACTTCGTGGGAGTGTAATTCCGTGATTTTTTGACCAAATTTCATACTTTTGTGTCATTACCATTGGGAAAAAATTCTCTATCATTTCATAAGAAAAATACAGTGGACCCCCGGTTAACGAACTTTTTTCATTCCAGTAGTATGTTCAGGTGCCAGTACTGACCGAATTTTTTCCCATAAGGAATATTGTGAAGTAGATTAGTCCATTTCAGACCCCCAAACATACACGTACAAACGCACTTACATAAATACACTTACATAATTGGTCGCATTTGGAGGTGATCGTTAAGCGGGGGTCCACTGTAATTTGTTTTTCCAAAAATTTTGTGACAGAATGATAGTTTCAGAAAGGGGCTTGTAGCAATCAAAAGTTTAATGGGAAAACTCTGCTTTCTGTTGGTAAGCCATGCCTCTATCCATGCTAGAACTTTACCTCCTATACCATGAGATGCCACTTTTCTTAAGTCTCTTGTGAGGTACTATATCAGAGGCTTTACTAAAATCCAAATAAACAATATCATATTCTTTATCACTGTCTACTGCCACAAAATTTCTATTGAAGAACGTTAGTAAATTTCTCAGACAGGAACGACCTCTCGTGAACCCATGCTGAGATTCATTAATCAAATTATGCTCTTCAAAGTGACTTCTAGTAATGTCATCTAAAATTGATTCTAATAATTTGCCAAGTGAGTGTAAAACAAAAGCCTGTAATTGTTTTACATGATGGTAGGATTGCTGGTGTCCTTTTTTCTATCTCGTAAACATGCAAGATTTCAGGTATGTCTTGCTACTTCTGCTTACACTTAGGTCACACTACACATACATTTTTTTTTTTTTCAATAAGTCGGCCGTCTCCCACCGAGGCATATACAAGCATATATATACACACCCCTCTGGGTTTTCTTCTATTTTCTTTTTAGTTCTTATTCTTGTTTATTTCCTCTTATCTCCATGGGGAAGTGGAACAGAATTCTTCCTCCGTAAGCCATGCGTGTTGTAGGAGGCGACTAAAATGCTAGGAGCAAGGGGCTAGTAACCTCTTCTCCTGTATATGTTACTAAATGTAAAAGGAGAAACTTTCGCTTTTCCTTTTGGGCTACCCCGCCTCGGTGGGATACGGCCGGTGTGTTGAAAGAAAGAAATTTGCCTACTATTGATGTCAGGCTTATTGGACGGTAATTTGAAGGAATGGACTTATCCCCTAATTTGAATATAGGAACCACATTAGCCATCTTTGACATCTCTGGCACAACACCAGTAAGAATGGATGCATTAAACACACTCGTTAATGGTTGACTAAGTTCCATCTTGCATTCTTTAAGTACCCTGGAAAACAACTCGTCGGGTCCCAGGGACTTACATTTTTTATTTATTTTTTATTTATTTATTATTCTTTGGACATGATACATAGTTGTACAAAAGAAATACAGTGTTTGAGTGTACATGCCAAAAGCCCCGTGTATGCAGAGCATTGTGGGCAGGCTTATAATTAACTTAAGATTAGCTAAGCAATGATATATTCATTGGTAAAAAATACAGTAAACGAATTACAACATGAGTACAAATGAGTATTTCAAATAAGAAGCTTTATAGTTGTACAAATTTGTAGCACAATTTGTAATATAATCCGGTCAAATCGAATAAAATCAATGATTTGTAGTGCAGAAACAGGTCGTATGGTCATTTGATGAGTTACTGAGCTTTCAAGAGTATCTAGTATTCTATTAGGAAATGTAATTACAAAAAAACATGGTTTAGTAGATACAGTTAATCAGTATTTAGTTGTGGTGAGTAAGTGGTTTTTGAGAAGAGTCTTGAATTGATAAACAGTGTTTCTTTTATATTCACCGGTAATGAATTCCAGATTTTTGGGCCATTTATGTGCATTGCGTTTTTGCATAGTGTGAGATGGACATGAGGAACATCAAAGAGTGATCTGTGCCTTGTGTTATGGTCATGTGTTCTGTTGAGGTTGTTAAGAAGTTTGAGGGGAGGGTTTATATCAGAGTTATGTGTTATATGTATGGAGCAAAGGCAAGAAGACTGGAGGTTATATAGGCGTCAGTGGATAAGGACATGCAGCAGACGAGGGCATAGTCACTGGTAGGCGGGATTCCCCAGTGGAAGTAGGTCCTTCCCAAAGAGATGGGTTAGTTACAGCAGCTGTGAAGAAGGTCTTGTAGATGTCCTCTGAACCAAGATTCCATGATGTTGCAGTGTCTGACAAGTTGTGCAAGAAAGGTATAAAATACCGACAATATGAAAGTAAAGACACATGTGCAACATCTGGATAACTTTATTGTAGACGTTTTGCCATCCAGTGGCTTTATCAATACAAATTCTAGGACATAATTGGAAGACTGTAGAACTATATACAAAAGATGAGGTAATCAGTCCCTCAGTCTTGGAGTTAGTGTTCACAGCATCGATGCTGTGCCTCTCACACATTATCATCTGCTCTCCTTTTACACTCGCTCACTACTCTCTTCACCTTTCTTTTACTCTCCATATACTCTGCTCTTCTTATAACACTTCTGCTTTGTAAAAACCTCTCATAAGCTGCCTTTTTCTCTATTATCATACCTTTTGCTTCATCATTCCACCAATCACTCCTCTTTCCTCCTGCACCCACCCTCCTATAGCCACAAACTTCTACCCCACATTCTAATACTGCACTTTTAAAACTATTTCAACCCTCTTCAATCCCTTCACTACTCATACTTGCACTAGCCCACCTTTCTGCCAATAGTTGTTTATGTCTCACCCGAACTTCTTCCTCCCTTAGTTTATACACTTTCACCTCTCTCTTCTTGTTGTTGCCATTTTCCGTTTGTCCCATCTACCTCTTACTCTAACTGTAGCTACCATTAAATAAAGATCTGATATATCAGTTGCTGCTCTGTAAACATGTACATCCTGAAGCCTAGCCATCAACCTTTTATCCACCAATATATAATCTAACCAACTACTTTCATTACGTGCTATATCATACCTTGTATATTTATTTATCCTCTTTTTCATAAAATATGTTATACTTATTACCAAATTTCTTTCGACATGTAGCTCAAATAAAGGCTACCCATTTTCATTTACCCTTGGCACCCTAAATTTACTTATTACTCCCTCCACAACATTTTTACCCACTTTAGCATTGAAATCCCCAACTGCAAGTACTCTCACACTTGATTCAAAACTCCCCACACACTCAACAATTCCCAAAATCTCTCTCTCTCCTCTACACTTCTCTCTTCTCCAGGTGCATATATGCTTACTATAACCCCCTTTTCACATCCAACCTTTATTTTACTCCACATAATCCTTGAATTAATACATTTATACTCCCTCTTTTCCTGCCATAGCTTATCCTTCAACATTATTGCTACTCCTCCTTTAGCTCTAACTCTGTTGGAAACCCCTGACCTAATCCCATTTATTCCTCTCCACTGAAACTCTCTCACCCCCTTCAGCTTTGTTTCACTTAAAGCCAGGACATCCAGCTTCTCATTCAGAGCATCCACAATCATCTCTTTCTTATCATACGCACAACATCCACGCACATTCAGACATCCCACTTTGATAATTTTCTTCTTCTTTTTAGTAATCTTTATAGGACAAGGGGTTACTAGCCCATTGTTCCCGGCATTTTATTTGACTTTTATAACACGCATGGGTTATAGAGGAAATATTATTATTCCACTTCCCCATGGATATAAAAGGAAAAATAATAAGAACAAGAACTCTTAAGATAAAAATCAAAGAAAACTCAGATGAGTGTGTATAAATAAACGTGTACATGTATGTGTAGCGTGACCTATGTGTAAATAGAAGTAGCAAGACATACCAGCAATCTTGGCAGGATGGTAGTACCTCCCTGGGTGGTTGCTGTCTACCAACCTACTACCTCTCCACTATTTTTAGATCTAATTTCTCTCTGGGGAATGTATGTACTCTGAGCATGTTGTACTTATTAAGAAAAAAATCATAATGCAGATCCCTACATAATCATAAGTATGTTCATTTTCAATAAAATCATTAGCTAGATTACCCCAGTTAAGATTAGACAGGTGTTCCTGAAGTCCATTATAATCGACAGAACGAAAATCAGGGACTTTTACCGTACTATCATTATTCTCGTATTCCCAGTTAATGCCAAAGGTGATGGATTTATGATTACTTGTTCCAAGTTCTTCAGCGATCTCCAGATTATTTACGAGTGTTTCCTTATTTGACAAGACTAGGTCGAGCAAATTATTACCCCTGGTAGGCTCTGTTGCACACTTCTTCAGAAAACAGTCCTGAACTACTTCCATAAAGTCACTGGACTCCAGATTACCGATCAAAGAAGTCCAGTCACTTGACTAAAGTTAAAATCCCCTACTATCAATACGTTATTGTGTCTAGAAGCCCTAACAATTTCGTCCCAAAGAAGTCTCCCTCTATCGTGATCCAAACCTGGAGGTCGGTATATTACACCTAGAATTAGGGTTTCTTGACCTTGTACAAACTTTATCAAAAAGGTTGTTACTTATCCATCTATTTTTATACCTGTTTTTATGCAACAATTTAAATTTTCTCGTACATGTAATGCAACTCTTCTCCCCTTCCCATTATATCTATCCACATGGAACAACTTAAGCCATCGAATATTACACTCAGCAATCATATCCCAACTCATTAAATCATACCATGTTTCAATTATTGCAATGACGTAAAAGTTCCCAGCACACGCTACCAAATATTTTATTATTTTTTTTTATTATCACACTGGCCGATTCCCAAAAAGGCAGGGTGGCCTGAAAAAGAAAAACTTTCACCATCATTCACTCCATCACTGTCTTGCCAGAAGGGTGCTTTACACTACAGTTTTTAAACTGCAACATTAACACCCCTCCTTCAGAGTGCAGGCACTGTACTTCCCATCTCCAGGACTCAAGTCCGGCCTGCCGGTTTCCCTGAACCCCTTCATAAATGTTACTTTGCTCACACACCAACAGCACATCAAGTATTAAAAACCATTTGTCTCCATTCACTCCTATCAAACACGCTCACACATGCCTGCTGGAAGTCCAAGCCCCTCGCACACAAAACCTACTTTACCCCCTCCCTCCAACCTTTCCTAGGCCGACCCCTACCTCGCCTTCCTTCCACTACAGACTGATACACTCTTGAAGTCACTCTGTTTCGCTCCATTCTCTCTACATGTCCGAACCACCTCAACAACCCTTTCTCAGCCCTCTGGACAACAGTTTTGGTAATCCCGCACCTCCTCCTAACTTCCAAACTACGAATTCTCTGCATTATATTCACACCACACTTTGCCCTCAGACATGACATCTCCACTGCCTCCAGCCTTCTCCTCGCTGCAACATTCATCACCCATGCTTCACACCCATATAAGAGCGTTGGTAAAACGATACTCTCATACATTCCCCTCTTTGCCTCCAAGGAGAAAGTTCTTTGTCTCCACAGACTCCTAAGTGCACCACTCACCCTTTTCCCCTCATCAATTCTATGATTCACCTCATCTTTCATAGACCCATCCGCTGACACGTCCACTCCCAAATATCTGAATACATTCACCTCCTCCATACTCTCTCCCTCCAATCTGATATCCAATCTTTCATCACCTAATCTTTTTGTTATCCTCATAACCTTACTCTTTCCTGTGTTCACTTTTAATTTTCTTCTTTTACATACCCTACCAAATTCATCCACCAATCTCTGCAACTTCTCTTCAGAATCTCCCAAGAGCACAGTGTCATCAGCAAAGAGCAACTGTGACAACTCCCACTTTATGTGTGATTCTTTATCTTTTAACGCCACGCCTCTTGCCAAGACCCTCGCATTTACTTCTCTTACAACCCCATCTATAAATATATTAAACAACCACGGTGACATCACACATCCTTGTCTAAGCCCTACTTTTACTGGGAAATAATTTCCCTCTTTCCTATATACTCTAACTTGAGCCTCACTATCCTCGTAAAAACTCTTCACTGCTTTCAGTAATCTACCTCCTATACCACACCTGCAACATCTGCCACATTGCCCCCCCTATCCACCCTGTCATACGCCTTTTCCAAATCCATAAATGCCACAAAGACCTCTTTAGCCTTATCTAAATACTGTTCACTTATATGTTTCACTGTAAACACCTGGTCCACACACCCCCTACCTTTCCTAAAGCCTCCTTGTTCATCTGCTATCCTATTCTCCGTCTTACTCTTAATTCTTTCAATAATAACTCTACCATACACTTTACCAGGTATACTCAACAGACTTATCCCCCTATAATTTTTGCACTCTCTTTTGTCCCCTTTGCCTTTATACAAAGGAACTATGCATGCTCTCTGCCAATCCCTAGGTACCTTACCCTCATCCATACATTTATTAAATAATTGCACCAACCACTCCAAAACTATATCCCCACCTGCTTTTAACATTTCTATCTTTATCCCATCAATCCCGGCTGCCTTACCCCCTTTCATTTTACCTACTGCCTCACGAATTTCCCCCAAACTCACAACTGGCTCTTCCTCACTCCTACAAGATGTTATTCCTCTTTGCCCTATACACGAAATCACAGCTTCCAATCTTCATCAACATTTAAAAATTCCTCAAATATTCCCTCCATCCTTCCCAATACCTCTAACTCTCCATTTAATAACTCTCCTCTCCTATTTAACTGACAAATCCGTTTGTTCTCTAGGCTTCCTTAACTGTTAATCTCACTCCAAAACTTTTTCTTATTTTCAACAAAATTTGTTGATAACATCTCGCCCACTCTCTCATTTGCTCTTTTTTTTACATTGCTTCACCACCTCTTAACCTCTTCTTTTTCTTCCATATACTCTTCCCCCCTTTGCATCACTTCTATTTTTGTAAAAACTTCTCATATGCTAAACTTTTTCTCCCTTTCTACTCTCTTTACTTCTCATTCCACCAATCGCTCCTTTTCCCTCCCGCACCCACTTTCCGGGTAACCAGAACTTCTGCTGAACACACAACACTACATTTTTAAACCTACCCCATACCTCTTCGACCCCATTGCCTATGCTCTCATAGCCCATCTATCCCCAATAGCTGTTTATATCTTACCCTAACTGCCTCCTCTTTTAGTTTATAAACCTTCACTTCTCTCTTCCCTGATGCTTCTATTCTCCTTGTATCCCATCTACCTTTTACTCTCAGTGTACCCCTACAAATAGAAAGTGATCTGATATATCTGGACCCCTCTATAAACATGTATACCCTGAAGTCTACTCAACAGTCTTTTATCTACCAATACATAACCCAACAAACTCCTGTCATTTCGCCCTACATCATATCTTGTATACTTATTTATCTCTTTTTCTAAAATATGTATTACCTATAACTAAACCCCTTTCTATACAAAGTTCAATCAAAGGCCCCATTATCATTTACACCTGGCACCCCAAACTTACCTACCACACCCTCTCAAAAAGGGTTTCTCCTACTTCAGCATCAGGTCCCCTACCACAATTACTCTCTCACTTGGTTCAAAGGCTCCTATTACATTCATTTAACACTCCCAAAAATCTCTCTCTCTCTCCTCTACATTCCTCTCTTCTCCAGTGCATACATGCTTTATGACCCACTTTTCGCATCCAACCTTTACTTTAATCCACATAATTCTTGAATTTACACATTCATATTCTTTTTTCTCCCTTCCATAACTGATCCTTCAACATTACTGTTACCCTTCCTTGCTCTAACTCTCTCAGATACTCCAGATTTAATCCCATTTATTTCCCCCCACCGAAACTCCCCCACCCCCTTCAGCTTGTTTCGCTTAGGGCCAGGACATCCAACTTCTTTTCATTCATAACATCAGCAATCATCTGTTTCTTGTCATCCGCACTACATCTACGCACATTCAAGCATTCCAGTTTTATGAAGTTCTTCCTCTTCTCTTTTTTAGTAAATGTCTACAGGAGAAGGGGTTACTTGCCAATTGCTCCCGGCATTTTAGTCGCCTCATACGACACGCATGGCTTACGGAGGAGAGATTCTTTTCCACTTCCCCATGAACAATAGAAGAAGTAAAGAAGAACAAGAGCTATTTAGAAAAAGGAGAAAAAACCTAGATGTATGTATATATATATGCATGTGTGTGTCTGTGAAGTGTGACCAAAGTGTAAGTAGGAGTAGCAAGATATCTCTGTTATCTAGCGTGTTTATGAGACAGAAAAAGGAAACCAGCAATCCTACCATGATGCAAAACAGTTACAGGTTTCTGTTTCACAGTCATCTGGCAGGACGGTAGTACTTCCCTGGGTGGTTGCGGTCTACCAACCTACTACTACGCTATGAAATATAATTCATTAATCTTATTTCTTGCACTTTGACTGTTAGCATAAAATATAGTCATACGTTTTTTCTTCTGCACCTTTTTTCTAGCTGCCTTTGCTTTTACTCAGTTTCTGTAATTGTCATTACCCAGTGTTACTCCTTGACTGTTAATATGAAGATTCATAATGTCAAAGCCTAAGTCAATATATCCATACTCATTATTTCCCATTTCTTAACCCATTCCTCTAACTAATCTTAGTTTAATCCTTTCAGGGTTGGTGCCGTACTAGTACGGCTTGCACGCCAGGGTTGGTGCCATACTAGTACGCATAAATTCTAGCGCCTTCAAATCTAGCGAAAGAAAGCTGGTAGGCCTCCATATGAAAGAATGGGTCTATGTGGTCAGTGTGCACAGTATAAAAAAAATCCTGCAGCACACAGTGCATAATGAGAAAAAAAATTTAGACCGTGTTTTTGCTTTAAAACAGCGACTTTGCAGTGTATTTTCGTATGCTATTTTTGGTTGTATTCTAGTTTTCCTGGTCTCATTTTATAGAATGGAAAACTTATTACAGAAATTGAGATGATTTTGATTGGTTTCACAATGAAAAGTACCTTGAAATTGAGCTCAAAGTAGCAGAAATGTTCGATTTTTGCCAAAGTTCGAAAGTAAACAAATCATGCCAAGCATCCAATACATGTCAACTGGTGTGTCTAATATTCTTTTACAAGTGCGCTGATATTATTTATATCATTTCTACACTAATGTAGTAGTCTGCATAACAGTAAATCTTCTATTTTTTTGTGAGAATAAAAATTCAAAGGTGGAAAGCAAAAGAAATGTAAGAGAAACCTGGGGACGTGGTTAATGAACAGAAAAAATATTATTTTAGTGCCAGGAATGTCTGTCTGGTTTATTCTGGACCCCATTTGGAAATTGGCATCTTCTGAAATTTGTGTGAAAGTGGCAAAATTGCCAATTTCTGGCCACTTTATTGGAGAATTGAAGTCTGTAAATAGGTGGTTTCTTGTACTCATTCGATAGAAAAAATGGAGTTCTAGCGAAATAGTTATGATTTGTGTCGACTGGTACATTGGAATTGGCCAAGAATAGGGCTCAAATTGGGCAAAATTGCCGATGCGTAAACATTGTCTAGACTGCTAACTTTGTGAGAGCATAATTCCGTAAGTTTTCCATCAAATTTCATAATTTTGGTGTCATTATGACCGGGAAAAGATTCTCTATCATTTCACAAGAAAAAATAATTTTTTTTTTTTTTTTTTTTTTTTTTTTCAAAAAATTTCCGACCCTGAGAACAAGTTTAGGAGAGGGCCTGCCAACCCTGAAAGGGTTAGTCCTAACAACACCCTCAACTGAGCTAGCAAGAAAATCCACTCCTGCCCTATGTTAACGACATGCCTATCAGTGTCAAGTGCAAACTCCTACTGTATGCAGATGATAGTGCTTTGTTAGTGTCAGGTAGACGCACAAGATATAGCTAATGTATTAACACTGGAACTGGAGTCCTGCAGCAAATGGTTAGTAGACAACAAACTATCATTACACTTTGGGAAAACTGAAGCCATTCTCTTTGGCACGAAACATAAACTGAGAAGGGAGAATAATTTTAATGTCCAGTGTAATGGGGAGCCCATCACTTCAGTTTCCTCAGTAAAATATCTGGAAATCCCCTTTGACCCATGCATGTCAGGAGAATTGATAGGGAACAGTGTAGTAAAGAAAGCAAATCCTAGACTGAAATTCCTCTTATAGACAAGCAGTGTCTACCTACTGAGGCTCGCAGGACCCTATGTCTAGCCCTTATACAGTGTCATATGGATTATGCTTGCTCTTCATGGTACTCTGCCTTGACAAAAAAACTAAAAGACTGCAAATCACCCAGAACAAAATCGTAAGATTCATCCTGGGGCTGGGACTTAGAGAACATGTAGGCCAGGATGAATTACAGCAGTTGGAAATGCTGAATGTTGAAGACAGAGTAAAACAACTGAAGCTAAATCATGTTTATAAAATTGCTCACAAACAATGTCCAGAATATCTTGCTGCCAATTTTGTCAAGGCTGGAAACCAAAGCAATCATAGTACTAGGGGAAGAGAGCACAACTTCGTAGTGCCCACAGTCAGTGGCCAGACTTAAAACACCTTTTATTGTATGGCAATAAAGGAATGAAACAGACTGCCTGCACATGTCAAAGCCAGTCATAACATGAACCAGTTTAAGAAGAGAGCCAAAAGGTGTCTGATGAATGTTGCTACAGAAAGGGAGGGGAATGATTTTTTATTTTTTTAGCTAACACGCGTGTACCTTATTCCTAGTAATGACCCTCGTATTGTAGATAGTCTTAATGACCCTCGTGTAGTAGATAGTTTTCTTAGTATGATAATAAGATGTTATCTCCATTATAGAACAATAAGATATTATAACCTTTATATTATAATAATATGGTATACTTCCCTGGGTGGTTGGTAGACAGCAACCACCCAGGGAAGTACTACCGTCCTGCCAGATGACTGTGAAACAAAAACCTGTAACTGTTTTGCATGATGGTAGGATTGCTGGTTTCTTTTTCTGTCTCATAAACACGCTAGATAACAGGGATATCTTGCTACTCCTACTTACACTTTGGTCACACTTCACAGACATGCACATGCATATATATATATACATACATCTAGGTTTTTCTCCTTTTTCTAAATAGCTCTTGTTCTTCTTTATTTCTTCTATTTTCCATGGGGAAGTGGAAAAGAATCTTTCCTCCGTAAGCCATGCGTGTCGTATGAGGCGACTAAAATGCCGGGAGCAATGGGCTAGTAACCCCTTCTCCTGTAGACATTTACTAAAAAAGAGAAGAAGAAAAACTTCATAAAACTGGGATGCTTAAATGTGCGTGGATTTTAGTGCGGATGACAAGAAACAGATGATTGCTGATGTTATAAAATGAAAAGAAGTTGGATGTCCTGGCCCTAAGCGAAACAAAGCTGAAGGGGGTAGGAGAGTTTCAGTGGGGGGAAATAAATGGGATTAAATCTGGAGTATCTGAGAGAGTTAGAGCAAAGGAAGGGGTAGCAGTAATGTTAAATGATCAGTTATGGAAGGAGAAAAGAGAATATGAATGTGTAAATTCAAAAATTATGTGGATTAAAGTAAAGGTTGGATGCGAGAAGTGGGTCATAATAAGAGTGTATGCACCTGGAGAAGAGAGGAATGCAGAGGAGAGAGAGAGATTTTGGGAGATGTTAAGTGAATGTATAGGAGCCTTTGAACCAAGTGAGAGAGTAATTGTGGTAGGGGACCTGAATGCTAAAGTAGGAGAAACTTTTAGAGAGGGGGTGGTAGGTAAGTTTGGGGTGCCAGGTGTAAATGATAATGGGAGCCCTTTGATTGAACTTTGTATAGAAAGGGGTTTAGTTATAGGTAATACATATTTAAGAAAAAGAGGATAAATAAGTATACAAGATATGATGTAGGGCGAAATGACAGTAGTTTGTTGGATTATGTATTGGTAGATAAAAGACTGTTGAGTAGACTTCAGGATGTACATGTTTATAGAGGGGCCACAGATATATCAGATCACTTTCTAGTTGTAGCTACACTGAGAGTAAAAGGTAGATGGGATACAAGGAGAATAGAAGCATCAGGGAAGAGAGAGGTGAAGGTTTATAAACTAAAAGAGGAGGCAGTTAGGGTAAGATATAAACAGCTATTGGAGGATAGATGGGCTAATGAGAGCATAGGCAATGGGGTCGAAGAGGTATGGGGTAGGTTTAAAAATGTAGTGTTAGTGTGTTCAGCAGAAGTTTGTGGTTACAGGAAAGTGGGTGCAGGAGGGAAGAGGAGCGATTGGTGAATGATGATGTAAAGAGAGTAGTAAGGGAGAAAAAGTTAGCATATGAGAAGTTTTTACAAAGTAGAAGTGATGCAAGGAGGGAAGAGTATATGGAGAAAAAGAGAGAGGTTAAGAGAGTGGTGAAGCAATGTAAAAAGAGAGCAAATGAGAGGGCGGGTGGGATGTTTATCAACAAATTTTGTTGAAAAAAGAAAAAGTTTTGGAGTGAGATTAACAAGTTAAGAAACCCTAGAGAACAAATGGATTTGTCAGTTAAAAATAGGAGAGGAGAGTTATTAAATGGAGAGTTAGAGGTATTGGGAAGATGGAGGGAATATATTGAGGAATTGTTAAATGTTGATGAAGATAGGGAAGCTGTGATTTCGTGTATAGGGCAAGGAGGAATAACATCTTGTAGGAGTGAGGAAGAGCCAGTTGTGAGTGTGGGGGAAGTTCGTGAGGCAGTAGGTAAAATGAAAGGGGGTAAGGCAGCCGGGATTGATGGGATAAAGATAGAAATGTTAAAAGCAGGGGGGGATATAGTTTTGGAGTGGTTGGTGCAATTATTTAATAAATGTATGGAAGAGGGTAAGGTACCTAGGGATTGGCAGAGAGCATGCATATTTCCTTTGTATAAAGGCAAAGGGATAAAAGAGAGTGCAAAAATTATAGGGGATAAGTCTGTTGAGTATACCTGGTAAAGTGTATGGTAGAGTTATAATTGAAAGAATTAAGAGTAAACGGAGAATAGGATAGCAATGAACAAGGAGGCTTTAGGAAAGGTAGGGGGTGTGTGGACCAGGTGTTTACAGTGAAACATATAAGTGAACAGTATTTAGATAAGGCTAAAGAGGTCTTTGTGGCATTTATGGATTTGGAAAAGGCGTATGACAGGGTGGATAGGGGGGCAATGTGGCAGATGTTGCAAGTGTATGGTGTAGGAGGTAGGTTACTGAAAGCAGTGAAGAGTTTTTTAACGAGGATAGTGAGGCTCAAGTTAGAGTATGTAGGAAAGAGGAAAATTTTTTCCCAGTAAAAGTAGGCCTTAGACAAGGATGTGTGATGTCACCGTGGTTTGTTTAATATATTTATAGATGGGGTTGTAAGAGAAGTAAATGTGAGGGTCTTGGCAAGAGGCGTGGAGTTAAAAGATAAAGAATCACACACAAAGTGGGAGTTGTCACAGCTGCTCTTTGCTGATGACACTGTGCTCTTGGGAGATTCTGAAGAGAAGTTGCAGAAATTGGTGGATGAATTTGGTAGGGTGTGCAAAAGAAGAAAATTAAAGGTGAATACAGGAAAGAGTAAGGTTATGAGGATAACAAAAAGATTATGTGATGAAAGATTGGATATCAGATTGGAGGGAGAGAGTATGGAGGAGGTGAACGTATTCAGATATTTGGGAGTGGACGTGTCAGCGGATGGGTCTATGAAAGATGAGGTGAATCATAGAATTGATGAGGGAAAAAGAGTGAGTGGTGCACTTAGGAGTCTGTGGAGACAAAGAACTTGTCCTTGGAGGCAAAGAGGGGAATGTATGAGAGTATAGTTTTAACCAACGCTCTTATATGGGTGTGAAGCGTGGGTGATGAATGTTGCAGTGAGGAGAAGGCTGGAGGCAGTGGAGATGTCATGTCTGAGGGCAAAGTGTGGTGTGAATATAATGCAGAGAATTCGTAGTTTGGAAGTTAGGAGGAGGTGCGGGATTACCAAAACTGTTGTCCAAGGGCTGAGGAAGGGTTGTTGAGGTGGTTCGGACATGTAGAGAGAATGGAGCGAAACAGAATGACTTCAAGAGTGTATCAGTCTGTAGTGGAAGGAAGGCAGGGTAGGGGTCGGCCTAGGAAAGGTTGGAGGGAGGGGGTAAAGGAGGTTTTGTGTGCGAGGGGCTTGGACTTCCAGCAGGCATGCGTGAGCGTGTTTGATAGGAGTGAATGGAGACAAATGGTTTTTAATACTTGACGTGCTGTTGGAGTGTGAGCAAAGTAACATTTATGAAGGGATTCAGGGAAACCGGCAGGCCGGACTTGAGTCCTGGAGATGGGAAGTACAGTGCCTGCACTCTGAAGGAGGGGTGTTAATGTTGCAGTTTAAAAACTGTAGTGTAAAGCACCCTTCTGGCAAGACAGTGATGGAGTGAATGATGGTGAAAGTTTTTCTTTTTCGGGCCACCCTGCCTTGGTGGGAATCGGCCAGTGTGATAATAATAAAAAAAAAAAAAATGACCCTAATGAAAATAAGTCACTCTGTCTGACTTTTTTGGGTTATCCTAGGTACTTTACACATATGCTTCTATGTATGATAATCTGTGTAACTGTATTTGTGTATACCTGAATAAACTTACTTACTAATTACTTACTTAACCTGGATAAGTGAACCCCATCCCTGACATACATGTCATTTCTACCGTAGAAGTGGTCCCAGTTGTCAATGAATGGTGCTGCATTATCCTTACAGTGTTTGTCCAGCCAACAATACCAACAGCTCTGGACAATCATTTGTTTCCAACACCCCTTCTTGGCAAAATGCCACATATGATAGGGCACCCCCCTTCTTCCTAATTATGTCCTTTGCTGTCCTGTACCTTCTAATTAAATCCTCAATTCTACGCTTTCCAACATCATTGCCTCCAATACTGAGGCACTGATCCCATTATTGTTCATGATGTTGTCAAGCTGGCTAACAATATCCTCCATTCCAGCCCCAGGAAAGCAAACCCTCTGTCTCCTACTCCTATCCTGCAAAACCTATCCATATACTTAACTTGACTATGCCCAACAACAACAATTGTTTTTTTTACCTTCCTAGGTGTCATTCACCGTGACGTTCCCAGGCTGGGTTTGACTGGTGTTGAGGGTGTGGGAGTGAATTCTTGGGTAGCTTTGGGTAGGGGTGGTTTTGATCAGGACCTGCCTTGTATGGGCCAGAAGGCCTTCTGCAATGTTCCACCATTCTTATGTTCTTATGTAATAGAGAAGGGACACTGAAATATGCCTTCTCAAATCAGTTTTATACATCATTAGTAAGGCCTCGCCTACATTACGAAGCTCAGTTCTGGTCTTCATTTTACAGAATGGATTTTAATTCATTAGAAAACATTCAGTGATGAATGACAAAACTAATACATCGCATTAGAAGTCTACTGTATAAGAACATAAGGACACATGAAAAGAGGAACATTGCAGTAGGCCTGTTGGCCTGTGCTAGGCAAGTCCTTTACAGAACCATCCCACTAACAGAACATTTGCCCAACCCACTTTCAGTGCTACCCTAACAATAAGCTCTGACAAATCTATTTACTCACATGCAAGTCCCACTCAAATCCAACCCCTCTCATTCATGTATTTGTCCAACTTAAACTTGAAACTACCTAAGGTTTTAGCTTCAATAACCCTACTAGGCAGACTGTTCCACTCATCAACTACCCTATTTCCCAAGCAATACTTTCCTATATCCTTTCTAAATCTCAACTTCTCTAATTGAATCCATTATTGTGGGTTCTCTCTTGGAGAGATATCCTCAGGACCTTACTAATATCCCCTTTATTAATACCCATCTTCCACTTATACACTTCGATCATGTCTCCTTTCATTCTTCATCTAACAAGTGAATGTAATTTAACCCTTTCACTGTTTTGGCTGTATATATACATCTTATGAGCCAATATGTTTGACGTATATATACTAAAAAAATCTAGCGCCGTCAAATCAAGCAGGAGAATGCTGGTAGGCCCACATATGAGAGAATGGGTCTGTGTGGTAAGTGTGCGCAGTATAAAATAAATCCTGCAGCACACAGTGCATAATGAGGAAAAAAAACTCCGACCATGTTTTTGGATTAAAATGCCGACTTTGAGCTGTATTTTCATATAGTATTTATTGTTGTATTCTTGTTTTCTTGGTCTCATTTGATAGAATGGAAAACATATAGAAATAGAAGTGATTTTGATTGGTTTTACTATGAAAAGGATCTTGAAATGGAGCTCAAATTGGCAGAAATGTTCGATTTTTGCCGATGTTCAAGAGTAAACAAATGACGTCATTGCCCAATAAATGTCCAGCTAGCCATTCTAATATGCAGTCACGAATGGGTTGACATTATTTATACAATTATTGCAATATTGCAGTAGTCTGCATAACAGTAAATCTATTTTTTTGTGTGAATAAAAATTCAAAATAGAAAGCAAGAGTATTACAACAGGGGCCTGGAGACATGACAGATGAACAGAGAAAATGTTCTTTTAGTGCCAGGAGTGTCTGCATTGTTCATTCTGGACCCTTTTTTGAAATTGGCATAATTTTTAATTTGCATGAAATTGGCCAAATTGCCAATTTCTGACCACTTTATTGGGTAATCGAAATCAGTAAATGGGTGGTTTCTTGTACTCAATAGATAGAACAAATGGAATTCTAAAGAAATAGCTATGAGTTTGGTGTACTTGAACATTAGAATTGGGCGAAAATAGGGCTCAAAGTGGGTGAAATCGCCGATGCGTAAATGTCACCAAAGTCGCTAACTTTGCGAGTGTGTAATTCCGTAAGATTTCCATCAAATTTCGTACTTTTGGTATCATTATCATCGGGAAAAGATTCTCTATCATTTCATAAGATTTTTTTTTTTTTTTTTCAAATATTTTGTGACACCTGGAGACATTTCAGGATTTGGGGTTGTGACAGTCAAAGGGTTAAGGGACTTCAATCTTTCTTCATGCAGAAGACTTCTAATGCTTTGAATTAATTTGGTCATTCTTCGCTGAATGTTTCTGAACAAATTAATATCCATTCTATAATATGGAGACCAGAACTGAGCTGCGTAATCGAGGTGAGAACTTACTAATGATGTATAAAGCTGTAATATAACCACTGGGCTTGTGTTGCTTACACTTCTTGCTAAAAATCTCGGTAATCTGTTTGCCGTAATACTTAGGCATTGCTGTCTTGGCTTAAAGTTGCTGCTTACCATAACCCCGAAATCCTTTTTGCAATCTGTATGGCAAGGTTTTACATTTTTTAAATTATAAGTGCTAGTGTTATGGACACTCCTGAGCTTCAGAACCTTGCATTTATCTACACTGAACTGCATCTGCCAGTTTTCTGACCAGGAATTGAGTTTGTCTAAATCCTCCTGAAGTTCCGTGACATCTTTGCTTGAATCAATTATCCTACCTATCTTCATTTAATCGGCGAAGTTGCTCATATCACTTGCAATTCCCTCATCAAGGTCATTGATATATATTATAAACAACAATGGGCCTAAGACTGATCCGTGTGAAACGCCACTTGTTACAAAGCCCGACTCAGATTTAACCCCATTTAAGCACACTTTCTGCTCCCTATTGGTGAGCCATGACTCGATCCGTGACAGCACTTTTCCCCCAGTGCCATGAGCTGCCACTTGTTTTAATAGTCTCTGGTGCAGTACTCAATCAAAAACCTTACTAAAATCTAAATAAATAATATTGAATTCTTATGTAATAGAGAAGGGCACTGAAACATGCTTTACAAGACTAAGATTTAATTTTTGAAGTATCCCTATCGGCAATTTTCTAAGGTTCGACTTGCATCCATTTTGACTTGACCGGTTGATCGGAACCAAGCTTGGTCATAAGTCAGATGGTACCTGTACTCCTCCCTCCTTGCATCACTTCTACTTTGTAAAAACCTCTCATATGCTAACTTTTTCTCTCTTACTACTCTGTTTACATCATCATTCCACCAATTGCTGTTCTTCCCTCCCACATCCACTTTCCTGTAACCACAAACTGCTGGTGAACACCCTAACACTATATTCTTAACCCTTTCAGGATCCAGAGGCCAAATCTCAAAGGGTGCACCAGTGTCCAAGAATTTAAAAAAAAAAATTCTTAAAGAATTAAAGATAATTTTCTATAGGTAATAAAACAAAAAAAAATTTTTTTTTGATCAGTAGTTACCGAGGTATAGAGGCGTGAAGTTGACCCTCAATGACCTAGTGGCAGCAACATCCGCGACTTCCGTAAAGTCTCAGTTATTTTATTTTAGGTTTTTGTTACCATTTTCTTATCTATTTTTTTTCCAGCAACTTTTGTGGCCTGTGAGACCAATATAATGTATAATGTATAAGTGTACACTCATTGTATTCAGCACAATAACTGCACTAATTTGTTTATTATTATTATATTGCTTACAAAACTTGTTTACAAGTTTATTGTAAACAAAATAATGATGAAAATATTAGTGCAGTTTTGAGTACAACAGTACCATATAGTACCATATGATACCATAGGGTACAATGGTACCATATGGTACAATGTACCATAGGGTGCAATGGTACCATAGGGTGCAATGGTACCCTATGGTACAATGGTACCATAGGGTGCAATGGTACCATATGGTGCAATGGTACCAAATGGTACAATGGTACATTGTACCATATGGTACTGTTGTATTCACACAATAACTGCATTAATAATTTCATCATTATTTCTTCTATAATAACTGTTTACAACAAAAAATGCAAAAAATGCTGTATATTAGTAATGTTATATTATATATTTTTACATACGTACAGCCACTGGACATGTTGCTTGAGGTGGATGATGCAGCACTTTGTCTTGGAAACTGCTGAGTCAGTGTCCCACACTCACTCAGTCCTGGCTGGTGCCTCATGGCATTGACACCTCATACTGGCCTTGTGTTACAGGGTACCATATGGTACAAGGTGCCATATGGTACAGGGTACCATACAGTATAGGGTACAATATGGTACATTGTACCATATGGTACAGGGTACCATATAGTACAGAATACCATATGGTGCAGGGTAGCATATTTTACAGGGTACCATTTGGTACACAAATAGTTACATAGATTATCATACATAGCAGCATATGTTTGGAGACCTAGGATAACCAAAAAGGTCAGATAGACGTATTCCCATTAGGGTCCCTGTACCATATGGTACAATGTACCATATTGCACATTGTAACATATTGTATATTGTACCATATACCATTTTACCATATGATACCATTATATGGTATGGCACCATTGTACCATATGGTACCATTGCACCATATGGTTCATAACCATAGAGTTTCTCGTCAGATCCACTTCCATCAGTCTTAGAACTATAAGTTGGGAAGAGGAGAGTCAGAATTCGCCTGGGGAGTGAGAGCTTCCTTCCTGCCAGGCATGGTGAACAAAGCCACCTTGATGGCGTTCCCACAATGCCATGCGGGCGTCCAGATTTTTTCTATAGTGCGCACACTGACTGCCCAGACCCATTCTCTTAGATGTAGACCTACCAGCCTTCTTGAGCTAAATTTGAGGCCGCTAGAATTTTGGCGTAGTTCTACGGTTTGGACCCACAACTCAAAGCAGTAGAACTACTGCACAGACCCTGAAAGGGCTAAACTTACCCATACATCTTCTACCTCGTTGCTTATACTCACACTAGCCCATCTGTCCTCCTACAGTTGTTTATATCTTACCCTAACTGCCTCCTCCTTTAGTTTATAAACCTTCACCTCTGCAGATCACATACCATTAGGAATTGTGATGAATTGTCTTGTATATTCAATTGTATTGTGCAGTGTTGCACATTTCTTTCTAATGAACTTGCTTGTATGTACAGGGCACTTGCAGATGTTGACAATGATGGACGTCTGTCTTGTGAAGAGTTTGTGCTAGCTCTGTACTTGTGTGAGTCAGCTAAAGCTGGAAACAAGCTTCCTACGGTGCTGCCAGCTGACTTGATTCCCCCAACCAATCGTCGCCAGAGAACCTCCAGCATTCACTCCACTGGTTCAGCAGGCACTCCAGTTACTGATGTCTTAGGAGGAGCAGTTAATGATAGTAAGTAATGACACTGATTCATTGATGAGAAGTACTAGTCATGGTCCTCACATGAGTGAGTTATAGATAAGAGGTACTAGCCAGGACAATACTGGGTATTCCAGTGTTTTGTCTGTGACATCAGGTGTTTCTTGGCAGCTATATTGAAGGTCAAGTCACAACAACATAAACATATCACGAATGTACAGTATAAGTTTTTTCTCTTGTTTTCATAGTCTCTGTTATGGTTATTGCTTGAGTGTTCCTAAGTGTGGTAATCAGCAAGATGACTCAACTTTAACACACTACAGGAATCTCAAGAATTTTGGAAATGAAAGATGATTTCTGGCATGAGGTGAAAAGACTAGTGGTCAATACCACTCAAGGGAGATTATCTCATGCTGATGAAGGGCTCTTGATCCAAGGATTTGAAGTTGCCTTCCCTATCCTTGCATCAGATCTGATTACCTCTCATTATGAAGATGCTCTATGACCCCCACTGATTTAGTACAGTGGACCCTTGGGTAACGATTTTAATCCGTTCCAGAGAGCTTGTCCTTAACCGATTTTATCAATAGCCGAATTAATTTTCCTCATAAGAAGTAGTGAGGCTCAAGTTAGAGTATGTAGGAAAGAGGGAAATTATTTACCAGTAAAAGTAGGCCTTAGACAAGGATGTGTGATGTCACCGTGGTTGTTTAATATATTTATAGATGGGGTTGTAAGAGAAGTAAATGCGAGGGTCTTGGCAAGAGGCGTGGAGTTAAAAGATAAAGAATCACACACAAAGTGGGAGTTGTCACAGCTGCTCTTTGCTGATGACACTGTGCTCTTGGGAGATTCTGAAGAGAAGTTGCAGAGATTGGTGGATGAATTTGGTAGGGTGTGCAAAAGAAGAAAATTAAAGGTGAATACAGGAAAGAGTAAGGTTATGAGGATAACAAAAAGATTAGGTGATGAAAGATTGGATATCAGATTGGAGGGAGAGAGTATGGAGGAGGTGAATGTATTCAGATATTTGGGAGTGGACGTGTCAGCGGATGGGTCTATGAAAGATGAGGTGAATCATAGAATTGATGAGGGGAAAAGAGTGAGTGGTGCACTTAGGAGTCTGTGGAGACAAAGAACTTTGTCCTTGGAGGCAAAGAGGGGAATGTATGAGAGTATAGTTTTACCAACGCTCTTATATGGGTGTGAAGCATGGGTGATGAATGTTGCAGCGAGGAGAAGGCTGGAGGCAGTGGAGATGTCATGTCTGAGAGCAATGTGTGGTGTGAATATAATGCAGAGAATTTGTAGTTTGGAAGTTAGGAGGAGGTGCGGGATTACCAAAACTGTTGTCCAGAGGGCTGAGGAAGGGTTGTTGAGGTGGTTCGGACATGTAGAGAGAATGGAGCGAAACAGAATGACTTCAAGAGTGTATCAGTCTGTAGTGGAAGGAAGGCGGGGTAGGGGTCGGCCTAGGAAAGGTTGGAGAGAGGGGTAAAGGAGGTTTTGTGTGCGAGGGGCTTGGACTTCCAGCAGGCATGCGTGAGCGTGTTTGATAGGAGTGAATGGAGACAAATGGTTTTTAATACTTGACGTGCTGTTGGAGTGTGAGCAAAGTAACATTTATGAAGGGGTTCAGGGAAACCGGCAGGCCGGACTTGAGTCCTGGAGATGGGAAGTACAGTGCCTGCACTCTGAAGGAGGGGTGTTAATGTTGCAGTTTAAAAACTGTAGTGTAAAGCACCCTTCTGGCAAGACAGTGATGGAGTGAATGATTGTGAAAGTTTTTCTTTTTCGGGCCA
This sequence comes from Cherax quadricarinatus, assembly GCF_026875155.1. Lineage (NCBI taxonomy): Eukaryota > Metazoa > Arthropoda > Malacostraca > Decapoda > Parastacidae > Cherax > Cherax quadricarinatus. Next base: position 41,259,517 of record NC_069427.1, read on the forward strand.
CCCTGCCTTGGTGGGAATCGGCCAGTGTGATAATAAAAAAATAATAAAAAAAGAAGTAATGGAAACCCAATTAATCCGTTCCTGCTGTCAGGAGGCTTGACAGAATAGTACGTACTTCAATATGATGCTATTTTCAACTGTTATATTTTTTTTTTTATTTATTTTTTTTTTTCAACAAGTCGGCCATCTCCCACCGAAGCAGAGTGACCCAAAAAACAAAGAAAATCCCCAAAAAGAAAATACTTTCATCATCATTCAACACTTTCACCACACTCACACATTATCACTGTTTTTGCAGAGGTGCTCAGAATACAACAGTTTAGAAGCATATACAGTGGACCCCCGGTTAACGATATTTTTTCATTCCAGAAGTATGTTCAGGTGCCAGTACTGACTGAATTTGTTCCCATAAGGAATATTGTGAAGTAGATTATTCCATTTCAGACCCCCAAACATACACGTACAAACGCACTTACATAAATACACTTACATAATTGGTCGCATTGGGAGGTGATCGTTATGCGGGGGTCCACTGTACGTATAAAGATACACAACATGTCTCTCCAAACTGCCAATATCCCAAACCCCTCCTTTAAAGTGCAGGCATTGTACTTCCCATTTCCAGGACTCAAGTCCGAATATATGAAAATAACCGGTTTCCCTGAATCCCTTCACTAAATATTACCCTGCTCACACTCCAACAGATCGTCAGGTCCCAAGTACCATTCGTCTCCATTCACTCCTATCTAACATGCTCACGCACTCTTGCTGGAAGTCCAAGCCCCTCGCCCACAAAACCTCCTTTACCCCGTCTCTCCAACCCTTTCGAGGACGACCCCTACCCCGCCTTCCTTCCCCTATAGATTTATATGCTTTCCATGTCATTCTACTTTGATCCATTCTCTCTAAATGACCAAACCACCTCAACAGCCACTCTTCTGCCCTCTGACTAATACTTTTATTAGCTCCACGTCTTTTCCTAATTTCCACACTCCGAATTTTCTGCATAATATTTACACCACACATTGCCCTTAGACAGGACATCTCCACTGCCTCCAACCACCTCCTCGCTGCTGCATTCACAACCCAAGCTTCACATCCATATAAGAGTGTACTACTATACTTTCATACATTCCCTTCTTTGCCTCAATAGATAATGTTTTTTGACTCCACATTTACCTCAACGCACCACTCACCTTTTTTCCTTCATCAATTCTATTATTAACCTCATCCTTCATAAATCCATCCGCCAACATGTCAACTCCCAAGTATCTGAAAACATTCACTTCTTCCATACTCCTCCTCCCCAATTTGATATCCAATTTTTCTTTATCTAAATCATTTGATTCCCTCATCACCTTACTCTTTTCTATGTTTATTTTCAACTTTATACCTTTACACACATTCCCAAACTCATCCACTAACCTTTGCAATTTTTCTTTAGAATCTCCCATAAGCACAGTATCATCAGCAAAAAGTATCTGTGTCAATTCCCATTTTGAATTTGATTCCCCATAATTTAATCCCACCCCTCTCCCGAACACCCTAGCATTTACTTCTTTTACAACCCCATCTGTAAATATATTAAACAACCATGGTGACATAACACATCCCTGTCTAAGACCTACTTTTACTGGGAAGTAGTCTCCCTCTCTTCTACACACCCTAACCTGAGCCTCACTATCCTCATAAAAACTCTTTATAGCATTTAGTAACTTACCACCTATTCCATATACTTGCAACATCTGCCACGTTGCTCCTCTATCCACTCTATCATATGCCTTTTCTAAATCCATAAATGCAATAAAAACTTCCCTACCTTTATCTAAATACTGTTCACATATATGCTTCAATGTAAACACTTGATCTACACATCCCCTACCTACTCTGAAACCTCCTTGCTCATCCGCAATCCTACATTCTGTCTTACCTCAAATTCTTTCAATTATAACCCTACCGTACACTTTTCCTGGTATACTCAGTAAACTTATTCCTCTATAATTTTTACAATCTCTTTTGTCCCCTTTCCCTTTATATAAAGGTACTATACATGCTCTCTGCCAATCCCTAGGTACCTTCCCCTCTTTCATACATTTACTTAATTAACAAAAGTACCAACCACTCCAACACTATATCCCCCCTGCTTTTAACATTTCTGTCCTGATCCCATCAGTTCCAGCTGCTTTACCCCCTTTCATTCTACGTAATGCCTCATGTACCTCCCCCACACTTACATTCTGCTCTTCTTCACTCCTAAAAGATGGTATACCTCCCTGGCCAGTGCATGAAATTACCGCCTCCCTTTCTTCCTTAACATTTAAAAGTTCCTCAAAATATTCTCGCCATCTACCTAATACCTCCATCTCCCCATGTACTAACTCCCCTACTCTGTTTTTAACTGACAAATCCATACGTTCCCTAGGCTTTCTTAACTTGTTTAACTCACTCCAAATTTTTTTCTCGTTTTCTTTAATTAAAATTTATAGACAGTGCCTCTCCCACTCTATCATCTGCTCTCCTTTTGCACTCTCTCACCACTCTCTTCACCTTTCTTTTCCTCTCCATATACTCTGCTCTTCTTATAACACTTCTGCTTTGTAAAAACCTCTCATAAGCTACCTTTTTCTCTTTTATCACACCCTTTACTTCATCATCTCACCAATCACTCCTCTTTTCCTCCTGCCCCCACCCTCCTATAACCACAAACTTCTGCCCCACATTCTAATACTGCATTTTTAAAACTATTCCAACCCTCTTCAACCCCTTCCCCCCCCACTACTCATCTTTGCACTAAACCACCTTTCTGCCAATAGTCGCTTGTATCTCACCCGAACTTCCTCCTCCCTTAGTTTATACACTTTCACCTCCCTCTTACTTGTTGTTGCCACTTTCCCCTTTTCCCATCTACCTCTTACTCTAACTGTAGCTACAACTAAATAATGATCCGATATATCAGTTGCCCCTCTATAAACATGTACATCCTGGAGCCTACCCATCAACCTTTTATCCACCAATACATAATCTAACAAACTACTTTCATTTCGTGCTGCATCATACCTTGTATATTTATTTATCCTCTTTTTCATAAAATATGTATTACTTATTACCAAATCTCTTTCTACACATAGCTCAATTAAAGGCTCCCCATTTACATTTACCCCTGGCACCCCAAATTTACCTACTACTCCCTCCATAACATTTTTACCCACTTAAGCATTGAAATCCCCAACCACCATTACTCTCACACTTGATTCAAAACTCCCAACGCATTCACTCAACATTTCCCAAAATTTCTCTCTCTCCTCTACACTTCTCTCTTCTCCATGTGCATACACGCTTACTATAACCCACTATTCACATCCAATCTTTATTTTACTCCACATAATCCTTGAATTAATACATTTATACCCCCTCTTTTCCTGCCATAGCTTATCCTTCAACATTATTGCTACTCCTTCTTTAGCTCTAACTCTATTTGAAACCCCTGACGTAATCCCATTTATTCCTCTCCATTGAAACTCTCCCACCCCCTTCAGCTTTGTTTCACTTAAAGCCAGGACATCCAGCTTCTTCTCATTCATAACATCCACAATCATCTCTTTCTTATCATTTGCACAACATCCATGCACATTCAGACTTCCCACTTTGACTTGACTGAACGATTTACTGATTTGACTGAGTGACACACTGACTTGACTGAATAAGTTACTGACTTGACTGAATGACTTACTGACTTGACTCTTATTGAAAAAGTGTGTGTGTTTCACACACAGTGTAGTTTTCTGTAATGGTTGCGGTCATTTTTTTTTTTTTTATCCCTCCCCACTTTCCAACCGTAATACCTCTCTATAATGTCAGATTTTTACTAATTTAGGCATTTTTATCATGCTTCTATGTTATTTATGTTATACCTAATATTATGACTTTTACATCTATCATAATTCATCTAATATGACATAATAAACAATATTAATAACATAGAAACATGATATTCATTCTAGAATGAATAAAATATGTCATGATGTCTGTGAGGATAAGTGATGGAAGTGTTGTTGTTGGGTTTATAATGGCCACTGAGAGGCTTCTGCCACCACCACTATATGAACGTAATTTATAAATAAGAAATATTTAGTAAGGGAGAAAAAGTTAGCATATGAGAAGTTTTTACAAAGTAGAAGTGATGCAAGGAGGGAAGAGTATATGGAGAAAAAGAGAGAGGTTAAGAGAGTGATGAAGCAATGTAAAAAGAGAGCAAATGAGAGAGTGGGTGAGATGTTATCAACAAATTTTGTTGAAAATAAGAAAAAGTTTTGGAGTGAGATTAACAAACTAAGGAAGCCTAAAGAACAAATGGATTTGTCAGTTAAAAATAGGAGAAGAGACTTATTAAATGGAGAGTTAGAGGTATTGGGAAGACGGAGGGAATATTTTGAGGAATTGTTAAATGTTGATGAAGATAGGGAAGCTGTGATTTCGTGTATAGGGCAAGGAGGAATAACATCTTGTAGGAGCGAGGAAGAGCCAGTTGTGAGCGTGGGGGAAGTTCGTGAGGCAGTAGGTAAAATGAAAGGGGGTAAGGCAGCCGGGATGGATGGGATAAAGATAGAAATGTTAAAAGCAGGTGTGGATATAGTTTTGGAGTGGTTGGTGCAATTATTTAATAAATGTATGGAAGAGGGTAAGGTACCTAGGGATTGGCAGAGAGCATGCATAGTTCCTTTGTATAAAGGCAAAGAGGACAAAAGAGAGCGCAAAAATTATAGGTTGGTAGACAGCAACCACCCAGGGAAGTACTACCGTCCTGCCAGATGACTGTGAAACAGAAACCTGTAACTGTTTTGCATGATGGTAGGATTTGCTGGTTTCTTTTTCTCTCATAAACACGCTAGATAACAGGGATATCTTGCTACTCCTACTTACATTTTGGTCACACTTCACAGACACGCACATGCATATATATATACATACATCTAGGTTTTTCTCCTTTTTCTAGATAGCTCTTGTTCTTCTTTATTTCTTCTATTGTCCATGGGGAAGTGGAAAAGAATCTTTCCTCCGTAAACCATGCGTGTCGTATGAGGCGACTAAAATGCCGGGAGCAATGGGCTAGTAACCCCTTCTCCTGTAGACATTTACTAAAAAAGAGAAGAAGAAAAACTTTATAAAACTGGGATGCTTGAATGTGCGTGGATGTAGTGCGGATGACAAGAAACAGATGATTGCTAATGTTATGAATGAAAAGAAGTTGGATGTCCTGGCCCTAAGCGAAACAAAGCTGAAGGGGGTAGGGGAGTTTCGGTGGGGGGAAATAAATGGGATTAAATCTGGAGTATCTGAGAGAGTTAGAGCAAAGGAAGGGGTAGCAGTAATGATGAAGGATCAGTTATGGAAGGAGAAAAGAGAATATGAATGTGTAAATTCAAGAATTATGTGGATTAAAGTAAAGGTTGGATACGAAAAGTGGGTCATAATAAGCGTGTATGCACCTGGAGAAGAGAGGAATGCATAGGAGAGAGAGAGATTTTGGGAGATGTTAAGTGAATGTATAGGAGCCTTTGAACCAAGTGAGAGAGTAATTGTGGTAGGGGACCTGAATGCTAAAGTAGGAGAAACTTTCAGAGAGGGTGTGGTAGGTAAGTTTGGGGTGCCAGGTGTAAATGATAATGGGAGCCCTTTGATTGAACTTTGTATAGAAAGGGGTTTAGTTATAGGTAATACATATTTTAAGAAAAAGAGGATAAATAAGTATACAAGATATTATGTAGGGCGAAATGACAGTAGTTTGTTGGATTATGTATTGGTAGATAAAAGACTGCTGAGTAGACTTCAGGATGTACATGTTTATAGAGGGGCCATAGATATATCAGATCACTTTATAGTTGTAGCTACACTGAGATACAAGGAGAATAGAAGCATCAGGGAAGAGAGAGGTGAAGGTTTATAAACTAAAAGAGAAGGCAGTTAGGGTAAGATATAAACAGCTATTGAAGGATAGATGGGCTAATGAGAGCATAGGCAATGGGGTCGAAGAGGTATGGGGTAGGTTTAAAAATGTAGTGTTAGAGTGTTCAGCAGAAGTTTGTGGTTACAGGAAAGTGGGTGCAGGAGGGAAGAGGAGCGATTGGTGGAAAGATGATGTAAAGAGAGTAGTAAGGGAGAAAAAGTTAGCATATGAGAAGTTTTTTACAAAGTAGAAGTGATGTAAGGAGGGAAGAGTATATGGAGAAAAAGAGAGAGGTTAAGAGAGTGGTGAAGCAATGTAAAAAGAGAGCAAATGAGAGAGTGGTGAGATGTTATCAACAAATTTTGTTGAAAATAAGAAAAAGTTTGGAGTGAGATTAACAAGTTAAGGAAGCCTAGAGAACAAATGGATTTGTCAGTTAAAAATAGGAGAGGAGTGTTATTAAATGGAGAGTTAGAGGTATTGGGAAGATGGAGGGAATATTTTGAGGAATTGTTAAATGTTGATGAACATATGGAAGCTGTGATTTCGTGTATAGGGCAAGGAGGAGTAACATCTTGTAGGAGTGAGGAAGAGCCAGTTGTGAGTGTGGGGGAAGTTCGTGAGGCAGTAGGTAAAATGAAAGGGGGTAAGGCAGCCGGGATTGATGGGATAAAGATAGAAATGTTAAAAGCAGGTGGGGATATAGTTTGGAGAGGTTGGTGCAATTATTTAATAAATGTATGGAAGAGGGTAAGGTACCTAGGGATTGGCAGAGAGCATGCATAGTTCCTTTGTATAAAGGCAAAGGGACAAAGAGAGTGCAAAATTTATAGGGGATAAGTCTGTTGAGTATACCTGGTAAAGTGTATGGTAGAGTTATTATTGAAAGAATTAAGAGTAAGACGGAGAATAGGATAGCAGATGAACAAGGAGGCTTTAGGAAAGGTAGGGGGTTTGTGGACCAGGTGTTTACAGTGAAACATATAAGTGAACAGTATTTAGATAAGGCTAAAGAGGTGTTTGTGGCAATTATGGATTTGGAAAAGCCATATGACAGGGTGGATAGGTGGGCAATGTGGCAGATGTTGCAGGTGTATGGTGTAGGAGGTAGGTTACTGAAAGCAGTGAAGAGTTTTTACGAGGATAGTGAGGCTCAAGTTAGAGTATGTAGGAAAGAGGGAAATTATTTCCCAGTAAAAGTAGGCCTTAGACAAGGATGTGTGATGTCACTGTGGTTGTTTAATATATTTATGGATGGGGTTGTAAGAGAAGTAAATGTGAGGGTCTTGGCAAGAGGCTTGGAGTTAAAAGATAAAGAATCACACATAAAGTGGGAGTTGTCACAGTTCCTCTTTGCTGATGACACTGTGCTCTTGGGAGATTCTGAAGAGAAGTTGCAGAGGTTGGTGGATGAATTTGGTAGGGTATGCAAAAGAAGAAAGTTAATAGTGAATACAGGGAAGATTAAGGTTATGAGGATAACAAAAAGATTGGGTGATGAAAGATTGGATATCAGATTGGAGGGAGAGAGTATGGAGGAGGTGAATGTATTCAGATATTTGGGAGTGGACGTGTCAGCAGATGGGTCTATGAAGGATGAGATGAATCATAGAATTGATGAGGGGAAAAGAGTGAGCAGTGCACTTAGGAGTCTGTGGAGACAAAGAACTTTGTCCTTGGAGGCAAAGAGGGTAATGTATGGGAGTATAGTTTTACCAACGCTCTTATATGGGTGTGAAGCATGGGTGATGAATGTTACAGCGAGGAGAAGGCTGGAGGCAGTGGAGATGTCATGTCTGAGGGCAATGTGTGGTGTGAATATAATGCAGAGAATTCGTAGTTTGGAAGTTAGGGGGAGGTGCGGGATTACCAAAACTGTTGTCCAGAGGGCTGAGGAAGGGTTGTTGAGGTGGTTCGGACATGTAGAGAGAATGTAGCGAAACAGAGTGACTTCAAGAGTGTATCAGTCTGTAGTGGAAGGAAGGCGGGGTAGGGGTCGGCCTAGGAAAGGTTGGAGGGAGGGGGTAAAGGAGGTTTTGTGTGCGAGGGGCTTGGGCTTCCAGCAGGCATGCGTGAGCATGTTTGATAGGAGTGAATGGAGACAAATGGTTTTTAATACTTGACGTGCTGTTGGAGTGTGAGCAAAGTAACATTTATGAAGGGATTCAGGGAAACCGGCAGGCCGGACTTGAGTCCTGGAGATGGGAAGTACAGTGCCTGCACTCTGAAGGAGGGGTGTTAATGTTACATTTTAAAACTGAAATGAAAAGCCCCCCTTCGGGCAAGACATTGATGGAGTAAATTGATGGTGAAAGTTTTTCTTTTTGGGGCCCACTCTCCCTTTGGGGTGGGAATGGGCCAGTTTTGAAAAATAATAAAAAAAATTACTTTTTTTAAATTTGAAAAAATAAGATATATTTGCACTTACCTTGGGGGGAGATGTTATTTTAAATTTGAGGGAGTGTAGAAAGATATGCAGGAAGTTAGCAGAAAATGGGGGAGTGTACAGGCAGGGGGGAAATTTTAGCGGGCATGAGGGGAGTGTACAGGCATGCGGGGAAGTTAGCGGGCATGCAGGGATTTGTAGCGGGCATGCGGGGAGTGACGGGCATGCAGGAAAAATTAGCAGGAAATGCGGGGACCAAAAAGGGCTTTTCTTGATAGTTTTTTGGCAAAAAACCCCAAAAGGCACAACCCCGGGGACACAAAAAATCCCCTTTGGGACTTTCCCCCTTGTCCGACTAACCTTTACAAAAATTAAAATGTATGTCAAAGGCCCTAAAATCTGGAACCCCTACCTGAAAATTTCCAAAAACTGGAGACAAAATTCATCACCTTAAAAAACTACCATCAAAAAACTTTTTATCCCCCTGAACCCCCCTTCAATAATAATACAAAACCCACCTGGTTTTTTCACATTTTCCACTCACTCCCCCTTTTGACCTAAACAAAATATCAATCTAAACCCAAAAATAATGAATCTTAACTATCAAAATTTGGCCTTGATACCCCAATACTGAAACTTTTAAAGGTCCAAAAACAAAAGAAATTCACTTTGCAAAAACCCAAAAACTAGTATTTAGTCACTTACCAAAATTTTACCAATTTAACCTCAAAATTTTTGTAACTTTTTAAAACCCTAAGTTTTAATTTTAAAAAGTTTTTCCTGAAATCCCTCCCTTTCTAGGGGTAAATCTGAATATTTATTTTACCAGAAAACCCACACAAAAACCCAAAATTCGGGTAAACTCAGCATTGTAAACTTTTTAGAAATTTAAAATTTTTAAAATTGAATTGAATTAATTAAAAATTTGACTTGACTTGATTTGACTTGACTTGACTTGACTTGACTTGACTTTGACTTTGACTTTGATTTTGACTTTGATTTTACTTTGACTTTAATTTTTGACTTTGACTTGACTTGACTTGACGTGATTTGACTTGACTTGATTTTATTTGGGACTTGACTTGACTTGACTTGACTTGACTTAAACTTGACTTGACTTGATTTGGATTAAACTTGTTTTTGACTTTGACTTGACTTGAATTGACTTACTTACTTGACTTGTTTTTACTTAAATTGACTTGCCCTTGACTTGACTTAAATTTGACTTGACTTGACGGGACTTGACTTGATTTGACTTGACTTGACTTGACTTACTTGACCTATTTTAAACTTACTTGTTTGATTTGGGAACTTGATTTGGACTTGACTGACTTGACTTACTTGCTTTTTTCTAACTAACTAACTAAACCTAAAACTAACAAAACTAACTAACTAATAACAAAACAAACAAAACTAATTTAACAAAACTATCTAACTAACTAACTAACTAACTAAACTTAAATTTTAACCCTTTTTCACTGAAGGGGGCCCCTTGAAAAATGGTGTCTAGAGCAGCGTTTGGCCTTACTCTCAGTTTATAATATCCCTTTAAAGGTAAAATGGGAACAGAAATCAATTAGAGAATTTATGCCCCTTTGGGTAAAACCATCGATTTCAATACCAAACCCCTCTAATATCTACCTCAGCCCAGTGGGGCCCACAGAAAAACTCCCACTCTCGAAATCATCCACAAAAAACTAAACCCAAAATTTAAGGTAAAAAAATAGTTTTAAAAATTTTCTGTTTTTTTTGTAATTTAAACCCTTTGGGGGGTCCACCCATAGATCTAGGGTTTTAACATGGGGTCCAAACCAAAAAATTAACAGCTAACGATGGGGGTCCAAACCGTAGATCTACCCCCAAAATTCTAGGGGCCGTCAAATTTACCCAAAAAAAGGGCGGGTTTAACCTTCTGTAGAGAATGGGTCTGCTTTGGTGTGTGTGGCCATGAAAAAAAATTTCTGGGTCCCCAATTTTAGAAATTGGGGGAAAACGAGGCTCATTTACTTTTTTCCCCAAATCCTCGCACGGCAGCTCTTACTCCATGACGAATTGGGACTCTCCTTTTCCTATCTGATATTTCTGACTCTGTTTGGAAGGGGGGAAATGAAGACAAATTTCCCCTATTTTTGTTTAAATTAGTGCCAAAAAGGAATGACCAGGAAAATTGATAATAAAAAGTTAAGAGGGGGGTGAACCCAATGAAAAAAGAGACCCAAATGGAAGGGGGTGAAAATGTTTATCAAAAAAATTTTTTTGAAAATAAGAAAAATTTTTGGGAGTGAGTTTAAAAAGTTAAGAAAGCCCTAGAGAACAAAGGGATTTGTCATTTTAAAAATAGGAGAAGAGTTTTTTAAAAATGGAGATTTAAAGGAGGATTGGGAAGGGGAAAGGGAAAATTTTAAAGGAATTTTTAAAATGTTGATGAAGATGGGGAACTGTGATTTCTTGTATGGGGAAAGGAGGAAAACATCTTGTGGGAGTGGGAAGGGGCCAGTTGTTGGTGGGGGAAGTTCGGAGGCAGTAGGTAAAATAAAGGGGGGGTAAGGCCCCCGGGGAAATTGGGGATAAAGATAAAATGTTAAAAGCAGGTGGGGATAAAATTTTGGGGGTTGGGTTGGTCCCAATTTTTTAAAAAAAATTGTAGGGGAAAGAAAAGGGTACCTAGGATTGGCAGAGAGCATCCCATATTTTCCTTTGAAATAAAGGAAAGGGGGGATAAAAGAGATTTGAAAAAATTTTAAGGGGGTTTAAGTCTTTTTGAGTGTACCGGGTTTAAAGGAAATTTTTAGAGTTATAATTGAAAAATTAAGATAAGAGGGAGAATAGGATAGCAATAAACCAAGGAGGCTTTTGGGAAAAGGGTTTTGGGGGTGTGGGGACCAGGTTTTAAGTAAAACATAAAATTTAACAAAATTTAAAGAAAAGGGCTAAAAGGGGGCTTGGGGATTTATGGGGAAAAACGATACAGGGTTTGGTTTGGGGGGGGGGAATGGGGCCCAAGTTTGCAAGTGTTTGGTGAGGGGGAAAGGTTACTGAAAGCATTTGAAGATTTTTTAAAAGAGGTAGGGGGGGGCTCAATTAATTTAATTGGGAAAGGGGGAAAATTTTTTTCCCAGAAAAGGGGCCTTAGAAAAGGGGATGTGTGATTCCCGGGGTGGTTTTTAATATTTTATAGAGGGGGTTTTGTAAAAAAAGGAAAATGCGAGGGTCTTGGAAAGGGGCGGATTTAAAAAGATAAAGAATCAAAACACAAAGGGGGGATTTTCCCACAGCTGCTTTTTGCTGATGACCTGTCTTTTGGGGAGTTTCCCTAAAAGAAAGTTGGGTTGGGGGATAAATTTTGGGTTAGGGTGGAAAAAGAAAAAAAAATTAAAGGGGGAATACGGGAAAAAGGGGGAAAAGGTTTAGGGGAAAACCCAAAAAGATTAGGTGATGAAAGATTGAATACAAGGGGGAAATTAGGAGGGGGTTAACGATTAAAGATATTGGGAGGGGACGGGGTCAGCGGGGGGTCTATGAAAAGAGGTAATTTATAAAAATTAGAGGGGAAAAAATGGTTTTCACTTAGGGGTCTGTGGGGAAAAAGAACTTTGGCCTTGGGGGCAAAGAGGGGGAAAGTATGAGAGTATAGTTTTTCCCAAAGCTCTTTTTATGGGGGTGAAGCGGGGTGATGAATTTTTCAAACGAGGGGAAAGGGTGGAGGAGTGGAGATGTCCCTGTCTGAGGGGAATGTTTTGGTGTGAATATAAACAGGGGGAAAATTGTTTTTGGAAGTTAGGAGGAGGTGCGGGGTTACCAAAACTGTTGTCCAGGGGGGGCTGGGGAAGGGTTTTTGAGGTGGTTTGGAATGTAAGAAATGGGAGCGAAACCCCAAAAGACTTCAAGAGGGATCATCTGTAGTGAAGGAAAGGGGGGGTAGGGGGGGGCCCAGGAAGGGGGGAGGGGGGGGGTTTAAAAGGTTTTTTGTGCGAGGGGGGTTTGGGCTTCCAACAGGGCCCTGCGGAGCGTGTTTTTATAGGGTGAATGGAGACAAATGTTTTTTTAAAACTTGACGTGCTGGGTTTGGAAATGTGAGCAAAGTAAAATTTATAAGGGGTTCAGGGGAAAACCCGGGAGGCCCGGACTTTTAGTCCTGGGGATGGGGAAATACAGGCCTGCATCTGAAGGGGGGTGGTTTTAAAGTTTCAGGGGTTTTAAAAAATGTTTGTGGGAAAGCACCCTTCTGGCAAGACAGGATGGGGGTGAATGATGGTGAAGTTTTTCTTTTTTCCGGGGCCCCCCTCCTTGGTGGGAAAGGCCCGGGGTGATAATAAAAAAAAAAAAAAAAAAAAAAATTTATAATAGTGCGGGAAAAAAATGACAACCTCAACCTTTTAACCCTTTGTGGGGGCACACCCCAGTCACATATTCAGTTTACCCCGTCGCAAAGGGGGGAAAAACCAAAAAATTTTCGCATGGCCCGGACTCTGACTTCAGAAAAGATAATGATAGTGACGTGGATGTGATTTTTTTTGCTCTTGACGATCATTCGGGGTAGTGATAGTGAGGAATTTATATTCCCCCATTTTAAGCGTTGGATATACACCCCCTTGGGATGCCTTGGGCATTGTTTCCCCCATGCAGTCCCAGGGGCAGAGTAACCCTCCCGGGCCCCACACCCGGAATAGGGCAGTGAAAATGAGGGTGTTTTGGCTACACTTGGCATGGATAACCACTGGCACAGTAGGTGGTCTTTTTGGGGGTTTATGGCCCGTAATGGTTTATGGTAAAAGCCACAGCCAAGATGACCCCCCCAGCCCAGGCTGGGACCCCTTTCCCTGACTCCTCACTTTAAGGGCAAAGCGAATCACCATCAGCCCCCCCACAACCACAGCTACCACCAAACCAGCTGATGATTCCCGTACCACCAGCCCAAAACTTTTCCCGGGGTTGGTAAAAATCCCCAAATTTTTTTCCCCAAACCCCCCCAGTTTTTATGAATCTCGAAATTTGGAAAATTTTTTACCCATTGTCCCCCGGAAAAACTTCAAAAAAGAACGGAATTTTTTGAATATTCTTTGACCAGCCCTTGATGGAAAAAATATTATCAGGGAAAATAACAAGTATTTTGATACACCGGGGAAATACGATTATCACCACGGGCAAAAACTACACGGTGGGAAAAAGACAAATTTGCAGAAATGTATTTGCTTTTTGCAACCCAAAAATGCTTATGGGCCCCCATGTCTATAAGCATAATAAAAATCATTTGGGTTTCCCCAGAAACGGGAAATTTTTTTCCCTCCTTCATGAAATCATCCCCGTTTAAAGGTTTTTTCTTTCTGTTTGGTAATTTTCCTTTTACTGGGGCAAAACCAGGGGCCCGAAAAAATGCGGTTTTAGTAGCTAGGAAAGATAAAACCCTTTAAATCCCTATTAATTTCATACATAGGTTTAAGGGCAATACACCCTTATTTTCTCAAAAACTACCAAACAGGGGCTTAAAACTGTACCCAAAATATGCATGAAAAAAAGGGAAAAACCCCCCCTTTTGTTAAAAAGTTAAGGGGGGGGTTTTTTGAAAGGATGTATGTACAATTATAGAACGGGGCCCGGGAAAAACATTTTTTTTGTTTTAAAAAATGCACTTTGGCCCCAGTTACCCTTTTTAAAAATGATGAAAATTGAAATTTTCCTAATTTTAATACAAATGCCCCTTGCCATATTTCTGAAGATTATTAAATTTTTTTATTTAAAACAGGCCCCCACTTTTCATGTCAAGCAAGATCACCCTTTTTCCTAAATTGGCAGGTTGGATTCTTAAACTAAAAAAAAATTTTGGTCGGCAGTTATAACCATCCTGAATCCTGGTTGGGTTTATACGGTGACTGACACCCAGGTCAAAAAAAGAAGGTTACAATTTTTAAAACGCTTAGATAGGAACAAAAGGGGGGTTGGGGTATGTGCCTCATTTTGAAATGACTTTGCTTACAACCCAAGAAACCCGATTTAAATAACATTTAAAAATGGAGATTTCCCATGGTTTGAAGTCTGTTTCCCCCAAACCCAAAACCCCTCTTAGTAGGAAAAAAGTTAAAAGCCCTCCCACCCAGGACCAGTTCTTAGAAGACTTTTCCAGAGCATTGTCCGGACTTGAAAACAATTGCGAGACAATGGCGACTTCAATATCTGTTTTCAGCAGCAAAATAACGGGCTATGCAAAAGGTATAAGCAAATTCTAGGTTTAAATAGTTACACTCAACTAATTAACCCTTTGACTGTTTCCGACGTATAAATACGTCTTACGAGCCAATGTTTCTGACGTATTTATACGCACAAATTCTAGCGGCTTCAAATCAAGCGGGAAAGGCCTGGTAGGCCTACATGAGAGAATGGGTCTCAGTGGTCGGTGTGCACCCTGTGAAAAAAATCTGGGACCCAGCGGTGCATTGTGGGAACGCCATGTTGTTGTCCATTTTCACCATGCCTCTCGGTAAGAAGTTCCTCACTCCTCGGTGGATTGGAGGTCTTTTGTTCCCAAGTGATAGCTCTAACAGCGATGAAAATGTCAGTGACAGTGAATTCCAGGGTTTTGAAGTGAGCGTTCCCGGGAAAAAAAAGTGCCCAGGATAACGTAATTAGTGATGAAAAACCCAGAGACCCCAACCTTCCACCTCTGGTGCTGGGCCGGCTTGTTCACGTTCACGTTTGCCTGTCCCAGGACGAAAGAGGAAACTATTTGGTCGTGTAAAAACACCCAGATGTTAGCAGTGATAGTGATAGTGATTTCAAGGTCATTGAAAGCAGTTCTATGGACAGTGAGAGTGAATATTCCCCAGTGAAGCGGCAGTATGTACGACGTAGCATGCGGTCTGGTAGTGTTTCTTTATGTTGTTCCAAGGGGAAGGAGAAACTCTGGGAGCACACCCCGTGGCCCTACACCACGACCTGATAGTGAAGATGACAAATTTTGTAACGATGGATATGAATGATGTGAGTGATGGAGCA
Source organism: Cherax quadricarinatus (assembly GCF_026875155.1). Lineage (NCBI taxonomy): Eukaryota > Metazoa > Arthropoda > Malacostraca > Decapoda > Parastacidae > Cherax > Cherax quadricarinatus. The sequence continues at coordinate 41,274,837 of NC_069427.1, forward strand.
GGCGTGGTGGTGTAGTGAGGTGGCACGGCCCATGGGGCACCATCAGCGGGCCACGTTGCTGACTCTGCACAACAACCAGCCTCACCCTACCCCACACTCCCACAACCTGCACCACCACAACCTGCACAACCACAAACCCGGTACAATATCCAGCCCCCACCAGCAGACCGCAATGGGATTGGCAGGACGGTGCGAGTTTGTTCCCAGTCCCCATGACTTTGATGAAACACAAATGGAATAAAGCATCTTGCCCACTTGGGAACAATGCCAGTGAACTGGACTGCTTTGAGTTATTCTTCGATGAACCCCTGATAGACATCATTGTCAGGGAAACAAACACATACTGTGATTACACCATGGCAAATACAATTCTCTCACTAAAATCACGGTACACAAGTGGAAGGAGACAACTGTGGCAGAGATGTACTTGTTTTTTGCCACAATAATGCTTATGCACTTGTGTATAGCACACTGTCACCACATACTGGGCAACAGAACGCCTGATTTCAACTCCAGGTTTAGTGACATTATAGGTGTCAATCGTTTCCTGATACTGTTACGTATGTTACACTTTCAGACAAAACCAGGCCTGACAGAAGCGACAGGCTATATAAGATAAAAAATGTGTTTATGTACCTGAAACAAAAGTGATGCATGTATTTTTACCCCTTCAGGAAGCTTGTTATTGATGGGCCCTTTGATTTTATTCAAAGGAAGACTCTCATTAAAGCATATATACCAAGCAAGAGGAAACGCTTTGGTATAAAGCTATTGTACGTTGATTGCAGAAGTGGTCTAGTTTTGGATATCATTTTGTACACTGGCAGTAATACTTTGAGATTGATACCATGAAGTTATTGGGTATCTCTGGTGATGTGGTTCGAACAATGATGGAACCATATCTTGGTAAGGGGCATATGTTATTTACTGATAACTGGTACACAAGCCCTTACTCAGTGATTTCTTGGAAGTGAACTTGACAGATGTTTGTGGCACAGTGCGTGGTAATCGTAAACATATGCCAAGGTTCGACGCTGGCACTCGCAGAGGTGAGGTGCAATCCTTTGCTGCCAATGACATCATGGATTTCGGTGGCATGACAAACGTGTGTCACATTGTTGACATCAGTTCACAGAAACGAAATGGTACCCAGTGGCAGGGACAACAGAGAGCCCAAATTTAAAACCCATTCTAAAGCCGCAGCTGTCATGGACTACAACCTCAATATGCGCTTAGTGGACAAATGTGACATGCAGATTGGGTTTGCAGATGTGTACGCAAGAGTTAATAAAAGTGGTATATAAACTTTTTTCCATCTTGTTGATATCTCTATGCTAAATGCTTTAACATATACAAGTTGAAGCCCAACAGAACACCAAAATATGGTAAATTTTTCCCCTGTCAGTAATCGGGCCCAAATAATTGCAAGTACCAAGGAGCAATTCCTGCAATAGACCAGCGCCCACACAGTCACCCTCGTTTCAGGCCTGGTGATCACTACCCATCCCAACTGCCCCTACTACTGCCAAAAAAAAAATGTCAAAAGAGGTGTTATGTATGTATGCATACCACAAAACGCCCACAAACACGCAGAAAACACTCGTTTTATGTGTGAGGAGTGTGAAGTGCCCCTCTGCATATACCCCATGTTCAAAGAGTTCCCAAGCTGCAGCAGTTCTAGGAACGTGGTTTTGTGACTGTTACATATGTATATATATTATGGAACAATAGTAATAAACATTGTTTGTAATTGTTTGTTTGTGTAAACAAAGTGTATACACAAAACTAATAGTGATAAAGTTTCTGTTATTGTTTTGTAAACAATGAGTGTATATTTGAACAATGCACCTTACATTGGTCTCACAGACCACATAAGTTACCGGGAACAGAAAAATATTGAAAAATGCAAGAAACTTTGAATTAGAGAAAAATAAAAGAATACGGGTGGGGGGGCAGTCGCGCTGTTGCCGTACGAAACGTCACTTTCTGCAAACTTTGCGGCTCTTATTGGGTAAGTACTGATGGCAAAAATTTTTTTTAGGCTTAAAACACTCACAAAAATATTCCTAACATTTTCATAAGAAAAAATAATTTTTTTTTTCGAATATTTGGCGACATAGAATGACAGTTTCAGAGAGGGGCCTGAAACAGTCAAAGGGTTAATACACCAACCCGGATCACACAGTTCTCAGCCACCCTAATTGACCACATACTTTGTAACCACTCTGAAAAACATTAGTCAGTCAGGGGTTTTATTAAACCCCAGGCCTTAGTGATCATTTCATCATTTACTGCACCAGGAAAATCACTAGGGATAGGATAGGCCTACACAGGACAATAAAAATGAGGTCAATTAGAAACTACAGTAAAGAAACACTGGTAAATAGGCTACACAATTGTGACTGGACAGAGATAACAAGTTGCACGGGGTAAACGATGGGCCCGGGAAAAATTTAAAACAATGTTCACTACCATCCTTGATAATATTGCACCCGTTTAAAAAGGTTAGGATTAAACGAAGAACTGAACCCTGGATGACTACTGAGATATTAGATAATATGAAATTCAGAGACCAGCTGCTAAAAAAATTTAAAGCAAACAGACAGGATATTGCAGCACTAAATGAATTCCAAAGGGTGAGGGAAAAGAGTACAGAGACTTATAAAAGGGCAAAGGCAAAACATATTGCTCAAAAATTGAAGAGTATAAGCATAACCCAGAAAGCTCTGGAACAACTAAAACAGTTGGGGTATAGCCATAAGCCAGTAGATAGGTTTTAACATGAAATCACTACGATAATGAGGTATGCCCCGAAACATTTAAGGTGGCAAAATTTCTTTAATTCCTACTACACATTGTTGCATCAACACTACTAAGTAAACTACCAGCTGCATCAAATACCTTTAACCAGACTCTGATAAATTTCAAACAACTATACCATAAAGGGGTAACCCAAACAGATGTCAACTAGTAAGTGTATCTCATGACTTTATTCAAAAAGAACTAAGTAGGTTAAACCAACTAAGAGCACAAGGCCCCGATAACATCCCGTCTAAGTTCCTAAAAGATGGTGCTTCTGAACTGTCAATCCCTATTGCTCACATAATAAATCTATCAATCACCACTAATATTGTACCAGAGGGGTTCAAGGAGGCCAGAGTTACTCCTATCTTCAAGAAAAATAGTAGGTCTGATGTCAGCAACTATAGGCCTGTTAGTATACTCAGTATAATATCCAAAATTCTAGAGAGGGCGGTGTACTCTCAAGTAGTTAAGGACCTTAATGACAACAACATTCTCCATAGCTATCAATCGGGTTTTAGAAGATCTTACTCAACCGACACCTCCCTAATTAATCTGATGGATTACCTGAGAACTGAAATGTCAAAGGGGAACCTCATAGGTATGGTAATCTTAGACCTGCAAAAGGCCTTCGATACTGTCAACCACAGTATATTATGTACGAAACTTCAAGCTATTGGTATAGGTTCTGTAGACTGGTTTAAGTCCTACCTTAGCAATAGGAGACAATATGTAAAGTAAAAGGACACAAGTGCAACTAATGTGACATTTATTGTGGCAACATTTCGCTCTCCAGGAGAGCAAAACGTTGCCACAATAAATGTCACATTAGTTGCACTTGTGTCCTTTTACTTTACATATTGTCGGTAATTCTACCAACTTTATTACAATAGGAGACAAATTGTCAAAATCAACAAAACGGAATCAGAACCCCTGCCAATAACATGTGAAGTTCCCAAGGTAGTATTCTGGGTCCCTTATTATTCTTATGTTATGTCAATGACATGCCTATCAGTGTCAAGTGCAAACTCTTACTGTTTGCGATGACAGTGCCTGTTAGTGTTTAGGTAAAGACCCAAGAAAAAGTTTAAAGTTTAAAAACTGGAACTGGAGTCCTGCAGCAAAAAGGTTAGTAGACAACAATCTATCATTACACCTCGGGAAAACTGAAGCCATTCTCTTTTGGGACAACATAAAATGAGAAGGGTAAATAATTTTAATGTCCATTGTAATGGGGAGCCCCTCACTTTGGTTTCATCAGTAAAATATTGGGAATCCCTTTGACCCATGCATGTCAGGAGAATTGATAGGGAACAGTGTAGTAAAGAAAGCGAATGCCAGATGAAGTTCCTGTATAGACAAGCACAGTGTCTACCTACTGAGGCTGCAGGGACCCCATGTTAGCCCTTTTACAATGCCACATGGATTTCGCATGCTCTTCATGGTACTCTGCCTTGACAAAAAAACTGAAAGATAGACTACAAATCACCCAGAAAAAAAATCGTAAGATTCATCCTGGGGCTGGGACCAAGAGAACATGTAGGCCAGGATGAATTCAGCAGTTGGGTATGCTGAATGTTTAAGACAGAGTAAAACAACTGAAGCTAAATCTGTTTATAAAATTGCTCACAAACAGTGTCCCGAATATCTTGCTGTCAATTTTGTTTAAGGTTGGGAACCAAAGCAATCATATACTAGGGGAGAGAGCACAACTTTGTAGTACCCACAGTCATTGGCCAGGGTTCAAACACCTTTTATTGTACAGCAATAATGGAATGGAACAGATTACCCGCACATTCAAAGCTAGTCATAGCATGAACCAGTTCAAGAAGGTGCCAAAAGGTGTCTGATGAATGTAGCTACAGAAAGGAGGGAATGATTTTCTATTTTTTAGCTAACATACGTGTAAATTTTACCCTTATTCCTTAGTAATGACCCTCGTATTGTAGATAGTCTTAATGACCCTCGTGTATAGATAGTCTTTTTAGTATGATAATAAGATGTTATCTTCATTATAGAATAATAGAAAATATTATAACCTTTATTTTTTTTTTTTTTTTTTTCAACAAGTCGGCCGTTTTCCCACCCGGGCAGGGTGACCCAAAAAAAAAAGAAAATCCCCAAAAAGAAAATACTTTCATCATCATTCAACACTTCACCCCACTCGCACATTATCACTGTTTTTTGCAGAGGTGCTCAGAATACAACATCTAGAAGCTACACATATAAAGATACACAACAATCCCCCAACTGCCCAAAATCCCAAACCCTCCTTTAAAGTGCAGGCATTGTACTTCCCATTTCCAGGGGCTCAAGTCCGACTATATGAAAAAACGGTTTCCCGAATCCCTTCATAAATATTACCCTGCTCACCTCCAAAAAGATCGTCAGGTCCCAAGTCCATTCGTCTCCATTCACTCCTATCTAACACGCTCACGCCGCTTGCTGGAAGTCCAAGCCCCTTACCACAAAACCTCCTTACCCCCTCTCTCCAACCCTTTCGAGGACGACCCCCACCCCGCATTCCTTCCCCTATAGATTTATTATGCTTTCCATGTCATTCTACTTTGATCCTTCTTTAAATGACCAAACCACCTCAACAACCCCCTTCTGCCCTCTGACTAATACTTTTATTAACTCACACCTTCTCCTAATTTCCACACTCCGAATTTTCTGCATAATATTTACACCACTTATTGCCCTTAAACAGGACATCTCCACTGCCTCCAACCGTCTCCTCGCTGCTGCATTTACCACCCAAGCTTCACACCCATATAAGAGTGTTGGTACTACTATACTTTCATACATTCCCTTCTTTGCCTCCATAGATAACGTTTTTTGACTCCACATATACCTCAACGCACCACTCACCAGGTGTATGCACCTGGAGAAGAGAGAAGTGTAGAGGAGAGAGAGAGATTTTGGGAAATGTTGAGTGAATGCGTGGGGAGTTTTGAATCAAGTGTGAGAGTAATGGTGGTTGGGGATTTCAATGCTAAAGTGGGTAAAAATGTTATGGAAGGAGTAGTAGGTAAATTTGGGGTGCCAGGGGTAAATGTAAATGGGGAGCCTTTAATTGAGCTATGTGTAGAAAGAAATTTGGTAATAAGTAATACATATTTTATGAAAAAGAGGATAAATAAATATACAAGGTATGATGTAGCACGTAAGAAAGTAGTTTATTAGATTATGTATTGGTGGATAAAGGTTGATGGGTAGGCTCCAGGATGTACATGTTTATAGAGGGGCAACTGATATATCGGATCATTATTTAGTTGTAGCTACAGTTAGAGTAAGAGGCAGATGGGAAAAGAGGGAAGGTGGCAACAACAAGTAAGAGGGAGGTGAAAGTGTATAAACTAAGGGATTAGGAAGTTCGGGTGAGATATAAGCGACTATTGGCAGAAAGGTGGGCTAGTGCAAAGATGAGTAGTGGGGGGGTTGAAGAGGGTTGGAATAGTTTTAAAAATGCAGTATTAGAATGTGGGGCAGAAGTTTGTGGTTATAGGAGGGTGGGGGGCAGGAGGAAAGAGGAGTGATTGGTGGAATGATGAAGTAAAGGGTGTGATAAAAGAGAAAAAGGTAGCTTATGAGAGGTTTTTACAAAGCAGAAGTGTTATAAGAAGAGCAGAGTATATGGAGAGTAAAAGAAAGGTAAGAGAGTGGTGAGAGAGTGCAAAAGGAGAGCAGATGATAGAGGGGGAGAAGCACTGTCAAGAAATTTTAATGAAAATAAGAAAAAAATTTTGGAGTGAGTTAAACAAGTTAAGAAAGCCTAGGGAAAATATGGATTTGTCAGTTAAAAACAGAGTAGGGGAGTTAGTAGATGGGGAGATGGAGGTATTGTGTAGATGGCGAGAATATTTTGAGGAACTTTTAAATGTTAAGGAAGAAACAGAGGCAGAAAATTTCATGCACTGGTCAGGGAGGTATACCATCTTTTAGGAGTGAAGAAGAGCAGAATGTAAGTGTGGGGGGAGGTACGTGAGGCATTACGTAAAATGAAAGGGGGTAAAGCAGCTGGAACTGATGGGATCATGACAGAAATGTTAAAAGCAGGGGGGATATAGTGTTGGAGTGGTTGGTTTACTTTTGTTTAATAAATGTATGAAAGAGGGAAGGTACCTAGGGATTGGCAGAGAGCATGTATAGCCCCCTTTATATAAAGGGAAAGGGACAAAAGAGACTGTAAAAATTATAGAGGAATAAGCTTACTGAGTATACCAGGAAAAGTGTATGGTAGGGTTATAATTGAAAAAATTTAAAAGGTAAGACAGAATGTAGGATTGCGGATGAGCAAGGAGGTTTTAGAGTGGGTAGGGGATGTGTAGATCAGGTGTTTACATTGAAGCATATTTTGTGAACAGTATTAGATAAAGGTAGGGAAGTTTTATTGCATTTATGGATTTAGAAAAGGCATATGATCGAGTGGATAGAGGAGCAATGTGGCAGATGTTGCAAGTATATGGAATAGGTGTGTAAGTTATTAAATGCTGTAAAGAGTTTTTATGAGGATAGTGAGGCTCAGGTTAGGGTGTGTAGAAGAGAGGGAGACTACTTCCCGGTAAAAGTAGGTCTTAGACAGGGATGTGTAATGTCACCATGGTTGTTTAATATATTTATAGATGGGGTTGTAAAGGAAGTAAATGCTAGGGTGTTTGGGAGAGGGTGGGATTAAATTATGGGAATCAAATTCAAAATGGGAATTGACACAGTTACTTTTTGCTGATGATACTGTGCTTATGGGAGATTCTAAAGAAAAATTGCAAAGGTTAGTGGATGAGTTTGGGAATGTGTGTAAAGGTAGGAAGTTGAAAGTGAACATAGAAAAGAGTAAGGTGATGAGAGTGTCAAATGATTTAGATAAAGAAAAATTGGATATCAAATTGGGGAGGAGGAGTATGGAAGAAGTGAATGTTTTCAGATACTTGGGAGTTGATGTGTCGGCTGATGGATTTATGAAGGATGAGGTTAATCATAGAATTGATGAGGGAAAAAATAACCTTTATATTATAATAATAAGGTAAAAGGATCCCAATGGAAATAAGTCACTCTGACTTTTTTGGGTTATCGTAGGTTCTCTACACATATGCTGCTATGTATGATAATTCTGTGTAACTGTATTTGTGTATACCTGAATAAACTTACTTACTTACTGACAGAAGTGACAGGTTGTACAAGATTAGAAATGTTTTTATGTATCTGAAACAAAAGTTCAACATGTAATTTTATCCATTCAAGAATCTTGTTATTGACGAGTCTTTGATATTGTTCAAAGGTAGACTGTCATTCAAGCAGCATATACCGAGCAAGAGGAAACACTTCGGTATAAAACTGCTTGTACTCTGTGACTGTGACAGTGGCCTGGTATTGGATATTATTGTATCACGGGAAGTAAAACATTGAAAGATACCAGGATGTTATTGGGTATCTCAAGTGATATAGTGAGAAGCATGATGGTACCTTATCTTGGTAAGGGGCATACATTATATACTAATAACTGGTACACAAGCCCTTTACTCAGTGATTTCTTTCGAGTGAACAAGACAGATGTGTGTGGCACAGTGCGTTCTAATTGTAAACATATGCCCAGGTTCAACGCAGGGACTCATAGTGGTGAGGTGCAGGTGTTTACTGCCAATGACATCATGGCATTATGGTGGCATGACAAACAAAATGTCACATTGTTTACAACCATTCACCATAACGAAATGCAAGACAGTGGCAAGGTTGATAGAGTGACTAATGAACGTATTCAAAAACCAGGGACAATGATTGATTATACACAAAACTTGCGCTTGGTTGACAAACGTGACATGCAGATTGGCTTTGTTGATTGTGTTCGTAAGAATTATAAGTGGTACATGAAACTTTTCTTCCATCTCATGGACATTTCAATGCTCAATGCATATAATATGTACCAGATGATGACTGGCAACAGACCACCGTATGGTGAATTTTGTTCATCTGTTGTCAGACAACTCATAATGAAGTACCAGGTAACAACACCTGCTATACAAAACCATCCTCGAACTCCTCAGGATATACCCAAGCGTTTGAGGAGGGAAGGTGATCACTTCATAATACAGCTTCCTGCAACTAAGAAGAAATTTGCTCAGAAGAGATGTCTTGTCTGTGCACAAACAAAACGACAGCAACAAAGATGCAAAGATACTCTATTTATGTATGAGAAATGTAAGGTACCTCTGTGCATGATACCTTGTTTCAAGGACTTCCACAAGCTGCAGCAGTTCTAAAAACATGTCCAGTGACTGTACATATGTAAATATATAATGGAACATTAGTATTATGCATGATTTGTGCATGTTTATTGTAAACAATATTGGTAAACAAAATTACGTATAATAATAACTTTAGTGCGGTTATTGTGTTCAATACAGTGAGTGTATATATATACATTATATACAGTATTGGTCTCACAGGCCACAAATTTTACTAGAAAAAGAAAAAATTAGGAAAGCAAAGAAAGAAGTATAAAAAACGTAAAATAAAGAAATGCGAGTTTGTGGAAATTGCCGATGTTGCCGCCACCCGGTCATTTTGGGTCAACTTCTCACCTCTGTATCTTGGTAAGTACTAATCAGAATTTTTTTTGTTTTATTACCTTCACAAAAATGTAATCTTTAATTCTTTAAGAATTTTTTTTTTTTTTTTTTTTTTTTTTTTTTTTTTTTTTTTTTTTTTTTTTTTTTCAAAATTTCTTGGACACTGGGGCACCCCTTCCGATTTTGCCTTTGGACCCTGAAAGGGTTAAGCACTGTAGACAACATAATACATCACAACAATGAGCTATAATTACATATTCACTTGTATTTTTGTAAGATCTATTAGTCTAAAAAAAGTTGTTTGGCTTTTTGGCGGCTCGCAGGAACGTAACCCTATTTTTACTGTAAGTTCTTCAGTTCGTCTAACACCGTTTTACCTGTATAACTTGTATTGTACATTACTTTAAATGCCATAAGTTCACAGTAGACAGGTGATACCACAATATGCAGAACAACACTGCACTTTTGTGATTTCTCACATCATCAAGGAACAGTTTCCTGATGATGTTCTCTGAGAATTCATGAAAGTTTCGCTTGGAATTTCACAATTTTTCACAGTGGTGGTTCTATATTACTTTAAATATTATGTATTTTCAATTAATTTATTTGAATTATAGGTATAGTAGTGATTGGTATATATAGCTGAATAATAATTGAATAAGTATGTAAAATACAATAATTTCAGACACGTTCGAAGACAAAAGACGAGAAAACTTTGAGAAAGGACAGGCTGAATTAGAAAGAAGACGCAAAGCCCTCCTTGATGCCCAGAGACGAGAAACTGAAGAGAGACTTCGCAAGTAAGTTTTACAGATAGATTTTATTTAACTTAATTACTAGTGAACCCTGAAACAGTCCAAACGTATATATACGTTCTCGCGTAGCGCCCCAAACATATATATATGTTTCCTTTGTCATTCATTCAACATTGGCACAATAGGCCTTAGTCGCCTAGACATGAGAGAATGGGTGTGCACACTCAGTGTGCGCCATATGAAAAAAATTAGGGATGCCTGGGTACCACATGCTCTTTTTTCCTATAAAAACAAAGATTTTTTTTTTTTTCTCAAAATGTTTGGGGCACTACGCGAGAGAACGTATATATACGTTTTGACCATTTAAGGGTTAAGAGGAAAGTGATGTTGACCCTGAGTTTAGTGACTTTGAGATGGATGTGGCTACAAGTGGTTGAGGAAATATCAAAAACCTTGATAATAACCAATATGCAACATTTGTGCCACATCCTATCATTCCTTGGATTGATTTTGGCTGTCTGTCTCTGTCTGTCCCTGTCTCTGTCTGTCTCTATTTCTGGCTATCTATATTTCTGTCTATTTCTGTCTGTCTCTGTCTCACAGGTACACATAAGTACAGTTATTATAGATAGTGTAAATTACCTAGGATAACCCAAAAAATCCAGACACAGTGCTTTACTGTGCTTGTAGATATAAGGCACAATAAGCATGAATGGCAAATAATATGCATTTTCACTTGATCAGGAATCAGGTGTGTCGACTCTGCATCATGTGTAATACCTGTTGGTTCATGAGTGGTTCTCTCTGAGACAGAAAGAGTCACAAGCAGGCAGAAAGACAGACACACACAGGCAGACAGAAAGATAAGCAGAGTCAGAGATAAACAGAGCTAGACAGACACAGACATGTTTGTGTGTAACAGTAAAAACAATTTAAGCCTAGGAAGTGCACAATCATCAAGTGTCACTCCACTGCTGCACTGTCAGCAGTGGAATAACACTTATCTAAAACATGTCTAAAACAATGCTGGAACCTATAAAGACTTTGTATTTCTATAAAATAGTATGTGACCAAGACAGATGAAAATGTTTGCCTGTCAGTGTGTTTGTGACTATTTGATTACTATTTCAGTACCTAATATTAGTGTCAGAACAAAGATTGGCTATAAAATCACAAGAACTACTTTCAGTTGTTATTATCAGAATATAAAAATTTTTTATTATTTTTTTTTTTTATTATCACACTGGCCGATTCCCACCAAGGCAGGGTGGCCCGAAAAAGAAAAACTTTCACCATCATTCACTCCATCACTGTCTTGCCAGAAGGGTGCTTTACACTACAGTTTTTAAACTGCAACATTAACACCCCTCCTTCAGAGTGCAGGCACTGTACTTCCCATCTCCAGGACTCAAGTCCGGCCTGCCGGTTTCCCTGAATCCCTTCATAAATGTTACTTTGCTCACACTCCAACAGCACGTCAAGTATTAAAAACCATTTGTCTCCATTCACTCCTATCAAACACGCTCACGCATGCCTGCTGGAAGTCCAAGCCCCTCGCACACAAAACCTCCTTTACCCCCTCCCTCCAACCCTTCCTAGGCCGACCCCTACCCCGCCTTCCTTCCACTACAGACTGATACACTCTTGAAGTCATTCTGTTTCGCTCCATTCTCTCTACATGTCCGAACCACCTCAACAACCCTTCCTCAGCCCTCTGGACAACAGTTTTGGTAATCCCGCACCTCCTCCTAACTTCCAAACTACGAATTCTCTGCATTATATTCACACCACACATTGCCCTCAGACATGACATCTCCACTGCCTCCAGCCTTCTCCTCGCTGCAACATTCATCACCCACGCTTCACACCCATATAAGAGCGTTGGTAAAACTATACTCTCATACATTCCCCTCTTTGCCTCTAAGGACAAAGTTCTTTGTCTCCACAGACTCCTAAGTGCACCACTCACTCTTTTTCCCTCATCAATTCTATGATTCACCTCATCTTTCATAGACCCATCCGCTGACACGTCCACTCCCAAATATCTGAATACGTTCACCTCCTCCATACTCTCTCCCTCCAATCTGATATTCAATCTTTCATCACCTAATCTTTTTGTTATCCTCATAACCTTACTCTTTCCTGTATTCACCTTTAATTTTCTTCTTTTGCACACCCTACCAAATTCATCCACCAATCTCTGCAGCTTCTCTTCAGAATCTCCCAAAAGCACAGTGTCATCAGCAAAGAGCAGCTGTGACAACTCCCACTTTGTGTGTGATTCTTTATCTTTTAACTCCACGCCTCTTGCCAAGACCCTCGCATTTACTTCTCTTACAACCCCATCTATAAATATATTAAACAAACACGGTGACATCACACATCCTTGTCTAAGGCCTACTTTTACTGGGAAAAAATTTCCCTCTTTCCTACATACTCTAACTTGAGCCTCGCTACCCTCGTAAAAACTCTTCACTGCTTTCAGTAACCTACCTCCTACACCATACACTTGCAACATCTGCCACATTGCCCCCCTATCCACCCTGTCATACGCCTTTTCCAAATCCATAAATGCCACAAAGACCTCTTTAGCCTTATCTAAATACTGTTCACTTATATGTTTCACTGTAAACACCTGGTCCACACACCCCCTACCTTTCCTAAAGCCTCCTTGTTCATCTGCTATCCTATTCTCCGTCTTACTCTTAATTCTTTCAATTATAACTCTACCATACACTTTACCAGGTACACTCAACAGACTTATCCCCCTATAATTTTTGCACTCTCTTTTATCCCCTTTGCCTTTATACAAAGGAACTATGCATGCTCTCTGCCAATCACTAGGTACCTTACCCTCTTCCATACATTTATTAAATAATTGCACCAACCAATCCAAAACTATATCCCACCTGCTTTTAACATTTCTATCTTTATCCCATCAATCCCGGCTGCCTTACCCCCTTTCATTTTACCTACTGCCTCACGAATTTCCCCCACACTCACAACTGGCTCTTCCTCACTCCTACAAGATGTTATTCCTCCTTGCCCTATACACGAAATCACAGCTTCCCTATCTTCATCAACATTTAACAATTCCTCAAAATATTCCCTCCATCTTCCCAATACCTCTAACTCTCCATTTAATAACTCTCCTCTCCTATTTTTAACTGACAAATCCATTTGTTCTCTAGGCTTTCTTAACTTGTTAATCTCACTCCAAAACTTTTTCTTATTTTCAACAAAATTTGTTGATAACATCTCACCCACTCTCTCATTTGCTCTCTTTTTACATTGCTTCACCACTCTCTTAACCTCTCTCTTTTTCTCCATATACTCTTCCCTCCTTGCATCACTTCTACTTTGTAAAAACTTCTCATATGCTAACTTTTTCTCCCTTACTACTCTCTTTACATCGTCATTCCACCAATCGCTCCTCTTCCCTCCTGCACCCACTTTCCTGTAACCACAAACTTCTGCTGAACACTCTAACACTACATTTTTAAACCTACCCCATACCTCTTCGACCCCATTGCCTATGCTCTCATTAGCCCATCTATCCTCCAATAGCTGTTTATATCTTACCCTAACTGCCTCCTCTTTTAGTTTATAAACCTTCACCTCTCTCTTCCCTGATGCTTCTATTCTCCTTGTATCCCATCTACCTTTTACTCTCAGTGTAGCTACAACTAGAAAGTGATCTGATATATCTGTGGCCCCTCTATAAACATGTACATCCTGAAGTCTTCTCAACAGTCTTTTATCTACCAATACATAATCCAACAAACTACTGTCATTTCGCCCTACATCATATCGTGTATACTTATTTATCCTCTTTTTCTTAAAATATGTATTACCTATAACTAAACCCCTTTCTATACAAAGTTCAATCAAAGGGCTCCCATTATCATTTACACCTGGCACCCCAAACTTACCTACCACACCCTCTCTAAATTTTCTCCTACTTTAGCATTCAGGTCCCCTACCACAATTACTCTCTCACTTGGTTCAAAGGCTCCTATACATTCACTTAACATCTCCCAAAATCTCTCTCTCTCCTCTGCATTCCTCTCTTCTCCAGGTGCATACATGCTTATTATGACCCACTTCTCGCATCCAACCTTTACTTTAATCCACATAATTCTTGAATTTACACATTCATATTCTCTTTTCTCCTTCCATAACTGATCATTTAACATTACTGCTACCCCTTCCTTTGCTCTAACTCTCTCAGATACTCCAGATTTAATCCCATTTATTTCCCCCCACTGAAACTCTCCTACCCCCTTCAGCTTTGTTTCGCTTAGAGCCAGGATATCCAACTTCTTTTCATTCATAACATCAGCAATCATCTGTTTCTTGTCATCCGCACTACATCCACGCACATTTAAAAATTTTATAAATAAAAAAAAAACGAGAAAATAAGGTATATTGGCAACACTTCTTCAAGTGGCAGGACTCCTTGTTGCCATCAGGTGAACATCATGGCTTTATATCTCGGTAAGTACCGACCCTAAAATTTTGTGTTTTTGGTCTTATTACACAGAAAATTGCCCTCTTTTCTTTTCTTTTTTTTTCAAAATATTTGGAACACTAGCAGTGACAACATAGATTTATGTTTGGACAGTTAACAGGTTAATGGTTGATCTCAGCCCAAAGTTTAGGGTCATACTTTGTTACAAAATTATCATTTTATTACTGTAGTTTTTCAAATTGATTTAAATGATGTTAGGATAGGCTTTGTTTCAGGTTTGTGTAAATATGGTTGTGTTAGTGTTATGTAAGTATAGTTTTGTGTATTTTTTCTTGATGTGTTTCATGGTGTGGTAGTTTATATTACATGAATGAAAGAGGGTTTTTGTTTTAAAAGGGACTATGTTGCTCATGACTCAAGAAGTTGTTTGACAGTCTCGAAATATGAATTGTAAATTTGAAAGAACTTTGTTCCTAGTTGCCTACACTGAGGTATATACAGTGGACCCCCGCATAGCGAACTTAATCCGTGCAAGAGGGCTGGTCGTTATGCGAAATGTTCGCTATGCGAATTAGTTTTCCCCATAAGAAATAATGGAAATAAAATTAATCCGTGCAAGACACCCAAAAGTATGAAAAAAAATTTTTTTTACCACAAAAAAATGTTAATTTTAGTACACACAAACTGAAAAAGGCATGCACAATTACATGACACTTACTTTTATTGAAGATCTGGTGATGATTGATGGGATGGGAGGAGGGGAGAGAGAGTGTTAGTGTTTAGAAGGGGAATCCCCTTCCATTAGGACTTGAGGTAGCAAGTCCTTTTCTGGGGTTACTTCCCTTCTTCTTTTAATGCCACTAGGACCAGCTTCAGAGTCACTGGACTTCTTTCGCACAACATATCTGTCCATAGTGGCCTGTACCTCTCGTTCCTTTATGATTTGTCTAAAGTGGTTCACAACAGTGTCATTGTAACAGTCACCAGCACGGCTTGCAATAGCTGTGTGAGGGTGATTTTCATCAAAAAAGGTTTGCACTTCAAGCCATTTTGCACACATTTCCTTAATCTTTGAAGTAGGCAATTCCTTCAATTTCTCTCTCCCCTCCTTTGAACCAGTTTTCCCCAGGTCTGGCCTCTTGCTCTTGAAGTTGATCTATCAGCTCATCAGTGGTTAGTTCTTCATTGTCCTCCTCCACCAACTCTTCCACATCCTCCCCACTAACCTCCAACCCCAAGGACTTCCCCAATTCCACAATTGATTCCTCAACTGGTATACTACTCCTCTCAGGGTTAGCCTCAAACCCTTCAAAATCCCTTTTGTCTACACATTCTGGCCACAGTTTCTTCCAAGCAGAGTTCAAGGTTCTCTTAGTCACTCCCTCCCAAGCCTTACCTATAAGGTTTACACAATTGAGGATATTAAAGTGATCCTTCCAAAACTCTTTTAGAGTCAATCGAGTGTCTGTGGTCACTTCAAAGCACTTTTGAAACAGAGCTTTTGTGTACAGTTTCTTGAAGTTGGAAATGACCTGCTGGTCCATGGGCTGCAGGAGAGGAGTGGTATTAGGAGGCAAAAACTTCACCTTAATGAAGCTCGTGTCCCCATAAAGTCGCTCTGCCACGTCTGTAGGATGACCAGGGGCATTGTCTAACACCAGGAGGCACTTAAGGTCTAATTTCTTTTCAGTTAGGTAATCTTTCACATTGGGGGCAAATGCATGTGTAACCAGTTATAGAAAAATTCCCTAGTGACCCATGCCTTACTGTTTGCCCTCCACAGCACACACAAATTATCCTTGAGGACATTCTTTTGCCTGAACGCTCTGGGAGTTTCAGAGTGATACACTAATAAAGGCTTAACTTTGCAATCACCACTAGCATTGGCACACATCAACAAAGTAAGCCTGTCTTTCATAGGCTTATGTCCTGGGAGTGCCTTTTCCTCCTGAGTAATGTAGGTCCTGCTTGGCATTTTCTTCTAGAACAGGCCTGTTTCATCACAATTAAACACTTGTTCAGGTTCCAGTCCTTCAGTTTCTATGTACTCCTTGAATTCATGCACATATTTTTCAGCCGCTTTGTGGTCCGAACTGGCAGCCTCACCATGCCGTATCACACTATGGATGCCACTACGCTTCTTAAATCTCTCAAACCAACCTTTGCTGGCCTTAAATTCACTCACATCATCACTAGTTGCAGGCATTTTTTTAATTAAATCGTCATGCAACTTCCTAGCCTTTTCACATATGATCGCTTGAGAGACGCTATCTCCTGCTAGCTGTTTTTCATTTATCCACACCAATAAGAGTCTCTCAACGTCTTCCATCACTTGCGATCTTTGTTTCGAAAACACAGTTAAACCTTTGGCAACAACAGCTTCCTTGATTGTCTTTCTGGTGCCCACAATAGAAGCGATGGTTGATTTTGGTTTCTTGTACAACCTGACCAGGTCGGTGATACGTACTCCACTTTCATACTTATCAATGATCTCTTTCTTCATTTCAATGGGTATTCTTACCCTTTTAGGTGTAGGGTTGGCACTAGAAGCTTTCTTGGGGCCCATGGTCACTTATTTTCCACAAACAGCACCGAAAACACTGTAATAATACGAAATATTCCGAGTGTATGCTTGAATGTTACCGCGGAGGCTGGCTGGTAAACAATGGGACGGGCGGCACATGTGAGGCTGGCTGAGGGCGCACATTGGACGCGTCTCGGACGAAGGTCGCTGAGCGGGTTTTTGTCCACTATGCGGGGCAAAATTTTAGCGAACAAAGCGTTCGCTATGCGGATTGTTCGCTATGCAAGGCGTTCGCTATGCGGGGGTCCACTGTACAGTGGTCCCTCGATAAAAAGTCTGGCTCGATAGTCGTTCTTTTTGGAAATCGTTGCATTATTTTGTCCAAACATTGGCTCGCAAATGGTCCATTGACTTGCTAATCGTCTTTCGTCCTGGACGCGTACTCACGGCTCTGAGCACGTTGTCCTCCCTTCCCAGCCATTGTGCCATTGTTTACCAGTGAGCGACGGTCCCCTCACATGTTCGTACAAAGTACAGTGGTCCCTCAATAATCGTCCGGCCTGATAGTCGTCCATTTCGGAAATCATCACGTTATTTCGTCCAAACATTGGCTCGCAAATGGTCTGTTAACTCGCTAATCATCCTTTGTCCGGGACGCATACTCACGGGCCTCGACCTCCCTTCCCAGCCAGTGTGCCATTGTTTACAGTGAGCGACGGTCCCCTCACGTGTTCATACGAAATATTTCATAATATTCCATTCATTTTAGTGTTTGCAAGTGCTATATAAGCTACCATGGCTCCAAAGAAAGCTCCAAGTGCCAAGCCTTTGGTAAAGAAGGTGAGAAATGAGATTGAATTTAAGAAGAAAAACATGGAACAATATGAAAGTGGCATACGTGTGGGTGAACTGGCCAGGATGTATAACAAATGCCGTGCAACCATATCTTCCATCGTGGCCAAGAAAAAGGAAATAAAGGAAGCTGTTGTTGCAAACGGGGTAAATATACTGACAAAAATGAGATCACCAGTACTTGAAGATGTTGAGAAGTTATTATTGGTGTGGATAAATGAGAAACAATTAGCAGGAGATAGTCTTATGATGTTGATTATTTGTGAAAAGGCTAGGCAGTTGCATGATGATTTGGTAAAGAAATTGCCTGCAACTAGTGGTGATGCGAGTGAATTTAAGGCCACCAAAGGCTGGTTTGAGAGATTTAAGAAGCATACTGGCATACACAGTGTGATAAGGCATGGTGAGGCTGCCAGTTCGGACCAAGAAGCAGCTGAAAAATATGTGCAGGAATTCAAGGAGTACATAGAGGCTGAAGGACTGAATCCTGAACAAGTGTTCATTTGTGACGAAACAGGCCTCTTTTGGAAGAAAATGCCAAAGAGGACCTACATTACTCAGGAGGAGAAGGCACTGCCAGGACACAAGCCTATGAAAGACAGGCTGACGCTCATGTTCTGTGCTAATGCTAGTGGGGATTTCGGAGTGAAGCCATTACTAGTGTACCATTCTGAAAATGCCAGAGTGTTCAGGAAAAACAATGTTATGAAGAGTAAATTGTGTGTGTTTTGGAGATCTAATAATAAGGCAGGGGTCATGAGGGAAATTTTCGCCGAGTGGTTTAATTAAGTGTTTGGCCCTAGTGTGAAGAATTACCTCCTGGAAAAGAAATTGGATCTCTAAGTGCCTGCTAGTAATGGACAATGCACCTGCTCGTCCTCCAAACTTGGATGACCTAATTCTGAAGGAGATTGGGTTCATCACAATAAAGTTCTTGCCCCGAATACCACTCCTCTCCTCCAGCCCATGGACCAGAAGGTCATTTCAAACTTTAAAAAGCTCTACACCAAAGCAGTGTTTGAAAGGTGCTTTAATGTGACCTCAGACACTCACTTGACCCTAAGAGATTTTTGGAAAGAACACTTCAGTATTCTTCATTGCATAAGCCTTATAGGTAAGGCTTGTGAGGGAGTGATTACCAGGACTTTGAACTTTGCTTGGAGAAACTTGTGGCCAGATTGTGTCCACAAGAGGGATTTTGATGGGTTTGAGGTGGCCTCTAATGAGCCTATGTCAGTTGTGAACTCTGTTGTGGCATTGGGGAGTTCCATGGGGTTGGATGTGAGTTTGGAGGATGTGGAAGAGTTGGTGGAGGACCACAACAAAGAGCTAACCACTGAGGAGCTGCAAGAGCTTCAGCAGGAAGAGCAACAGATCGCAGCTCAGAATCTTGCTGCAGAGGAGGAGGAAGAGAGATGGAAGAAGGTGCCTTCTTCAGAAATTAAGGAGATTTTTGAAATGTGGGGTAGGATGGAAAGATTTATGGAGAAACATCACCCTGAGAAGGTTGTTGCAAGCCATATTGGCAACTTGTTCAGTGACAGAGTCTTGGCCCATTTTAGGGAAGTTTTAAAGAGAGACCAGAAACAGAGCTCTCTGGACAGTGTTTTTGCGAGACAGGACGCCAGTGGCTCACAAGCTGGTCCTAGTGGCATTAAGAAACATAGAAGAGAAGTAACCCCAGAAAAGCACTTGGTACCTGAGGTGTTGATGGAAGGGGATTCCCCTTCCAAAGAGTAACTTGTACAATCTCTCTCCTCCTCCAGTCTCCCATACACTAAGAAGAATCACCAATAAAGGTAAGTGTTATGCTGTTAATGTTTCATTCATCATGTCCCATTGTATTGTTTATGTACTACATCTATATTTCATGTAAAAAATTTTTTGGTTTTAATACTTCTGGGTGTCAGGAATGGATTAATTGTATTTACATTATTTCTTATGGGGAAAATTGATTCGAAAATCATCTATTTCAATAATAGTCCCACTTCCAGGAATGGATTAAGAATGATAAACGAGGGACCACTGTACACAGAATCTAGTACAGTAGGGCCCCACTTTACAGCATTCCACTAATACAGACAATTCAAATTATGACCAAAACTCACTATACAGCTCCCCCACCTGTCTTTCTAATACGGTCACCATGCCCCACCTGGTTTGTTTACATTCTTCATGAACTCCGTGAGCACCGCATCTCTCCATTATGTTTGGAAACTTTCCAAAATTTCAAGTGTTATTGAAAGTTATTTCAGATTTTATATATACTCTGATAGTTATACAGTGGTACCTCGAGTTATGAACATACATGTACCATCTAACTTACGACCAAGCTTGGTTCCGACCAACCGGTCGTAAGTCAAAATGGACGTAAGTCGAACCTTTGAAAATTGCCGACATACTGGGTAGGGCATAATGTCAAAACTTTCCTATATAAACTACCTACATAATACTGTAATGTAATGTACAATCATTATTTCATTCTTTTTACCATAATTTACTTCTATTGTTATATTTTAATTATTTATGTACTGTATATAATGTATACATGGTAGTGACCTGCATTGTAAATTTTACATTGCATACAGTGTCATATGTTACTGTTATCTTTATGTATTGTCGACACAGTGGAATGGGAGAATACCACTGGTAGTGTCATCCTGCCAGAATGTAGTATAACCTATACCCTAAGTAAAGAGAAACAACTCTGGGACACGTGTAATACGTATCCGGCTGGCTGGCTGGGTGGGTGGCCGGGTGGGTGGGGGGTAGTTGGTTGGCTGAATGTGGCTGTATATCTCTCTGTATCTCTCTCTCTCTCTCTCTGTATCTCTCTCTTCTCTGTATCTCTCTCTCTCTCTGTATCTCTCTCTCTCTGTATCTCTCTCTCTCGGGTCTCTGTATCTCTCTCTTCTATCTCTCTTTATCTTTGAAATCTCTCTTTTGTATCTCTCTCTCTCTCTCTCTCTCTCTCCTCTCTCTTCTCTCTCTCTCTCTCTACTCTCTCTCTCTGTATCTGTATCTCTATCTCTCTCTGTACATATATCTCTCTCTCTCTCTCTCTGTATATATATCTCTCTCTCTGTATCTATCTCTCTCTGTACCTCTCTCTGTATTTTTTTTTTTTTTTTTACACAGGGTTTGACAAGGTTAAGGATCCCTAGCTTTATTGACAAGCTATTTACAGGTTAAGGATTCCTAACTTTATTGGCAAGCTAAGAGCTGTTACCTACATCAGCTCATTTGAAAGCATTTTTATTGTTATGAGACATACAAGTAGGGAACAGGATGAAGTTGGAGCCATCTGTGGGCCAGCATTTTCATTTGATCAACTGACTTTATCTCGTTGACATCATTATGCTGTACGAATGTGTTCCATACTCGAGTCATCCTGGGTATGTATGATCTCAGATGGAGTGATGTTCTGGAGAAGGGTACAGCCAGAGTGAAGTTGCTGCTTTCTGCCCGTCTTGTGGCATAAAAGCTTGTTTCATGCTGTCCTCGAAGTGGTTCCAAGTGTGGTATTTTGACAATATTGGAGTTGTACATAACAGTAAGGCCACCCACATCCCTCCTATGTTGAAGGCTCTGCTGAAATGACAGATCTATCCAAGATGGGTCCAGGCGAGAGATGAGACGTCTTGCTCTGTTCTCTACTCTGTCAAGCAGTCGCAGATGAGAGGGGGGCAGGCAAACCAAGAAAGTGGAGCATACTCAAGGTGTAAGCGTACTTGTGCCTCGTACAGAATCTTGCAACCCCTGCTGTCAAGCAGATGCGAGATACGGCGAAGTGCTGTAAGCTTCCTGGCTGCCTTGTTTACAAGATTTACAACATGGCTCTTCATGGTTAGTTTGGAGTTAAATTTCACCCCAAGGATATAAACTTCTTCTCCAGGTGCCAACACCCTCCTATTCATCCTTACTACTGCACCAGCATTACCATCATGGTGCCTAGAGACGATCATCATTTGCGCTTTCTCAGGTGCAAATGCTACTTGCCATCTATTTCCCCAAGCTGATATAGCTCTCAGCTGGTGATTGATGTAACTTAGAGCAGCTGGCATTTCTTCTCTTGGATAAGTGAATGTCAGTGTACAGTCGTCTGCATATGCATGTGATTCTGGGATGAGATGAAGAAGGTCGTTGAAGTAGACATTCCATAACAATGGTCCCAGTACGCTTCCTTGTGGAACACTTGCCCCAATAGGATGTCTTGCTGATTCTGTTCCATTGAGAACTACACTTAGAGATCTACCATGAAGGTAATCACTGAGGAGACATAACGTAGAGCCTGCAATTCCCAGTGCTTGAAGTTTTGCTAAGAGGCCCTGGTGCCACACCCGTTCGAAAGCACCAGCAATGTCCAGTGCTACCACACAGCTGACTTTGGATTCATCCAGTGACTGGTGCCACTTAGTGGAGAGGTTTAACAACAGATCAGCAGCAGAGTAACCTTTCCTGAAGCCATATTGACGATCACAAAGTAGTGAGTGGTAGTCAAAAAACTCTGTCATTTGTCTTGAGATTATTGTCTCAAGGATCTTACCAGTGATTGACAGGAGTGACACTGTTCTGTAGTTGCTTATTTCTGCTCTGCTCTTCTTTTTGTGAACAGGGACTACATTTGCCTCTTTCCATAGAGAGGGCCATTTACACTGTACTAGACAGTGGTGAAAGATGTGAGTTAGAGGTGCTGCTAGCTGGTCTGCACATCTTCTCGGGAATCTTGGGCTCAACTTGTCTGGGCCCACAGCCTTTTCTTGGTCAAGCAATTTAAGAAGGAAATGCACCTCCTCCTGCCTTATTGTCACCACTGACAGTTTTGACACAGTTCTTGCAGCTAGCCAAGGAGGGTCCCTTGCTGGATCAGGAACTTGCATTTTGGTAGCAAAGTGTTCAGCAAAGAGGTCTGCCTTCTCTTGACTACTAGTAGAGGTGGTCCCATCCTGTCGATTTAGAGGTGGAATGAGTTCATCAGGCAGATAACCTTGTCTGTCCTTGACCAGGAACCACCAGGTTTTGGAGCCTACCCTACCTGATGCTAGCTTTCTTTTAGTGTCCACCTCCCATTTAGCAATGTCACCCATATGCCTACAGGCTTGCCTGTGCAAGTTCCTGTTATAGGTGGTAGGATGTCTCTTATACCTTCGCCATGCTTTGTACTTAGCAGTAGCAGCCTCTCTACAATGAAAGACAAACCAAGGCTGATCTGTAGGCTTTGTCACATATTGCCTGTGAGGAATGTGTTCTTGTTGTAGATTAAGGATGTGTCCAGTGAAGGCTTTCACTTGGTTGTCAACATCCCCTTGGAGAAGAGCATTCCAATCAGTGGTGGCGAGCTCAGAGCAAAGGGCTGGCCAATTACCTCTTTCCTATAACCAGGTTGTGCGTGTGGACTCCTCACCTCGTTCTGTTGGGATCTTAAGTGTCTTAAAACAGCCTTGTGGTCAGACAATCCAACGTAGCCAAGGGGTTGACAAGTGACTATGCCTTCTGCCAGATCACTCACTACTGGGTCAAGGGAGGAGCCAGAGATGTGAGTAGGGAAATCAACAAAGTTTCTTATCTCAAATACTGCAAGAAGGTCATCAAAGTCCCTCTGTATAAGGTGTTGGTTGACGTCACCAACAATTATGATATGTTAACAGTTGTGTTGTAGCAGAAGGGAGTCAATATTTTCCATTAGGAAGTTGATGGGGTCTGCATGCTGCCACTGAGGTCTGTACATTGCACATGCTAGTACAGAGGTACTAGTGTTTATGCATAGCTTGAAGAACATCATTTCAAGATGTGTAGGGGTGGCAACATCAATGTGCTGAGCATGAACACTTTTAGAGAAGCACACAGCAACACCTCCTCCTTGCCCTTGCCTGTCTCTTCTCATCCATGAGGTGTAGCCAACAATTCTTGCAAAATTTTCTGGAGTTCTGTCATCCAAAAATGTTTCAACAACAGCTATCATGTCGGGACGTCGAGTGTTCACAAAAATGTGTGAGAGCTCTCCAACATTAGTAATGAAACCTCTAATGTTGGCTGACAGGATGCTGATAGACTGGCTCCTCATGATGTGGTCAGCTTGAGGTGGTGGGTGTGTAGGGCATGTAAGGTGCCTGCCCTTGAGAGAGGTAGAGTACTGAGGCAGCTGCACAATACCACCTGCTGTGCTGGGATAGGAGTAGCTGAGTGGGTGACGTGTGAGAGTGTTCACTAATTCAGAGATCCTGGTGGTTTCTTCTGAGAACAGGTCTCTAAACAGGTGGTCCTCTCTGTCAAGTTCCTTTTTCTTCCGACACTGGTCCTCCTGATGTCTTTTCTTGTAGCAGTAATTGCACCTTGTATCTCACATGCAGTTGTTGGAGGTGTGCCTCTTCCGGTGATAGCGAGAGCACAGCCTAGGTGCCTGGGAGGGTGGACTATGATTTGTTGCACCTCCTGTGTTTTGCAGATTTGTCCTCAGGTTCTGCCGCTGGAACTGTGTTAGTGGAGGGTGAGACGGCTGTAGATGTCTTCCTCCTCCACGTCTTCTTCCACATCCTCTGCCCCGTCCTCTACCAGTTCTGACAGATGTGTCCCTGCTGTTCGTACTTTGGTGCAGTAGGTGATCAGGTGAAGTGATAGTTCCCTGATTATTAACTGCACCAATCTCTGGTGGAGAAACTCCTGACTCAGAACTTGCTAATGAAGCACTGCTACCAGATTCTTGAATAGTGTCGGCACGTGTGCTGACAGGTGTAGGATCAGAGATGGTATGTGCGCTGTCAAGTGGACTGGCAGTGGCTGAAGCAGAGATGTCAGGTGTAGGAGAATTAACAGATCCAAGGCTTCCTTTGTTGCTGGGAAGAGGATTTGTTCCCTCTGTGGTGGTCAGAGGAATTGTGTTAGAATTCCCAAAGGTAGTGTTTTGAACTCTGTCAGTCTGTGGGACCTTAGCGATGACAGAATTCCACCAGTTGTTTACCCCTGAGTTAAGCTCAGTGTGGGACTTCCAGTCTTTGTCAATAGTGTCACCATCAGCTGAGCAGCTTATGTCACTTGATGTAGGCTTGCACTGGCCTTCTACAATAGCTTGGAGGTTATCTAATGATTTGAGGAGCTCATGAAGTGCTTCACTGTGATGGATTATCTTAGCTGCAACTTTACAACACAGCCCAAGAGGGCAGTCTTGATCTTTGGACAGAAGTCCCTGAAGTAGGACTTCTGAACCTTCCTCCTGTAGCTCCAGGCTTGTATCCACATATACCACAGGATTATGGATATCCTTCAGTTTTCTGAAATTTCCAACCTGGCTGCAACAAAATTCTTCTTCTGGAATGGAATCTGTGTGGCAGTAGTTGGAACAGGTAGGCTCCTTACATCTAAGAAGAATTTTGTCTCTTGTGGTATACCCACAAACACTGCAGTAACTACTGGGACAATAGCCAGATAGCGTAGATATTCTTGCTATTTTGCGGTGTGAAGTCATCCCAGAGGAGGCGTGTAGGTTTGCAATGAAGTTCACAGGAGAGAGAGAGAGTGGGTGGTGGTATCGTGGGTGGGGTGGAGTATCGTGGGTGGGGGTGTTTATAGCCGGGTGGATAGTGAGGGCAGGCAGTGGCCAATGAGCTGGAAGTGTTGCCTTCTCACTATCACTTAATAAACACTGTTTATGCTATCCACTTTTCCACTGAAGCAAGATGTTACACAAATCACTATGTTGCATTGTACCAGTCATGTTGTTATAAAGCACCAGATGCTAGTACATAGCACAAAACACACA
>NC_069427.1:41303062-41349844 GCF_026875155.1 Cherax quadricarinatus
TACAAAGCACCTTTCAAAAAGAGCTTTTGTGTACCCGTTTTTGAATTTGCAATAACCTGCTGGTCAATGGGCTGCAGGAGAGGAGTGGTATTGGGAGGCAAAAACTTCACCTTAATGAGCTCATGTCCCAATAAAGTCGCTCTCCCCACGTTGTGGGATGACCAGGGGCATTGTCTAACACCAGGAGGCACTTAAGGTCTAATTTCTTTTCAGTTAGGTTATCTTTCACATTGGGGGCAAATGCATGGTGTAACCAGTCATAGAAAAATTCCCTAGTGACCCATCCTTACTTTTTGCCCTCCAAAAGCACACACCAAATTAGCCTTGAGGATATTCTTTTGCCTGAACGCTCTGGGATTTTTCTGAGTGATACACTAATAAAGACTTAACTCTGCAATCACCACTAGCATTGGAACACATCAACAGAGGAAGCCTTTCTTTCATAGGCTTATGTCCTGGGAGTGCCTTTTCCTCCTGAGTAACGAGGTTCTGCTTGGCATTTTCTTCCAAAACAGGCCTGTTTCATCACAATTAAACACTTGTTCAGTTTCAGTCCTTCACTGTCTGTGTACTCCTTGAATTTCCCTTTGCACATATTTTTCAGCTGCTTTGGGGTCCGAACTGGCAGCCTCACCATGCCTTATCAAAACTATGTATGCCACTACGCTTCTTAAATCTCTCATAACCAACCTATGCTGGCCTTAAATTCACTCACATCATCACTAGTTGCAGGCATTTTTTAATTAAATCCTGATGCAATTTCCTAGCCTTTTCATTTAAATGATCACTTGAGAGATGCTATCTCCTGCTATCTGTTTTTCATTTATCCACACCAATAAGAGTCTCAACATCTTCCATCACTTGTGATCTCTGTTTCGAAAACACAGTTGAACCTTTGGCAAGAACAGCTTCCTTGATTGCCCTTTTTTGTTGCCCACAATAGTACGATGGTTGATTGGGGTTTATTATACAACCTGGCCAGCTCGGATACACGCACTCCACTTTCATTCTTATCAGTGATCTCTTTCTTCATCTTTATAGTAATTCTCACCCTTATTCCTGTAGGGTTGGCACTAGAAGCTTTCTTGGGGCCCATGGTCACTTATTTTGCAGATAAAATCACCAAAAACACTGTAATAATACGAAATGTTCCGATTGTATGCTTGGATGTTACCGCGGAGGCTGGCTGGTAAACAATGCCACCGGCGGAACATGTGAGGCTGGCTAAGGCCGCACATTAGATGCGTCTCAGACGAACAGCGTTGAGTGGGCTTTTTAGCGGTATGCGAGGCAAAATCTTAGCGATAAAATGTATCGGTATGCGGATTTAACATTATGTAAGGCCAACGGTATGCGGGGGTTAACTGTATATACGTTTTTACCGCTAGTGCCCCAATTGTATATATACGATTTATTTGTCATACATTCAACATTGCCACGATGAACCTGAGTCGCCTAGACATGAGAGAATGGGTGTGCGCACTCACTGTGTGCCATATTAAAATAATTGGGGATGCCTGGGTACCATATGCTCTTTTTTCCTATTAAAAAAATGATTTTTTTTTTTCTCAAAAAATTTGGGGCACTACACGAGAGAACGTATATATATGTTTGGACCGTTTATGGGTTAAGCAAAATGCTATATTGATGTTTTATACACATTTAATGCGCCTCAGTGATTATTATTGTGTTATAATTATTAACCCTTTGAAGGTCGACAGGCCCTCTTCGAGACTCGTTCTCAGGGTCGGCCAAATTTAAAAAAAAAAATTCTCTTATGAAAAGATAGAGAATCTTTTCCCGATCATAATGACACCAAAAGTTTGAAATTTGATGGAAAACTTACGGAATTATGCTCTCGCGAAGTTAGCGGTCTCGGCGATGTTTACGCATGGGCGATCTTGCCCACTTTGACCCCCATTTTCCCCAATTCCCGAATAGTCGAAAAAAACATGAAAATTTCCTAAAACTCCCATTTTTTCTATCGATAGTGCAAGAAACCACCCCCTTTCAATTCAAATTCCAGACAGTGTCAAATTTTGCAATTTTGCAATTTCACACAAATTTCAAAAAATGCCAATTTCTGAATAGGGTCCGAAAAAACAAAGACATTCCTGGCACTAAAAAGAATTCCTCTGTTCATTAGTCACCTCAAGGCCCCCCATTACATTTTTTGCTTTCCATTTTAAATTTTTATTCTTGCAAAAAATAGAAGATTTACGTTATCAACTACTGCATTATTAAAAAAGGGATAAAAAATTTTGGGAAAACTTGCGAAAGAATATTAGACCACCATTGACGTGTTTTGGGGGACGCTTGCATATTTGTTTACTTTTGAACTTTGGTAAAAAATCAACATTTCTGCTCTTTGACTAAATTTCAAGGTATTTTTCTTTTAAAACCTTCAAAATCTCTCAATTTCTGTAAATGTCTTCCAAATTTCTATAAAATGAGACCAAAAAACTAAAAACAACAAATACCCTTGAAAAACAGTGCAAATCCCGTTTTTTTCCCAAAAAATGGTCAAAGTTTTTTTTCTCATTATCACGGGTTCGCAGATTTTTTTTATGTGTCACACTGACCACATAGACCCATTCTTTCATATTAGCCTTCCGTTTTCCCCCCACAGATTTGAGGCCCTAAATTTTAGGCTTACTATACGTCAAGAACCCGGGGTCGTAACCCGTACAAGTACGGGCCCCGAAACCCCCTCAAAGGGTTAATTGGGTTTTCAAGACCAATTAACTCTAATGGTGATTGAGACAGAAAACAGACAAAAAGACAGACACGGTAACAAAAAGACACACACACGGGTAAAAAAAAGACACACACACAGGAACAGACACACGGTAGACAGATGCACAGGTAGACAGACACACACACGGGTAAAAGACAGACCACAGGTAGACAAAAGACAGACACACGGTTGATAAAAACAACACACTGGTAGACAAAAAAACGCAAGAGAACGACAGACACAGAATGCAGGCAGACAAACAGACAGGTTAGTGCAAAGTGAAAACAAATAGAGATTCGAAAAACCCTTTCTTCCCAAACAATCTCCAGTAAAGATTCAATTTCTTTTGGGGACCATGGTAAATTTTTTCTGTCCAGTTTGTACAGTTAATACAGATATGCGCAAAGGGGAAGGGGTTACTCAAACTGTGGCCTACAACGCATTGCCGCTTTACATCGCAAATTTTTCACATGGCATCACCGGCCCAACCCACCTGCCAGAAAAGCACGGTCGAAAAATTTAGACGTGTTCAGCAGGGCGTAAGTTGATGGTAGGTTATTTCATTCCAGAAGCTGTTCGATTCCGCTACGAAAGAAATTTTTTCCCATAAGGAATGAAATTTTAAATTTAATTTTTTCCATTTCAAACCCCAAAAAGTACACTTACAAAAGCACTTAAAAAAAAACCTTTAAAAAATTGTTTGATTGGGACTGTTTGAAACCGAGTACCGCGTACTTTTTATCCTTACCTGATAAACTTGCACACGTGCTGGGATGCAATACGTACATATTTAAACAAAAGGTCTTGTGTCTAGAGACCCATTTAACCCTTTGGGGGTTTCGGCTGTACTATACGGCTTACCCCCATGGTTTTAACGTCTATACGCCTAAATTCAGCACCCTCAAATCAATGAAGAAAGCTGGTGGGCCCACATTAAAAAGGTCTAGTGGCTGTGCGCATAAAAAAAAAATCCTGCAGCAACATGCATAATGAGAAAAAAAAAATTTACCATTTTTTTTGGATAAAACGCGCTTTTCATGATTTTCGTATGGATTTATTGTTGTATTCTATTTTTCCCCCGGGCTCATTTTATAAAGGAAGACATATTTCGAAATTGAGATGATTTTGACTGTTTTACAATGAAAAGTACCTTGAAATTGAGCTCAATGTAGCAGAAATGTTCGATTTTTACCAAAGTTCAAAAGTAAACAAATCATGCTAAGCATCCAATACACATCAACTGGTGAGTCTAATATTCTTTCACAAGTGCGCCAATATTATTTATACCATTTCTACACTAATGCAGTAGTCTGCATAACGGTAAATCTTCTATTTTTTGTGAGAATAAAAGTTCAAAGTGGAAAGCAAAAGAATGTAAGAGGGGCATGAGAACGTGACTAATGAACAGAGGAAATGTTATTTTAGTGCCAGGAATGTCTTTCTTGTTTATTCTGGACCCTATTTGGAAATTGGCATCTTTTGAAATTTGTGTGAAATTGGCAAAATTGCTAAATTCTGACCACTGTATTGGATAGTTGAAATTGGTAAATGGGTGGTTTCTTGTACAGGTCCGCCATCACAAATCCGGCAATCAGTTATTCGGTTCCTTCAGTTATTCGGCACTAATTTTGGCTAGCATAATTTCAAATTTCCTGGGTCGCCACACCAACCTGCTGGTACTGTTTGGTGGTCCTACTTGCTGCATAAGTCATTCCAATATCTTTTTCTCCAATTATTGTTTTAACCTGCTTACTTTTATCCCTAGCCATGGTTCCAATGAATAAAAGAAATGCTTCTCATTATGTAAAGCACCTACACAGTACATTATCCATTAAAGATAAGGTGGCTTTGAAGCCACTGTCAGTTGCCATGAGCTCAGTCTCATGAATCAGGAGAATATGCTTTATTATTATGCTAATATCAACACTACAGCTTATTTGCCTGTCACAGATGATCAGACATAATAAACAATATAAATAACATAAAACATGTTAAATGCTACAGAATAAATAATATTTGGCATAATACCGAGCAGTTCAACGGAGGTATGAAGAGGATATGGTATACAAATACTATTCTCCTATCCCTGTCTTGGTGGCTTATATTAGAGAAAACGGAGTGTAGCACAGAGTTAACTGTGATATACACTCATACTGCACCATAAACCTGAAACAAAAAAGTTATTTTCTCTATATAGATCATCACACATAGCAGCATATGTTTAGAGAACCTAGGATAACCCAAAAAAGTCAACGTGGCTTATTTCTAGTACTTGGCTTGGGTTAGCCATATATGATTTTTGGTAAATATTCGATTCCCAGCTATGGTAGAAACACTGGGTGTGTTTCTTTACACCTGTTGTCTATGTTTACCCATCAGTAAATGAATACCTGGGTGTTAGTGGACTAGTGTGGGTGTTATCCTGGGACACTGACCTAATTTTCTTGAAATACTCAGCATAACATGCGGCTTTCTATACAGTAGTATGTCACTGATGTCAGCTAGGCCTGTATACCTTGTACATGTACGTGTAGTAAATAAAGATATTATTATTATTCTTTCTTTCTTTCAACACACCGGCCGTAACCCACCGAGGCGGAGTGGCCCAAAAGGAAAAACGAAAGTTTCTCCTTTTACATTTAGTAATAGTATATACAGGAGAAGGGGTTACTAGCCCCTTGCTCCCGGCATTTTAGTTGCCTCTTAAAACACGCGTGGCTTACGGAGGAAGAATTCTGTTCCACTTCCCCATGGAGATAAGAGGAAATAAACAAGAACAAGAACTAGAAAGAAAAAGAAGAAAACCCAGAGGGGTGTGTATATATATGCTTGTACATATATGTGTAGTGTGACCTAAGTGTAAGTAGAAGTAGCAAGATGTACCCAAAATCTTGCATGTTCATGAGACAGAAAAAAAAAAGACACCAGCAATCCTACCATCGTGTAAAACAATTACAGGCTTTCGTTTTACACTCACTTGGCAGGACGGTAGTACCTCCCTGGGCGGTTGCTGTCTACCAACCTACTATCTAGGATTATTATTATTATTATTATTATTATTATTATTATTACAGTATTATTATTATTATTATTATTATATTTTCTCAGTTGTTTGTTGGGTTATCTTATTGAAACTTGGGCACTGTATGATGGAAAGATACTTCTTAACGTACACCAAAAATGAAAGAAATCAGACCATAAATAGCGAAGTTCACTTCTCGGCCATTAGCGGCCGCTTAGCGGTATATTTTTGTATGGTTTTTATGGTTATATTCTCTTTTTTTTGGTCTCATTTGATAGAATGAAAAATATATTACAGAAATAGATATGATTTTGATTGCTTTCATGATGAAAAGTACCTTGAAATTGCGCTCACAGTAGCGAAAATGTTCTATTCTTTAGCGAAGCTCAAGAGTAAACAAATGATGTCACCGTCCAATACCTGTGCGCCTGCCAGTCCAAATTCCAATACGGATTCAAGACTGGGTTGACATTATTCATACAATTATTACAATAATGCAGTAGTCTGCATAACAGTCAATCTTCTATTTTTTTGTGAATAAAAATTCCAAATGGTAAGCAAGAGTAATATAAGAGGGGCCTGGAGACGTGACTAATGAACAGAGAAAATGTTATTTTAGTGCCAGGAATTTCTGCATTGTTTATTGTGGACCCTATTTTGAAATTGGCATCTGTTGAAATTTGTGTGAAATTGGCCAAATTGCCAATTTCTGACCACTTTATTGGGTAATTGAAATAAGTGAAGTGGTGGTTTCTTGTACTCAGTTGACAGACTAGAAGTAAATAAGTTTATTCAGGTATACACAAATACAGTTACATAGATTATCATACATAGCAGTGTATGTATAGAGAACCTAGGATAACCCAGAAAAGTCAAAGTGACTTATTTCCAGTACCTGGCTTGGGCTTGTCATATATGAATTTTAGTAAATATTTTTTTTCTCATTTGTTTGTTGGGCTATCTCGTTGAAACTTGGGCAATGTATGATGGAAAGATGCTTCTTAACGTACAACAAAAATAAAAAAGACGGACGATAAATAAGGGAGTTCACTTCTCAGCCATTAGCCGCCTCTTTGCAGTATATTTTCGTATGGTTTTTATGATTGTATTCTCATTTTTTTGGACTCATTTGATAGAATGGAAGATATATTACACAAATAGACATGATTTTGATTGCTTTCATGACGAAAAGTACCTTGAAATTGAGCTCAAAATAGCAGAAATGTTCGATTTTTGCCGATGTTCAATGAACTTTCATGACGAAAAGTACCTTGAAATTGAGCTCAAAATAGCAGAAATGTTCGATTTTTGCCGATGTTCAATGAACTTTGTGTAAGTCAAGTTGGTTAATTTTATTAAGTGTATTCCAACCTAACCACTCTGTAATCCGGCAAACTTAGTAATCCGGCACACTACAGGTCCCAATGATGCTGGATTTGTGATGGAGGACCTGTACATGCATAGTAATAATTCAGATGGCTTCTGCTAGTTGGCACAGCTGATGGCACAGCTGGTAAGCAGTAAACATGTTTACATCGCTGTGGGAGCAGTTCTCGCATATTATGGCCTATTTTATTCATTCTAGAGTATATATCATGTTTCTGTGGTAATTATATTGTTTATTATGTTATATTAGATGAATTGTGATAGATAAATAAGCTGTACAGTTGATAATAGCATCATATTCTAGTATTTTTTTCTCATCTCTCCAGAGTGCAGGAATGGATTAACCCTTTCAGGGTCCGTCCCGTAGATCTACGGCTTTACGTTCAGGGTCCAAACCGTAGATCTACGCCATGAGCTCAGCTCACTCTGATAAACTGTGAGTGGTACATTTGGGCCTAGATATGAGAGAATACATCTATGTGGTATGTGTGCACCACATAAAACAGATCCTGCAGCACACTGTGTATAATGAGAGAAAAAAAATGAAATCATGATTTTTCGATTAAAACAGCAACTTTGCAGTGTTTTTTCGTATGTTTTTTATAGTTGTATTTGCGATTTCTTGGTCTCATTTGATAGAATGGAAGACATATTACAGAAATAGAGATGATTTTGATTGGTTTTAGCACTGGAAATGGCTTGAAACTGAGCTCAAAGTAGCAGAAATGTTTAAATTTTTGCCGATATTCAAGAGTAAACAAACGACCTCACACGTCTAATACACGTCAGCTGGTGGGTCTAATATACATCACAAATATGGTGATGATATTTATACAATTATACAGTATTGCATAACAGTAAATCTTCTATTTTTTGGTGTGAATAAAAATTCATTATGTGAATAAAAAATCAAAATGGAATTTATTTGTAAAGCCTCAAAACATAACTAATGAACAGAGGAAATGTTAGTTTAGTGCCAGGAATGCCTACATTGTTTATTCTGGACCCTATTTTGAAATTGGAATATTTTGAACTTTGTGTTAAATTGGCCAAATTAACAATTTCCGATCACTTTATTTTGTAGTTGAAACAGTTGACTTGGCGATTTCTTGTGCTCAATCGATAGACTAGAAGTAATACTAGTGAAATAGCTGAGAATTTGGTTGATTGGAATAATGTAATTGGCCTAAAATGGGAGTCAAAGTCGGCAAAATCGCCGATTCGTAAATATCGCTGACACATCAAAATTTGCGAGAGCATAATTTCGTCAATTTTCCACCAAATTTTGTACTTTTTCTTTTATTACCTTCACAAAAAGATTCTCTACTATTTCATAAGAAAGAATAACAAATTTTTTTTTTTTGAAAATTCTTGGACACTGGTGCGTGACTCCAGATTTGGGCCTTGGACCCTGAAAGGGTTAATGACTTCAGTTAATTTAAATGAAGAAAATTAATTTGATATACGAGTAAATTGAGTTACGAGCTAGCTCCTGGAATGGATTAAACCCATAAATTAAGGTTCCACTCTATATAGAGTTGACTATTATCCATGGTAGATCTTGGAACGTATCCCCTGTAGATAAGGGTCGTACCGGTAAGTGTAATATATATCTTCTTTATAGTATAATAATAAGGTATTAAAAGGACCCCAATTAAATAAGTCACTGTCTGACTTTTTTTTGGGTTATCCTAGGTTCTCTACACACATGCTGCTATGTATGATAATCTGTGTAACTGTATTTGTGTATACCTGAATAAACTTAATTACTTACTTTAACCCTTTGAGGGTTTTGGTCGTACTAGTACGTCTTATGCGTTGGGGTTTTTGACGTACTAGTACGCATAAATTCTAGCGGCCTCAAATCTCGCGCGAAAAGGCTGGTAGGCCTAGGTGTGAGAGAATGGGTCTGCGTGGTCGGTGTGCGCGGTAGAAAAAAAATCTGGGACCCAGTGGTGCATTGTGGGAATGCCCTCTTAGTAAACAATGTCCACCATGCCTCGCGGTAAGAAGGTCCTCACTCCTCGGCGAATTGGGACACTTTTGTTCCCCAGTGACAGTTCTAATAGTGATGGAAGTGCCAGTGAAGATGAGTTTCGTGGTTTTTAGTGAGGTTTTGACCGAAACTAATGACCATAATATCGGTAATAGTGAGGAAAACCCAGACGACCCTCAGCCTTCCACCTCTGGTGCTGGGCCCCTTGTTCACGTTCAGTTGTTCCAGAACCCAAGAGGAAACTTCTATTTCCCAAATCCCAGACTCAGATGAGAGCATGGGTGATGATAGTGATAGTGAATATGAACTACAAGCTCTTCAAACTAGTTCCAGTAATGATAGTGAAGTGCAATATTCCCCAGTGAAGCGTCAGTATATACGACGATATATGCGCTCTGGTAGTGTGCCATATGTTATACCAAGGGGAAGGAGTGTATCTCGGAGTACATCCCGTGGCTGTACAACAGGAACAGACAGTGAAAATGACGAAGATACTGTTGCAATTGGGATGGAAAATGTGCGTGGTGGTAGTGGTGCCGGCGGTGAGGCACCAGCAGTGGGCAATGCTGCCACCCACGCTGCCACCCACGCCGCCACCCACGCCGCTGCCTCAGCTGATCTAGAACAAAGGCCACCATCCCCCACTCACCCACCACACCAGCCTCCACAACCACAACCTCCACAACCACAACCACCTGTCATTGTCCAGTACCCACCAGCAGACCGCACCTGGGATTGGCAGGAAGCTGTCAATTTTGTTCCAAATCCCCACCAGTTTGATGACAGCCAAAGTGGAATACGGCCATCTTGTGCACTTGGGAACAATGCCACTGAACTGGAATGTTTCGAGTTATTCTTTGCATTCTACGCATTTTTATCCCTTCAGGAAGCTTGTAATTGACGAGTCTTTGATTCTGTTCAAAGGAAGACTCTCTTTCAAGCAGTACATACCAAGCAAGAGGAAACACTTTGGTATAAAGTTGTTTGTGCTTTGTGATTGTTACAGTGGTCTGGTATTGGATATTATTGTGTACACTGGAAGTTATACATTGCAAAATACCAGGAAGTTATTGGGCATCTCAGGTGATGTGGTTCAAACAATGATAGAACCATACCTTGGTAAGGGGCATATATTATATACAGATAACTGGTACACAAGCCCCTCACTCAGTGATTTTTTGCGAGTGAACATGACAGATGTGTGTGGCACAGTGCGTGCAAATCGGAAACATATGCCCAGGTTTGACGCTGGCACTCGTAGAGGTGAGGTGCAGGCGTTTGCTGCCAATGACATCATGGCATTTCGGTGGCATGACAAACGAGATGTCACACTGTTGTCATCAATTCACCCTATATGAAATGGCAGACAGTGGCAGGCAGCATAGAGAGAGAAATGAACCCATTCTAAAACCTGCAGCTGTGATTGATTACACCTTCAACATGCGTTCAGTGGACAAATGTGACATGCAGATTGGGTTTGCTGATTGTGTTCGCAGAGTTATAAGTGGTACATCAAACTGTTTTTCCATCTTCTGGACATTCCATGCTCAATGCTTATAATTATGTATAAGATGAGCACCAGAAACAAACCACAGTACGGCGAATTCTGTTTGTCTGTCATCAGACAAATATATTCAAGTACCAAGAACAGCACCTGCAATTGACCGCCCACCAAATTATCAACAACTACCTGCTCGTCTGAAGCATGGTGATCACTTCCTGGTAAAACTGCCTGCTACTGCTTTGAAGAAAAAGGCTCAGAAGAGGTGTTACGTCTGTGCACATACAAAAAAAAACGCACACAACAACGCAGAGACACGTTTTATGTGTGAGGAGTGCAAAACTCCACTGTGCATGACACCATGTTTCAAAGAGTTCCACAGGCTTCAGAACTTCTAGAAACATTCCCTGTGACTGTATATGTGTATATAAAATATAGAAAAATAGTAATAAACAACATTTCATATCGTTTGTTTGTGTAAATATTTTCCGTAAACAAAATAATGACAACAGTGTTTACGCCCTTATTGTGTAGTATTGAAAAAGAAATAACTTACAAAATACTGATCATGTTGGCCTCAGAGGTCATAAAAGTTACTCAGAAAAAGAAAAATTGAAAAAATAATTGAAAATAGTACATAAAAAAGTAAATAGAAAAATACTGGGTGACGGCAGTCGGCGATGTTACCATATGTTGTTCAATTTTGGCAAATTTCACGCCTCCATATCTCGGTAAGTATTGACTTTAAAATTTTTTTGTTTAGCCTATAATGTTTAGAAAAAAAAAACTATTTTTTCATAAGAAAAAATATTTTTTTTTTTTTTTTGAAATTTGGCCGACCCTGAGAACGAGTTTCAGAGAGGGCCTGTCGACCCTCAAAGGGTTATGATGATAAAGCAGTACCTTAATGATCTCTTCATTTATTGTGTTTGATATCCAGATTAAACAAAACATTTATCATCATCATCATCTTTATATGTGAATGTTTTGTACCTCTGTATTATATTCGACCATTTCTAAATGTAGTTAAACAATGACAGAGAACGTGAGGAAGAAGCAAAAAGGGAAAAGGCACGGCAAGAAGCAGAGCGTCGACGTCAGGAAGAACTGGAACGTGAGATGCAACGTCAACGCGAACTAGAGGCCCAGCGTGAACAAGAACGAAAACGACAAGAAGAACTTAGAGAACAAGCACGCAAGTTAGTATTGTATTGTATGTGTTTCTAATGTATGTGTTTCCTTGATGACACACTGTATGTGTCATGTCTGTCACTGCTTGGTGTCTCCTGGATGACACACTGTGTCAGAAATGTCACTATTTTCAAGAGTTCTTTTTGTTGATAGGGAGGTTCTGCTTTGGTGCTGATTAATCACATGTCAGTCTGGTTCATTGAGATCTCAGTCATCACTGATTTACACCGTGTAAACTTTTCTTTGATAGGGCTGTATATTGCCAAGAGTACTGGTTACTTACCGATCTGATGGCACTGATGACACCTGGCACTTGGTTCTTTATTCAGGCCATAATTATCTAACATGTTCAGCCTCTGATGGCATGTAACATTGGTGTCATGCCTGTCTCATATGATTGACACTATGACTGAACATTATACCTTTCTCTAAGCTAGATCCCTACCTTTTTTTTTTATTTTTTAACAAGTCGGCCGTCTCCCACCGAGGCAGGGAGACCCAAAAAGAGAGGAAATCCCCCCCAAAAAAATACTTTCATCATCATTCAACTTTTTCACCTCACTCACACATAATCACTGTTTTTGCAGAGGTGCTCAGAATACAACAGCTTAGAAGCATATACGTATGAAGATACACAACATATCCCTCCACACCGTCAATATCCCGAACCCCTCCTTTAGAGTGCAGGCAGTGTACTTCCCATTTCCAGGACTCAAATCCGGCTATATAAAAATAACCAGTTTCCGTGAATCCCTTCACTAAATATTACCCTGCTCTCACTCCAACAGATCGTCAGGTCCCAAGTACCATTTGTCTCCATTCACTCCTATCGAACACACTCATGCATGCCTGCTGGAAGTCCAAGTCCCTTGCCCACAAAACCTCCCTTACCTCTTCCTTCCAGCCTTTTCGAGGACAATCCCTACCCCGCCTTCCTTCCCCTACAAATTTAAATGCTCTCCATGTCATTCTACTTGGATCTATTCTTTCTAAATGACCAAACCACCTCAACAGCCCCTCTTCAGCCCTCTGACTAATACTTTTATTAACTCCACACCTTCTCCTAATTTCCACACTCCAAATTTTCTGCATAATATTTACACCACACATTGCCCTTAGACAGAACATCTCCACTGCCTCCAACCGCCTCCTCGCTGCTGCATTCACAACCCAGGCTTCACACCCATATAAGAGTGTTGGTACTACTATACTTTCATACATTCCCTTCTTTGCCTCCATAGATAATGTTTTTTGTCTCCACATATACCTCAACACACCACTCACCTTTTTTCCTTCATCAATTCTATGATTAACCTCATCCTTCATAAATCCATCCGCCGACACGTCAACTCCCAAGTATTTGAAAACATTCACTTCTTCCGTACTCTTCCTCCCTAATTTGATATCCAGTTTTTCTTTATCTAAATCATTTGATACCCTCATCACCTTACTCTTTTCTATGTTCACTTTCAACTTTCTACCTTTACACACACTCCCAAACTCGTCCACT
Organism: Cherax quadricarinatus; assembly: GCF_026875155.1. Taxonomy (NCBI): domain Eukaryota; kingdom Metazoa; phylum Arthropoda; class Malacostraca; order Decapoda; family Parastacidae; genus Cherax; species Cherax quadricarinatus. The sequence continues at coordinate 41,316,406 of NC_069427.1, forward strand.
AACCTTTGCAATTTTTCTTTAGAATCTCCCATAAGCACAGTATCATCAGCAAAAAGCAACTGTGTCAATTCCCATTTTGTATTTGATTCCCCATAATTTAATCCCACCCCTCTCCTGAATACCCTAGCATTTACTTCTTTTACAAGTCCATCTGTAAATATATTAAACAACCATGGTGACATCACACATCCCTGTCTAAGTCCTACTTTTACTGGGAAATAATCTCCCTCTTGCCTACATACTCTAACCTGAGCCTCACTATCCTCGTAAAAACTTTTCATCACTTTCTATAACCTACCTCCCATTTCATACATTTGCAACATCTCCCACATTGCCCCCTGTGTACCCTATACTGATGTAACTGACAGGTAAAGGATAATATAATTGAATTATTTGTGCAGTTAATTTAATGTTAAAATAATTGTTACCATCAGAGATGCTGAACTACAGAGGCAGCAAGAATGGGAAAACCAGCGACTTCAGGAGTTGATGAATGTAAGACAACGTCAGCAAGAAAATCTATTATCTTTGAAAGCAAAAAATCAGAGTTTGTCTATAGAACTTACAACTAAGGTAAGTTTTGAGTGTTGTAATACTAAACATTTTAGTGTGTTTAGGCAAGTTTCTTGTAAATTATTATTGTAGTACACTGTACAGTAGGGCCCCACTTATACGGCAGGTTAGGTTCCAGGCTACCGCTGTAAAGCGGAAATTGCCGTAAAGTGGAACACCTTTTTTTTCCACTTATAAATGCATATAAATCCTAGATAACTAGGCATTAAAAAACCAATAAAGAAGTAAAATACACATATAGTACACTCATTACTTATCTTAAAATATTTGTAGTCCTAATCTAGGGTGAGATGAGTAGTGTTTATTGTAAAAAATCAAGTGTGGTATGTATGGTAGCCAGCCAGGCTACCATACCAAGCCAACCCACCCACACACAATATTCTATAACATTTGAGCATCCCAGAGCGATACAATGCATATACAGTGGACCCCCGGTTAACGATATTTTTTCATTCCAGAAGTATGTTTAGGTGCCAGAACTGACCGAATTTGTTCCCATAAGGGATATTATGAAGTAGATTAGTCCATTTCAGACCCCCAAACATACACGTACAAACGCACTTACATAAATACACTTACATAATTGGTCGCATTTGGAGGTGATCGTTAAGTGGGGTCCACTGTACAGTTCATTCATTACTTACCTTAAAATATTTGTAGTCTTAGTGTAGGGTCAGAGGTGAGTAAATGAGATAAAACAAGTAAATGAGAGAGAGAATGAGTACATGAGAGAGGACACTCGCAGAGTTAGGTAAACAAACCAGGCGAACGCCAGTTTTGTAAACAAACCAAGCAAAAATGTCTGGTTTGTGTACAAGTTACATTGTGTACAAGTTGTCTCTATGTTGATACGGTAGAATAAATAAAGGGGAACACTCCCATTCTCATGTAACACCATTTTTTAGAAGAAACGATGCTCTAAGTGAAGGCTTACAAAAGGAATAATTTTCTACAGTTACCCCCAGTAACACACATTCTCTTACGTTAGACTAGAGAAAACGTTATTCTTGCCATCACTCATGCAAGTTGTCTGGCTACCGCATCTCATATTTATGTTTGTTTATTCTACTGTGGGGTGTATTTATCATCTTTTTCTGTCTCATAAACACGCTAGATAACAGGGACATCTTGCTACTCCTACTTACACTTTGGTCATGCTTCACAGACATGCACATGCACATATATATACATACATCTAGGTTTTTCTCCTTTTTCTAAATAGCTCTTGTTCTTCTTTATTTCTTCTATTGTCCATCGGGAAGTGGAAAAGAATCTTTCCTCCGTAAGCCATGCGTGTCGTATGAGGTGACTAAAATGCCGGGAGCAATGGGCTAGTAACCCCTTCTCCTGTAGACATTTACTAAAAAAGAGAAGAAGAAAAACTTCATAAAACTGGGATGCTTGAATGTGTGTGGATGTAGTGTGGATGACAAGAAACAGATGATTGCTGATCTTATGAATGAAAAGAAGTTGGATGTCCTGGCCCTAAGCGAAACAAAGATGAAGGGGGTAGGGAAGTTTCGGTGGGGGGAAATAAATTGGATTAAATCGGGAGTATCTGAGAGAGTTAGAGCAAAGGAAGGGGTAGCAGTAATGTTGAAGGATCAGCTATGGAAGGAGAAAAGAGAATACGAATGTGTAAATTCAAGAATTATGTTAATTAAAGTAAAGGTTGGATGCGAAAAGTGGGTCATAATAAGCGTGTATGCACCTGGAGAAGAGAGGAATGTAGAGGAGAGAGAGAGATTTTGGGAGATGTTAAGTGAATGTATAGGAGCCTTTGAACCAAGTGAGAGAGTAATTGTGGTAGGGGACCTGAATGCTAAAGTAGGAGAAACTTTTAGAGAGGGTGTGGTAGGTAAGTTTGGGGTGCCAGGTGTAAATGAAAATGGGAGCCCCTTGATTGAACTTTGTATAGAAAGGGGTTTAGTTATAGGTAATACATATTTTAAGAAAAAGAGGATAAATAAGTAGACAAGATATGATGTAGGGCAAAATGACAGTAGTTTGTTGGATTATGTACTGGTAGATAAAAGATTGTTAAGTAGACCTCAGGATGTACATGTTTATAGAGGGGCCACAGATATGTCAGATCACTTTCTAGTTGTAGGTACACTGAGAGTAAAAGGTAGATGGGATACAAGGAGAATAGAAGCATCAGGGAAGAGAGAGGTGAAGGTTTATAAACTAAAAGAGGAGGCAGTTAGGGTAAGATATAAACAGCTATTGGAGGATAGATGGGCTAATGAGAGCATAGGAAATGGGGGCGAAGAGGTATGGGGTAGGTTTAAAAATGTAGTGTTGGAGTGTTCAGCAGAAGTTTGTGGTTACAGGAAGGTGGGTGCGGGAGGGAAGAGGAGCGATTGGTGGAATGATGAAGTAAAGAGAGTAGTAAGGGAGAAAAGTTAGCATATGAGAAGTTTTTACAAAGTAGAAGTGATGCAAGGAGGGAAGAGTATATAGAGAAAAAGAGAGAGGTTAAGAGAGTGGTGAAGCAATGTAAAAAGAGCAAAGAGAGAGTGGGTGAGATGTTATCAACAAATTTTGTTGAAAATAAGAAAAAGTTTTGGAGTGAGATTAACAAGTTAAGGAAGCCTAGAGAAAAAATGGATTTGTCAGTTAAAAATTGGAGAGGAGAGTTATTAAATGGAGAGTTAGAAGTATTGGAAGATGGAGGGAATATTTCGAGGAATTGTTTAAACGTTGATGAAGATAGGGAAGCTGTGATTTCGTGTATAGGGCAAGGAGGAATAACATCTTGTAGGAGTGAGGAAGAGCCAGTTGTGAGTGTGGGGGAAGTTCGTGAGGCAGTAGGTAAAATGAAAGGGGGTAAGGCAGCCGGGATTGATGGGATAAAGATAGAAATGTTAAAAGCAGGTGGGGATATAGTTTTGGAGTGGTTGGTGCAGTTATTTAATAAATGTATGGAAGAAGGTAACATACCTAGGGATTGGCAGAGAGCATACATAGTTCCTTTGTATAAAGGCAAAGGGGACAAAAGAGAGTGCAAAAATTATAGGGGGATAAGTCTGTTGAGTATACCTGGTAAAGTGTATGGTAGAGTTATTATTGAAAGAATTAAGAGTAAGATGGAGAATAGGATAGCAGATGAACATGGAGGCTTTAGGAAAGGTAGGGGGTGTGTGGACCAGGTGTTTACAGTGAAACACATAAGTGAACAGTATTTAGGTAAGGCTAAAGAGGTCTTTGTGGCATTTATGAATTTGGAAAAGGCGTATGACAGGGTGGATGGGGGGGCAATGTGGCAGATGTTGCAGGTGTATGGTGTAGGAGGTAGGTTACTGAAAGCAGTGAAGAGTTTTTACGAGGATAGTGAGGCTCAAGTTAGAGTATGTAGGAAAGAGGGAAATTATTTCCCAGTAAAAGTAGGCCTTAGACAAGGATGTGTGATGTCACCGTGGTTGTTTAATATATTTATAAATGGGGTTGTAAGAGAAGTAAATGCGATGGTCTTGGCAAGAGGCGTGGAGTTAAAAGATAAAGAATCACACATAATGTGGGAGTTGTCACAGTTGCTCTTTGCTGATGACACTGTGCTCTTGGGAGATTCTGAAGGGAAGTTGCAGAGATTGGTGGATGAATTTGGTAGGGTATGCAAAACAAGAAAATTAAAAGTGAATACAGGAAAGAGTAATGTTATGAGGATAAAAAAAAGATTGGGTGAAAAAAGTTTGGATATCAGATTGGGGGGAGAGAGTTGGAGGAGGTGAATGTATCATGTATTTGGGGAGTGGAGTGTCAGCGAAGGGTTTATGAGAGAGGGGTGAATCATAAAATTGATAGGGGAAAAGGGTGAGTGGTGCACTTAGGGTCTGTGGAGCAAGAACTTGTCCTTGGAGGCAAAGGGGGGGAATGTATGGGGTTTTAAGTTTTATCAACACTTTTAGGGGTGTGAAGCATGAGTGATGAATGTTGCAGGAGGGAGAAGGCTGGGGCAGTGGGATGTATTTGGGGCAATGTGTGGTGTAATATAATGCAGAGAATTCGTAGTTGGAATTAGGAGGGGGTGGGGGTTCCCAAAACGTTGTCCAAGGGCTGGGGAAGGGCTGTTGAGGTGGTTGGGAATGTAAAGAAGGAGCGAAACAGAATGACTTCAAGAGTGTATCAGCTGTAGGGAAGGAAGGGGGGGTTTGGGTTGGGCCTAGGAAATTTGGGAGGGAGGGTGTAAAGGGGGTTTTTTGGGGGTGCGAGGGGTTGGACTTCCAGCGCATGGTGGCGTTTTGATAGGGTAAATGGAGACAAAGGGGTTTTTTTAATACTTGACGTGCTGTTGGAGTGTGAGCAAAGTAACATTTATAAAGGGGGTTGGGGGAAAACCCGCGGGCCGACTTGAGTCCGGGAGATGGGAAGTACAGTCCCTGCACTTGAAGGGGGGGTGTTAATGTTGCGGTTTAAAAAACTTAGGTAAAGCACCCTTTTGGCAAGACAGTAGGAGTAAATGATGGTGAAAGTTTTTTTTTTTCGGCCCCCTGCCTTGGGGGGAATCGGCCAGTGTGATAAAAAAAAAATAAAAAAAAAAAATTTTACAGTGGAACCTCTGGGTTTTCTTTTTTGTTTTTTTCTAGTTTCTTTTCTTGTTTTTTTTCCTCTTATTTCCATGGGGAAGTGGAACAGAAATTTTTCCTGTAAACCATGGTGTTGTAAAAGGGGTACTAAAAAGCTGGGGGCAAGGGGCTGTAAACCTTTCTCCTGTGTAATTTACTAAATTTAAAAAAAGAAAACTTTTGTTTTCTTTTGGGCCCCCCTCCCCGTGGGAACGGGGGTTTTTTGAGAAAAAAAAAAAAAAAAAAAAAACTAATTTTCTATAAAAATGTTTTTTGGTAATATTTTTGGGTTTCGAACGGGTTTTGTATTTATTTTTCTTAGGGAAATATTGCTTGAATTTTAGACTTTTTTAATTTTGAACTAGCTCCTGGAAGGATTTAAATTCGATTTTGAGGTTCCCCCTGTGTTTTTTTTCAATGTACCAGCCGTATCCCCCTGGGTGGGGTGGCCCAAAAGAAAAAAAATCAAGTTTTCCTGGGGCCATTTTGGTTAAGGGCCCTGCGCTTGCATATTTTAAATTTACCTTACTAAAAAGGGATCAGTAGTCCCATTAAAGACACAGCATCCACAAACGCCAAATTGATATGGGTTTCCCCCAGGGGGGTGTCTTGGTCCCTGCTCTTCCTCATTTAAAATCAATGATCTTCCAAAAATTCTCGACACCGAACCCCATCCTCTTTTCTACGACCGAATTATGTCATTCTACCCTAATCTTCCCCCCTCAACACCCTGTTTTAAAAGGACGATCAAAATATCGACTTGGATGACAGCCAATAAACTTACTCTTAATGTTGACAAAACCTACTACATTATGTTTGGTAGCAGAGCAGGAGATGTGCAAATTAACATTAAGATCGACAACACTCTAATTGCCAGGCATAATGAGGGCAAATTCCTAGGCCTATACCTCGACAACAACCTGAACTTCTGCACCCATATCCAACACATAACCAAAAAAGTATCCAAAACGGTTGGGATCCTCTCCAAGATACGATACTATGTGCCGCAAACTGCCCTTCTCACACTATACCATTCACTTATATATCCATACCTCACCTATGCTATCTGTGCTTGGGGTTCAACTGCAGCAACACACCTAAAGCCAATAATAACCCAACAAAAAGCCGCAGTAAGAATAATCACTAAATCCCATCCCTGGCAACACACCCCCCCACTCTTCATAGATCTAAACTTACTCCCTGTTCAGTACATCCACACTTACTACTGTGCAATCTACATCTACAGGACCTTAAATTCCAATATTAACCTTGACCTAAAATGCTTTCTTGATAGTTGTGACAGAACCCACAGGCACAACACCAGACACAAACATCTCTATGACATTCCCCGTGTCCGACTAATCCTTTACAAAAATTCAATGTATGTCAAAGGCCCTAAAATCTGGAACACCCTACCTGAAAATTCCAAAACTGCAGACACATTCATCACCTTCAAAACTACCATCAGAAAACATCTTATCTCCCTGATACACCCTGTCAACTAATAATACGAATACCACCTGGTGGTTCACACTTACACTCACTCACCCATTTGACCATAAACAGAAATATCAATCTCAATCTCAAAATAATGAATCTTAACTAGTCATAAGTTGGCCTGTGATACTCCACTACTGAAACTATGTATAGTGCCAAAACAAAAGCATTCACATTGCTAAACTCACAACTAGTATTTAGTCACTTAGCCATAATACCAACTTAGCTCATAATTTTGTAATATTTTAAACTTAAGATTTAATATAAGTCTGCCCGAAATGCCTAGCCATGCTCGGTGTTCTAGTGGTACACTCTGTAATTATTATTTTACTACATGTAAACCACACAATAACCAAATTCTGTAAACTCAGCATTGTAATCCTTATAGAGAATAAACTTTGAATTGAATTGAATTTTAAATTTAGTAATATATACAGGAGAAAGGGTTACTAGCCCCTTGCTCCTGGCATTTTAGTCGCCTCTTACGACACGCATAGCTTACAGAGGAAGAATTCTCTTCCACTTCCCCAGGGAGATAAGAGGAATTAAACAAGAACAAGAGCTAGAAAGAAAGTAGAAGAAAACCCAGAGGGGTGTGTGTATATATATATATATATATGCTTGTACATGTATGTGTAGTGTGACCTAAGTGTAAGTAGAAGTAGCAAGACATACCTGAAATCTTGCATGTTTATGAGACAGACAAAAGACACCAGCAATCCTACCATCATGTAAAACAATTACAGGCTTTCGTTTTACACTCGCTTGGCAGGACGGTAGTACCACCCTGGGCAGTTGCTGTCTACCAACCTACTACTACCTAGGATATTATGTATCATGTTTATTATATAATTTTGAAAAAAATATCATAGATGGATTAAAGGAAATGTGTATTAACGTAATATTCGACATTTGATGAGACTCAGTGATTATTATTGAGTATTATTATTATCATTACTAATATGGTATCACTCGTACAAGTTGTCTGGCTACCATATCTCACATTTGTATATTTATTCTACTGTGGGATGTATTTATCATCTTTATATGTTATGTATAGTGTTTATTATATAATTTTGAAAATATATCGCAGATGGATTAATGAAAATGTGTACATTAACGTAATGTACGACATGTAATGAGACTCGGTGATTGTTATCATTATTATTATCATTACTAATATGGCATCTCGAGACATGAGACACTTACTGATTTGAATGTGTACCTGCACACCAGCACAATGTGTAAGTTTATTCAGGTACACGTATACATAAGTATAATTATCAGAGTATATATAAACGGAGAATGTAGAGAAGTCTGGTGGGGTGCAGTGACCGTATTAGAAAGTCAGGTGGGGGAGCTGTATAGCAAGTTTTGGTCATAATTTGAAATGTCCGTATTAACGGAACGCCATAAAGCAAAATGCTGTAAAGCAGAGCCCTGCTGTATATTTGTTGTATATATGTGTAATTGTTTGGCATTTTTAACCTCTAAGCTGTGGCACACAGAAAAAACTATATGGCATGATTTAAAAGAAAAAAATATATGTGTTGATATATGTATATACCCTAGGTAGTAGGTTGGTAGACAGCAACCGCCCAGGAAGGTACTACCGTCCTGCCAATTGAGTGTAAAACGAAATCCTGTAATTGTTTTACATGATGGTACGATTGCTGGTGTCTTTTTTTTCTGTCTCATAAACATGCAAGATTTCAGGTACGTCTTGCTACTTCTTCTTACACTTAGGTCACACTACACATACATGTACAAGCATATATATACACACCCCTCTGGGTTTTCTTCTATTTTCTTTCTAGTTCTTGTTCTTGTTTATTTCCTCTTATCTCCACGGGGAAGTGGAACAGAATTCTTCCTCCGTAAGCCATGTGTGTTGTAAGGGGCGACTAAAATGCCGGGAGCCATGGGCTAGTAACCCCTTCTCCTGTATATATTACTAAATGTAAGAGGAGAAACTATCGTTTTTCCCTTTGGGCCACCCCACCTCGGTGGGATATGGTTAGTACGTTGAAAGAAGAAGAAAGATATGTATATACAGTAGACTGTCGTTTAACATGATTTTGCATTGCACGTTTTGGTTATAGCATGTTTGAAGAATTGAGGTATATTTTTGTTTAACACTTCATAAAATTAGTTTAACATGGTTGTTGGAGGGGAAAAATATTTTGAGCGCACGGTCGCCCGCCTGGCAGGATGATCTGTTGGATGATCTGTGTGTATTTATATACATATTTTCTTATATTCATTGCCATTTGTTAAATCTGCCAAGCAATCATGGCACCCAGTATGCATATAAGTGTTCCCGCAAGTGACAAGAAAAAGTTTAACCCTTTGGGGTCGCCAGGCCGTCTCAGAGACTTGTTCTCAGAGTTGCTAAAAATTAAAAAAAAAAAAGTTTCTAATGAAAAGATAGAGAATCTTTTCCCGATCATAATGACACCTAAAGTATGAAATTTGATGGAAAACTTAGGGAATTATGCTCTCATGAAGTTAGTGGTCTCGACGATGTTTATGCATCGGCGATTTTGCCCACTTTGAGCCCTATTTTCGGCCAATTCCAGTGTACTACTCGACAAAAATCATAACTATTTCGCTAGAACTCCGTTTTTTTCTATCAAATGAGTACAAGAAACCACCCATTTACCGATTTCAACTATCCAATAAAGTGATCAGAAATTAGCAATTTTGCCAATTTCACAACAATTTCAAAAGATGCCAATTTCCAAATAGGGTCCAGAATAAACAAGAAAGACATTCCTGGCACTAAAATAACATTTACTTTGTTCATTAGTCACATCCCCACACCCCTCTTACATTTCTTTTGCTTTCCACTTTGAATTTTTATTCTCACAAAAAAATAGAAGATTTACTGTTACGCAGACTACTGTATTAGTGTAGAAATGGTATAAATAATATCAGTGCACTTGTGAAAGAATATTAGACTCGCCTGTTGACGTGTATTGGATGCGTAGCATGATTTGTTTATTTTTTAACTTTGGCAAAAATCGACCATTTCTGCTACTTTGAGCCCAATTTCAAGGTACTTTTAATTGTGAAACCAATCAAAATCATCTCAATTTCTGTAATATGTCTTCCATTCTATAAAATAAGACCAGGAAAACTAGAATACAACCATAAATACCATACGAAAATACAGTGCAAAGTCGCTGTTTTAAACCAAAAATATGGTCAAAGTTTTTTTTTTCTCATTATGCACTGTGTGCTGCAGGATTTTTTTCATACTGCGTACACTGACCACATAGACCCATTCTTTCATATGTAGGCCTACCAGCTTTCTCTTGCTAGATTAGAGGGCGCTAGAATTTATGCATAATAGTACGTCAAAAACCCTGGCGTGTAAGCCGTACTAGTACGTTGGAAACGCCAAAAGGGTTAAGCGTTCAAGTGTGTTGGATATAGTGAGGGCCTATGGCCTTAATGAAGCGTCAGTTCATACAAGTAAAAAGAATGAGGTGAATAACACACTGACCGAATAACTTACTGACTTGACTGAACGAATTACTGACTTTATTTTTTTTTTTTTCAACAAGTCGGCCGTCTCTCACCGAGGCAGGGTGACCCAAAAAAGAAAGAAAATCCCCAAAAAGAAAATACTTTCATCATCATTCAACACTTTTACCACACTCACATATTATCACTGCTTTTGCAGAGGTGCTCAGAATACAACAGTTTAGAAGCATATACGTATAAAGATACACAACATATCCCTCCAAACTGCCAATATCCCAAACCCCTCCTTTAAAGTGCAGGCATTGTACTTCCCATTTCCAGGACTCAAGTCCGACTATATGAAAATAACCGGTTTCCCTGAATCCCTTCACTAAATATTACCCTGCTCACACTCCAACAGATAGTCAGGTCCCAAGTATCATTCGTCTCCATTCACTCCTATCTAACACGCTCATGCACGCTTGCTGGAAGTCCAAGCCCCTAGCCCACAAAATCTCCTTTACCCCGTCTCTTCAACCCTTTCGAGGACGACCCCTACCCCTCTTTCCTTCCCCTATAGATTTATATGCTTTCCATGTCATTCTACTTTGATCCATTCTCTCTAAATGTCCAAACCACCTCAACAACCCCTCTTCTGCCCTCTGACTAATGCTTTTATTAACTCCACACCTTCTCCTAATTTCCACACTCTGAATTTTCTGCATAATATTTACACCACACATTGCCCTTAGACAGGACATCTCCACTGCTTCCAACCGTCTCCTCGCTGCTGCATTTACCACCCAAGCTTCACATCCATATAAGAGTGTTGGTACTACTATACTTTCATACTTTCCCCTTTCTTTGCCTCCATAGATAACGTTTTTTGACTCCACATATACCTCAACGCACCACTCACCTTTTTTTCCCTCATCAATTCTATGATTAACCTCATCCTTCATAAATCCATCCGCCGACATGTCAACTCCCAAGTATCTGAAAACATTCACTTCTTCCATACTCCTCCCCCAATTTGATATCCAATTCTTCTTTATCTAAATCATTTGATACCCTCATCACCTTACTCTTTTCTATGTTCACTTTCAACTTTCTACCTTTACACACATTCTCAAACTCATCCACTAACCTTTGCAATTTTTCTTTAGAATCTCCCATAAGCACAGTATCATCAGCAAAAAGTAACTGTGTCAATTCCCATTTTGAATTTGATTCCCCATAATTTAATCCCACCCCTCTCCCGAACACCCTAGCATTTACTTCTTTTACAACCCCATCTATAAATATATTAAACAGCCATGGTGACATTACACATCCCTGTCTAAGACCTACTTTTATCGGGAAGTATTCTCCCTCTCTTCTACACACCCTAACCTGACCCTCACTATCCTCATAAAAGCTTTTTACAGCATTTAGTAACTTACCATCTATTCCGTATACTTGCAACATCTGCCACATTGCTCCTCTATCCACTCTCTCATATGCCTTTTCTAAATCCATAAATGCAATAAAAGCTTCCCTACCTTTATCTAAATACTGTTCACATATATGCTTCAATGTAAACACTTGATCTACACATCCCCTACCCACTCTGAAGCCTCCTTGCTCATCCACAATCCTACATTCTGTCTTTACTCTAATTCTTTCAATTATAACCCTACTGTATACTTTTCCTGGTATACTCAGTAAACCTATTGCTCTATAATTTTTACAATCTCTTTTGTCCCCCTTCCCTTTATATAAAGGGACTATACATGCTCTCTGCCAATCCCTAGGTACCTTCCCCTCTTTCATACATTTATTAAACAAAAGTACCAACCACTCCAACACTATATCCCCCCCTGCTTTTAACATTTCTGTCATGATCCCATCAGTTCCAGCTGCTTTACCCCCTTTCATTCTACGTAATGCCTCACATACCTCCACCACACTTACATTCTGCTCTTCTTCACTCCTAAAAGATGGTATACCTCCCTGGCCAGTGCATGAAATTACTGCCTCCCTTCTTCCTCAACATTTAAAAGTTCCTCAAAATATTCTCGCCATCTACCTAATACCTCCCTCTCCCCATCTACTAACTCCCCTACTCTGTTTTTAACTGACAAATCCATACTTTCCCTAGGCTTTCTTAACTTGCTTAACTCACTCCAAAATTTTTTCTTATTTTCATTAAAATTTCTTGACAGTGCCTCTCCCACTCTTTCATCTGCTCTCCTTTTGCACTCTCTCACCACTCTCTTCACCTTTCTTTTACTCTCCATATACTCTGCTCTTCTTATAACACTTCTGCTTTGTAAAAAACCTCTCGTAAGCTACCTTTTTCTCTTTTATCACACCCTTAAAATTCATCATTCCACCAATCACTCCTCTTTCCTCCTGCCCCCACCCTCCTATAACCACAAACTTCTGCCCCACATTCTAATACTGCATTTTTGAAACTTTTCCAACCCTCTTCAACCCCCCCACTACTCATCTTTGCACTAGCCCACCTTTCTGCCAATAGTCGCTTATATCTCGCCTGAACTTCCTCCTCCCTTAGTTTATACACTTTCACCTCCCTCTTACTTGTTGTTGCCTCCTTCCTGTTTTCCCATCTACCTCTTACTCTAACTGTAGCTACAACTAAATAATGATCCGATATATCAGTTGCCCCTCTATAAACATGTACATCCTGGAGCCTACCCATCAACCTTTTATCCACCAATACATAGTCTAACAAACTACTTTCATTACATGCTACATCATAACTTGTATATTTATTTATCCTCTTTTTCAACAAATATGTATTACTTATTACCAAATTTCTTTCTACACATAGCTCAATTAAAGGCTCCCCATTTACATTTACCTATGGCACCCTAAATTTACCTACTACTCCCTCCATAACATTTTTACCCACTTTAGCATTGAAATCCCCAACCACCATTACTCTCACACTTGATTCAAAACTCCCCACGCATTCACTCAACATTTCCCAAAATCTCTCTCTCTCCTCTACACTTCTCTCTTCTCCAGGTGCGTACACGCTTACTATAACCCACTTTTCACATCCAATCTTTATTTTACTCCACATAATCCTTGAATTTATACATTTGTAGTCCCTCTTTTCCTGCCATAGCTTATCCTTCAACATTATTGCTACTCCTTCTTTAGCTCTAACTCTATTTGAAACACGTGACCTAATCCCATTTATTCCTCTCCATTGAAACTCTCCCACCCCCTTCAGCTTTGTTTCACTTAAAGCCAGGACATCCAGTTTCTTCTCATTCATAACATCCACAATCATCTCTTTCTTATCATTTGCACAACATCCACGCACATTCAGACTTCCCACTTTGACTTGACTGAACGATTTACTGATTTGACTGAGTGACACACTGACTTGACTGAATAAGTTACTGACTTGACTGAATGACTTACTGACTTGACTCTTATTGAAAAAGTGTGTGTGTTTGACACACAGTGTAGTTTTCTGTAATGGTTGCGGTCATTTTTTTTTTTTTTATCCCTCCCCACTTTCGAACCGTAATACCTCTCTATAATGTCAGATTTTTACTAATTTAGGCATTTTTATCATGCTTCTATGTTATTTATGTTATACCTAATATTATTCTGGAATAAATATGATAGGTAGATATTATTTATTGTTACTAATAATATACACCTACCATCCGACTTACGACCTGCTCGACTTACGACCACTCCACTTAGGACCGTCTTTTTTATGCCAAATTTCTGGGAAATAAACAACTATTTGTATTGTACACAGTGTTTATCCTAAACCTTACAGTATAAAATACAGTACTAACAACATAAAAAGTAAAGTAAAACATGAAATACCAAAATAAAACAATAAAATAAAGTCATTACAAAAATGTTTTGTTGATATTCAGTAGTAAAGTTCGACTTACGACCATTTTGACTTACGATCAGTTTCTCGGAACCGAACTCGGTTGTAAGTCGGATGGTAGGTGTAATTATACAATAACAAATTTCCTAGGTAGTAGGTTGGTAGACAGAAACAGCCCAGAGAGGTACTACTGTCCTGCCAAGTGAGTGTAAAATGGAAACCTGTAATTGTTTTACATGATGGTAGGATTGCTAGTGTCTTTTTTCTGTCTCGTAAACATGCAAGATTTCAGGTACGTCTTGGTACTTCTTACACTTAGGTCACACTACACATATATGTACATGCATATATATATGCACCCCTCTGGGTTTTCTTCTATTTTCTTACTAGTTCTTGTTCTTGTTCTTGTTTATTTCCTGTTATCTCCATGGGGAAGTGGAACAGAATTCTTCCTCCTTAAGTGATGTGTGTTGTAAGAGGCGACTAAAATGCCAGGAGCAAGGGGCTAGTAACCCCTTCTCCTGTATACATTACTAAATTTAAAAAGAGAAACTTTAGTTTTTCTTTTTGGGCCACCCTGCCTCAGTGGGATATGGCCAGTTTGTTGAAAGAAAAATAACAAATTTAGAAGCAGTGCTTTGAGATGGGGTCTTGACCAGCTGATGATGACATACCATCAGCTGTATAGTGTACTGCAGGGTAAAAGAACCCATAGATCCATTACAGAATTTATGCACACTCCAATACGGCCATCGACTTCAGTATCACAACCTCTACCTTTCTCTTCTGTTGACAACCAACACCCATCCACCTCAGCCCAGTAGGGCCACACCATCCATATCCACTCTCTTCACAATCATTCAGAAACACCATTACCCACAATTTAAAGTAAGAAATTCTGTTATTTCTATTGCATTTGTAGTCCTAAGCACTAATATATCACAACAGTGCACTACAATTACATATTCACTTTTATTTTGTAAGATCTGGAGGTCTAAAAAAAGTTGTTTGGCTTTTTGGGGGCTCCCAGGAACGTAACCCTATTTTTCCGTAAGTACTTCAGTTTGTATAAGACAGTTTCATCTAACAAAACATTTTCAGGAACGTAACTACTGTGTTAAACGATGGTCTACTGTATATGTCTTTCTTTCAACACACCGGCCGTATCCTATCGAGGCAGGGTGACCCAAAAGGAAAAACAAAAGATTATCCTTTTACATTTAGTAACATATACAGGAGAAGGGGTTACTAGCCCCTTGCTCCCAGCATTTTAGTCACCTCTTATAACACGCATAGCTTACTAAGGAAGAATTCTCTTCCACTTTCCCTTGGAGATAAGAGGAAATAAACAAGAAGAAGATCTAGTAAGAAAATAGAAGAAAACCTAGACGTACGTGTGTGTGTGTGTGTGTGTGTGTGTGTGTGTGTGTGTGTGTGTGTGTGTGTGTGTGAGAGTGAGAGACAGAGAGAGAGAGAGAGAGATGTGACCGAAGTATAAGTAGAAGTAGCAAGACGTACCTGAAATCTTGCATGTTTATGAGACAGAAAACAGACACCAGAAGTCCTACCATCATGTAAAACAATTACAGGCTTTCGTTTTACACTCACTTGGTAGGACGGTAGTACCTCCCTGGGCGGTTCCTGTCTTCCAGCCTACTACCTAAGTATGTATGTTTTTTTTTTTTCAACAAACCGGCCGTATCCTACCAAGGCAGGGTGGCCCAAAAAGAAAAACGAAAGTTTCTCTTTTTAAATTCAGTAATTTATATGGGAGAAGGGGTTACTAGCCCCTTGCTCCCGGCATTTTAGTCATCTCTTACAACACGCATGGCTTACAGAGGAAGAATTCTGTTCCACTTCCCAATAGAGATAAGAGGAAATAAACAAGAACAAGAATTAGAAAAATATAGAAGAAAACCCAGAGGGGCCTGTATATATATATGCTTGTACATGTATGAGTAGTGTGACCTTAGTGTAAGTAGAAGTAGCATGATGTACCTGAAATCTTGCATGTTTATGAGACGGAAATAAATGGTATAAAATACCGACACAATGGAAATATAAACACATATGCAGTATAATGTGATCCTTTATTGACAACGTTTCGCTCACACTAGGCTTTTTCAAGTCACAAACAGATCTACCTGGGGTGGAAGGTACGCGAGTGTTTATAGTCAGGTTCAGAATGCTGAGGTCAGGTGGAGAATGCTGCATCTGATGATGTACCGAGTGGGGGTATAGAGTCTAAAATCTTGCGTAGCTTGGAAGGGAGATTGGATAAGTTTGTGAGCAGACCTTCTGCAGTGTTCTTCCATTCTTATGTTCTTATGTGGGATAGCAATGAAGAAGTTTCTTGGCAAGTGGTTCAGCTATGTTATAGAAGCCACTATTCTGGTTGAAGTTGTCGGATATAGAAATAATTGATGATTCCAGGATTCTTCTGTATTGAGTGTTGTCTTCTGTGGCAATAAGTCTTGAGTTTCTGTAGTTTATCAAGTGGTTGTGTGAATTACGGTGTTGTACACAGGCATTCCTTATATTGTCAGACCTGCTTGCGTATTGGTGTTCTGAAATACGTGTTTGAAGGTCCCTTGATGTTTCGCCCACGCATAATTTGTTGCAGTCATTACAAGGGATTATGTATACCCCTGCAGAGGGTGGAAGCTTGTCCTGTCTATCACTGGTAATGTCCTTGATGGTCGTGGTTGTGGAGGTAGATACTTGGAATGAGGTATTGGAAAAGATGTTGGAAACGTGTTTGGCAATGGAGTTGGTGGGGAGGACTATGTATCTCTTCTCGGCAGTG
Organism: Cherax quadricarinatus; assembly: GCF_026875155.1. Taxonomy (NCBI): domain Eukaryota; kingdom Metazoa; phylum Arthropoda; class Malacostraca; order Decapoda; family Parastacidae; genus Cherax; species Cherax quadricarinatus. The sequence goes on from NC_069427.1 coordinate 41,333,183, forward strand.
TTTTCTGTGGGTGTGCTGAAGATGTTTAATGCCCGTCGTCTGCAGTCTGTGATGAAGTGATGAGGATAGTGGAGTTTAGAAAATACTTGCTCAACTATAGTGCATTCTTCCTCAAGAAACTCATTGCTGCAGATTCTGAGTGCACGCAGGAAGAAGCCTATAATTACACCACGTTTAGTTTTGGTGTTGTGGTGAGAGTAGAAGTGGAGAAGATCGTTTTGGTTGGTGGGTTTTCGATAGACTTTAAAACGAAGTTCGTGGTCAGTTTTGCAGAGAAGAACATCAAGGAAAGGAAGAGTGTTGTCGACGACTTCTTCGAGTATGAACTGGATTGAAGGGTCGACCTGGTTGAACTTGTCTTGGAGAGCTTGAACGTTGAAGCGTCTAGGAGTTTTGGACTACCCATGGGTTCGCCACTCAGTGCGGTCCTGGCGAACCTATACATGGAACATCTAGAAGCCGAACGTTTCTCCACCATTATTCCTTCGTCTGTCACCTGGCTCCGTTATGTTGATGACATTCTCCTCATAACTCCTAGACGCTTCAACGTTCAAGCTCTCCAAGACAAGCTCAACCAGGTCGAGCCTTCAATCCAGTTCACACTTGAAGAAGAGTCAACAACACTCTTCCTTTCCTTGATGTTCTTCTCTGCAAAGCTGACCACGAACTTCGTTTTAAAGTCTATCGAAAACCCACCAACCAAAACGATCTTCTACTCTCACCACGACACCAAAACTAAACGTGGTGTAATTATAGGCTATTTCCTGCGTGCACTCAGAATCTGCAGCAATGAGTTTCTTGAGGAAGAATGCACTATAATTGAACAAGTATTTACTAAACTCCACTATCCTCGTCACTTCATCAGAGACTGCAGACGACGGGCATTAAATATCTTCAACACTCCCAGAGAAGACTCTGCTGAGAAGAGATACATAGTCCTCTCCACCAACTCCATTGCCAAACACGTTTCCAACATCTTTTCCAATACCTCATTCCAAGTATCTACCTCCACAACCATGACCATCAAGGACATTACCAGTGATAGACAGGACAAGCTTCCACGCTCTGCAGGGGTATACATAATCCCTTGTAATGACTGCAACAAATTATGCGTGGGCGAAACATCAAGGGACCTCCAAACACGTATTTCAGAACACCAATATGCAAGCAGGTCTGATGATACAAGGAATGCCTGTGTACAACACCGTAATTCACACAATCACTTGATAAACTACAGAAACTCAAGACTTATCGCCACAGAAGACAACACTCAATACAGAAGAATCCTGGAATCATCACTTATTTCTTTATCCGACAACTTCAACCAGAATAGTGGCTTCTATAACATAGCTGAACCACTTGTGAAGAAACTTCTTCATCGCTATCTCACATAAGAACATAGGAATGGAAGAACACTGCAGAAGGTCTGCTCACAAACTTATCCAATCTCCCTTCCAAGCTACCCAAGATTTTAGACTCTATACCCCCACTCGGTACATCATCAGATGCAGCATTCTCCACCTGACCTCAGCATTCTGAACCTGACTATAAATACTCGCGTACCTTCCACCCCACGTAGATCTGTTTATGACTTGAAAAAGCCCACTGTGTTGGCGAAATGTTGTCAATAAAGGATCACATTATACTGCATATGTGTTTATATTTCCATGTTTATGAGACAGAAAAAAGGTCACCAGCAATCCTACCATCATGTAAAACAATTACAGGCTTTCGTTTTACTCACTTGGCAGAACAGTAGTACTTCCCTGGGTGGTTGCTGTCTACCAACCTACTACCTATTAGTATGTATGTATGTATGTATGTTTTTTTTTTTTTTTTCAACAAGTCGGTCGTCTCCCACCGAGGCAGGGTGACCCAAAAATGAAAGAAAATCCCAAAAAGAAAATACTTTCATCATCATTCAACACTTTCACCACACTCACACATTATCACTGCTTTTGCAGAGGTGCTCAGAATACAACAGTTTAGAAGCATATACGTATAAAGATACACAACATATCCCTCCAAACTGCCAATATCCCAAACCACTCCTTTAAAGTGCAGGCATTGTACTTCCCATTTCCAGGACTCAAGTCCGACTATATGAAAATAACCGGTTTCCCTGAATCCCTTCACTAAATATTACCCTACTCACACTCCAACAGATTGTCAGGTCCCAAGTATCATTCGTCTCCATTCACTCCTATCTAACATGCTCATGCACGCTTGCTGGAAGTCCAAGCCCCTCGCCCACAAAACCTCCTTTACCCCCTCTTTCCAACCCTTTCGAGGACGGCCCCTACCCCTCCTTCCATTCCCTATAGATTTATATGCTTCCCATGTCATTCTACTTTGATCCATTCTCTCTAAATGACCAAACCACATCACCTTACTCTTATATATGTTCAATTTCAATTTTCTACCTTTACACACCCAATCTCGTCCACTAACCTTTGCAGCGTTTCTTTAAAATCTCTCAAAAGCACATTATCTATATTAATTAGTATTAATGTAATATATGCTTTAATTATATAATAAAATTTTATTAATTGTTTGTTTATAAAAAATAAAATAAAAAAAATCATATAAAAAAAAATAGTATGTATGTATAAATGGGGAGCCTTTAATTGAGCTCTGTGTAGAAAGGTTTGGTAATAAGTAATTCATATTTTATGAAAAAGAGGATAAATAATTATACACGTAATGAAAGTAATTTGTTAGATTATGTATCGGTGGATAAAAGGTTGATGGATAGGCTTCAGGGTGTACATGTTTATAGAGGGGCAAGGGATATATCGGATCATTATTTACTTGTAGCTACAGTTAGAGTAAGAGGTAGATGGGACAAAAGGAAAATGGCAACAGCAAGTAAAGAGAGGTGAAAGTGTATTAACTAAGTTAAGAGGAAGTTAGGGTGAGATATTAGCAACTGTTGGGAGGAAGGTGGGCTAATGGAAGTATGAGTAGTGGGGGGGGGGGGGGGTTGAAGAGGGTTGGGATAGTTTTAAAAATGGAGTATTATTATGTAGGGCAGAAGTTTTTGGCTAAAGGAGGGTGGGTGCAGGATGAAAGAAGAGTGATTGGTGAAATGATGAAGTAAAGGGTATGATAAAAGAGAAAAATGCAGCTTATGAGAGATTTTTACAAAGCAGAAGTATTGTAAGAAGAGCAGAGTGTATGAAAAGTATAAGAAAGGAATGGGAGAGGCACTGGCAAGGAATTTTGCAGAAAATAAGAACAAATTTTAGAATGAGATAAACAAGTTAAGTTTAGTTGACTAGAACAATGCAGCACACTGTGTATAATGAGAGAAAAAAAACTGAGACCATGATTTTCGATTAAAACAGCAACTTTGCAGTGTTTTTTCGTATGTTTTTTATAGTTGTATTTGTGATTTCTTGGTCTCATTTGATAGAATGGAAGACATATTACAGAAATAGAGATAATTTTGATTGGTTTTAGCACTGGAAATGGCTTGAAACTGAGCTCAAAGTGGCGGAAATGTTAAATTTTTGCCGATGTTCAAGAGTAAACAAACGACCTCACACGTCTAATACACGCCAGCTGGTGGGTCTAATATACATTCACAAATGTGGTGATGATATTTATACAATTATTACAATATTGCATAACAGTAAATCTTCTATTTTTTTGTGTGAATAAAAATTCATTATGTGAATAAAAAATCAAAATGGAATTTATTTGTAAAGCCCCAAAACATAATTAATGAACAGAGGAAATGTTAGTTTAGTGCCAGGAATACCTACATTGTTTATTCTGGACCCCATTTTGAAATTGGAATATTTTGAACTTTGTGTTAAATTGGCCAAATTACCAATTTCCGGTCACTTTATTTTGTAGTTGAAACAGTTGACTTGGCGATTTCTTGTGCTCAATCGATAGAATAGAAGTAATGCTAGTGAAATAGCTAAGAATTTGGTTGACTGGAACAATGTAATTGGCCTAAAATGGGAGTCAAAGTCGGCAAAATCGCCGATTCGTAAATATTACTGACACATCAAAATTCACGAGAGCATAATTTCGTCAATTTTCCATCAAATTTCGTACTTTTTGTTTTATTACAATCACAAAAAGATTCTCTACCATTTCATAAGAAAAAATAAAATTTTTTTTTTTTAAATTCTTGGACACTGGGGCACCACTTCAGATTTTGGCCTTGGACCCTGAAAGGTTTAAGGATTGGGGGTCTTGACCCTCAAAGGTTTAACATCCTATGGAGATGGAGTATGGACACGGGTTGTCCCACAGCTGCTAAAAACAACAGACATAGCTCCACTCCACAAAGGGGGCGGTAAAGCAATAGCAAAGAACTACAGACTTGATAGCACTAGCATCCCATGTCATAAAAATCTTAGAAAGGGTTATAAGAAGCAAGATCACCACCCATCCAGATACCCATCAGTTGCACAACCCAGGGCAGCATGGGTTTACAGCAGGTTGGTCTTGTCTATCCTAACTACTGGACCACTATGACAAGGTCCTGGATGCTCTAGAAGACAAACAAAATACAGATAAATTTTGGCCCATAATGCCTAGGCATTAAAAAAAAAAAACAGTGATTATGTGTGAGTGAGGTGAAAGTGTTGAATGATGATGAAAGTATTTTCTTTTTGGGGATTTTCTTTCTTTTTTGGGTCACCCTGCCTTGGTGGGAGGTGGCCGACTTGTTGAAAGAAAAAAAAATGCCTAGGTATAATAGAGGCTCTCTTTGCATTGCAACCCACTATTGTAAAGACAAAATCTCAGTGTACTGTTTGCAAAGACATAAAATAAATAAATATATTATACTCAGATTTTGCAAAAGCCTTTGACAAGTTTGACCATGGTGTAATAACGCACAAAATGCGTGATAAAGGAATAATAGGAAAAGTTAGTAGATGGATCTATAATTTTCTAATAAACAGAACACACAGAATAGTCGTAAACAGAATAAAGTCTGAGGCGGCTACCATGAAAAGCTGTGTTCCACATATCTGACATTGACAGCAATGTAAGCCACAGCACCATGTCTTCCTTTGCAGATGACAGCTGAATTTGCATGACAGTGTCTTCAATTGAAGACACTGCAAGACTCCAGGCGAACATCAACCAAATCTTTAAATGGGCTGCAGAAAACAATATGAAGTTCAATGATAAGAAATTTCAATTATTCCGATATGGAAAATGTGAGGAAATTAAAACTCTATTGGAGTATTAAATAAATTCCAATCACACAATAGAGCGAAAAACTAATGTAAAAGACCTGGGAATGATCAAGTCAGAGGATCTCGCCTTCAAAACCATGACATTGTATCGATCGCATCTGCTAGGAAAATGACAGGATGGATAAGTAGAACCTTCAAAACTAGGGATGCCAAGCCCGTGATGACACTTTTCAGGTCACTTGTGCTATCTAGGCTGGAATATTGCTGCACACTAACAGCACCTTTCAAGGCAGGTGAAATTGCTGACCTAAAAAATGCACAGAGAACCTTCACAGCACACACAACTGCAATAAAACACCTCACTTACTGGGAATGCTTGAAGTTCTAAACCTGTACTCACTAGAATGCAGGCGGGAGAGATACGTGATTATATACACTTGGAAAATCCTAGAAGGATTAGTACCAAACTTGCAAACGAAAATCACTCCCTGTGAAAGCAAAAGACTCGGCAGACGATGCAACATCCCCTCAATGAAAAGCAGGGAGTGCCATTAGCATGATAAGAGAGAACACAGTAAGTGTCAGGGGCCCAAGACTGTTCAGCTACTTCCCAGCATACATAAGGGAGATTACCAATAGACACCTGACTGTCTTCACCAACTGTACTAACCATCCTACTGTACCGATCTACCTACTGTACCGAACAATCTACTGTACCAACCAAACAACCTAATGTACGAACCAACCAATCTAGTGTACCAACCAGCTAACCTTCTGTAACAACCAACCTACTGTATCAGCCATCCTACTGTACCAACCAGCCTACTGCACCAACCAACCAACCTTCTGTACCAACCTACAGTGTCCTGTGGCCTGATGGCTAAAGCTTTCACCTCACACGGCGAGGGTAGAAACATTGGGCTTGTTTCTTTACATCGGTCGTTTATGTTCTTCAGTAAAATGGGTACCTGGGTATTAGTCAACTGGTGTGGGTCACATCCTGGGACAAAACTGATCTAATTTGCCTGAAATGCTCTGCATAACAATCGCATCTGCTAGAAAAATGACAGGATGGATAATGAGAACCTTCAAAACTAGGGATGCCAAAACCCATGATGACACTCTTCAGGTCACTTGTTTTATCTAGGCTGGAATATTGCTGCACACTAACAGCACCTTTCAAGGCAGGTGAAATTGCTGACCTAGAAAATGTACAGAGAGCCTTCACGGCACGCATAACGGAGATAAAACACCTAAATTACTGGGAGCACTTGAGGTTCCTGAACCTGTATTCCCTGGAATGCAGGCGGGAGAGGTACATGATTATATACACCTGGAAAATCCTAGAGGGACTAGTACCGAACTTGCACACGAAAATCACTCACTACGAAAGCAAAAGACTTGGTAGACGATGCAACATCCCCCCCCAATGAAAAGCAGGGGTGTCACTAGCACGTTAAAGAGACCATACAATAAGTGTCAGGGGCCCGAGACTGTTCAACTGCCTCCCAGCATACAAAAGGGGGATTACCAACAGAGCCCTGGCAGTCTTCAAGCTGGCACTGGACAAGCACCTAAAGTCAGTTCCTGACCAGCCGGGCTGTGGCTCGTACGTTGGTTTGCGTGCAGCCAGCAGTAACAGCCTAGTTGATCAGGCTCTGATCCACCAGGAGGCCTGGTCACAGACCGGGCCGCGGGGGCGTTGACCCCCGGAAAACTCTCCAGGTAAACTCCAGATAACAAGGGGCTTTCTATATAGTAGTACAGTGGTTCATTGACTTATGAGTTTAATTCATTCTGTGACCGAGCTTGTAACTCAATTTGCTTGTATATCTAATCAATTTTACTCTGAAATTAATTGAAATTCCATTAATTTGTTCCAGCCCCCTAAAAACCACCCAAATTTTTTTGTTACAGGGTTTCTAAATAAAAGACGTATTTATAAATAAGAAATTTTGTATAAAAACATAATAAAAGGGAACGTAGAGAAATAAACTGGTTTTATAAAGTGTATTTACCTTGGAAATCAGACATTTGCTTACGTCGACGGAATTCCTGAGTCTCGAGGGGCAGGAGAAAATACTTCAATATAATGCTAATATCAGCTATGCAGCTTATTTATCTATCAGAATTGATCTAATATGACATAATAAATGCTATAAGTAACATAAAAACATGTTATATTCTGTAGAATATAACATGTTTTTATGTTACTTATTCGCCATAATATGGCGAATGTCCAAGACCAATCTGAGCATATAAAATCATTACAGCTCCTTCCTATGGTATGTTCTTTGGTCCTGGGTAAGAGAAAACAGTTTTTTTGAGAGTCTAACTGCACTAGATCTTGGGAGGCTGGTTCTCGTTCCCGGTGAATATCTCTGAAGTAAGTTATTGACTTATTTCATGAAGCCCATCATTTATTATTGATGTAAATGCAATAATATTGACAGGAATCATTAAAAATGATTGTTCTACAGTTGGCTTGTGGAATATTGGAAATATTCCAAATATTATGGGATTTGTGTGGGAGTGAAGGGCAAGATATTTTGCAAGTGTCATAAACTTAGCATCGTTATTTTTTTGAAGAATGACTAAAGATAATTCCTCGATTACCTCCAGTGAGAACATGGCACTAGTATTATTTTATGAGTGCAAGTCCCAAAACCACCTTTCAGTAAATATTTTGTTTTTCATTTGTTTTTTGGCAAAATAACTGCTCGCTTGTAACTTGGGTTTTGGCTCGCAACTCGAAGCAAAAAATTGACTGAGAGACTGCTCGTAACTCAGAAAACTCGTAAATTGTGGCACCTGTAAGTCAAGGTACCACTGTATGTCATTGATGGCAGTTAGGACTGTATACCTTGTACTTGTAGAAATAAAGATATATTATTATTATTACTTACTGTACCAACCAAACTACTGTACTAACCACCTAACCTACTGTACCAACCAACCTTCTGTACCAACCAACCTACTGTACAAACTCACCCACTGTAGCAATCATCCAACCTACTGTACTAACCAGCCAAAAGACCTGTACCAATGAACCAACCAATCTATTGTACTATCAAACCAACCAACCTACTGTACCAAGTAACCAACTTAATGGATCATCCAACCTACTGTACTAACCGTACAACCTGCTATACCAACCGACCAGATAACCTTCTCCATTATGTCAGGAAACTTTTGAAAATTTGAAGTGTTTTAAAAGTTATTGTTTGTTTTATATGAACTCTGATAGTTATATGTACTTATGTGTACCTGTACTTAAACTTACACACTGTGCTGGAATGCAGGTACACATTAAAATCACTAAGAATGCCCCTCTAACCTTGACACCATTTTAATAATAACACTAATGTAATAATATTACTCACTCTTGGGCATGTTAAATGTCGTATTTTGTGGTAATGTAGACATTTTCATTACTCCATCTATGATATTTTCTTAAAAATTATATAAGGAACACATATCATATACACATGATACACCCGCAGTACAGTGAATTTCACATAAATGTGAGATGTAGCCGGGTGGAGGTAAAAAATTCCTTTTTCTCTGGTCAAGCACCAGAGAAAATGCATACCAATGCACCTTTGACACAGTCACTCCTCTTAATGCATTCGGCTTTGTTTACAATTCTCGGCATGACTTCTTCTCATTACTTCTCCCTTTGTTTATGATGATTAACCCTTTCAGGGTTGAGAGGCCCTCTCCTAAACTCGTTCTCAGGGTAGAAAATTTTTCAGAGAAAAAAAAATTATTTTATGAAACACAGTGGACCCCCGGTTAACGATATTTTTTCACTCCATAAGTATGTTCAGGTGCCAGTACTGACCGAATTTATTCCCATAAGGAATATTGTGAAGTAGATTAGTCCATTTCAGACCCCCAAACATACACGTACAAACGCACTTAAATAAATACACTTACATAATTGGTCGCATTCGGAGGTAATCGTTATGCGGGGTCCACTGTAATAGAAAATCTTTTCCCGATCATAACGACACCAAAAGTATGAAATTTGATGGAAAACTTACAGAATTATGCTTTCACAAAGTTAGCGGTCTCGACGATGTTTATGCATTGGCGATTTCGCCGAATTTGAGCCCTATTTTCGGCCAATTCCAGTGTACTAGTCGATAAAAATCATATCTATTTTGCTAGAACTCCATTTTTTCTATTGAATGAGTACAAGAAATCACTCATTTAATGATTTCAACTATCCAATAAAGTGGTCAGAAATTGGCAATTTTGCCAATTTCACACAAATTTCAGAAGATGCCAATTTCCAAATAGGGTCCAGAATAAACAAGACAGACATTCCTGGCACTAAAATAACATTTTCTCTCTTCATTAGTCACGTCCCCAGGCCCCTTTTACATCTCTTTTGCTTTCCACTTTCAATTTTCATTCTCACAAGAAAAACATAAGATTTGCTGTTATGCAGACTACTGCATTAGTGTAGAAATGGTATAAATAATATCAACACACTTGTGAAAGAATATTAGACTCACCTGTTGACGTGTATTGGATGGATGGCATGATTTGTTTACTTTTGAATTTTGGTAAAAATCGAACATTTCTGCTACTTTGAGCTCCATTTCAAGGCACTTTTCATTAAGAAACCAATCAAAATCATCTCAATTCCTGTAATATGTCTTCCATTCTATAAAATGAGACCAGGAAACCTAAAATAGAACCATAAATACCATACGAAAATACACTACAAAGTCGCTGTTTTAAACCAAAAACACCGTCAGAGATTTTTTTTTCTTATTATGCACTGTGTGCTGCAGGATTTTTTTTATACTGTGCACACTGACCATATAGACCCATTCTTTCATATGTAGACCTACCAGCTTTCTCTCACTAGATTTGAAGGCGCTAGAATTTAGGCGTACTAGTACGTCAATAACCCTGGTGCATAAGCCGTACTAGTACGTCAGAAACCCTGAAAGGGTTGGACTCAGTGAAAGAGGTGTGTCGATGGTAATAATATCACTCTGGGCCACTTTACATATCATATAGCTATGTAGGCAGGTGTAGCTATGTAGCCCAACAAAGCTACACCTATCGGATACTTAAACCTGACTTCCTACAAATAAATACTACTTACCTCGCACCCTACATTAAGACTACAAATATTTTAAGGTAAGTAATGAAGGTACTGTGTATTTATTTTACTTTTTATTGTTTTTGATGCCTAGTTGTACTGTTAGCTTAACCCTTTGACTGTTTTCGACGTATAAATACGTCTTACGAGCCAATGTTTGTGACGTATATATTCTCAATAATTCTAGCGGCTTCAAATCAAGCGGGAGAAAGCTGGTAGGCCCATATGTGAGAGGATGGGTCTGTGTGGTCAGTGTGCACCACATAAAAAAAATCCTGCAGCACACATTGCGTAATGAGAAAAAAAAACTGATCGTTTTTTTGGAATAAAACGCCGACTTTGAGGTGTATTTTCGTATAGTATTTATTGTTGTATTCGCGTTTTCATGGTCTTAGGTGATAAAATGGAAAACATATTACAGAAATAGAGATGATTTTCATTACTTTGATGATGAAAACGACCTTGAAACTGAGCTCAAAGTAGCGGAAATGTTCGATTTTTACCAATGTTCAGGAGTAAATAAATCACACCACACGTCCAATACATGTCAACTGGGGAGTCTAATATTCTTTCACTAGTGCACTGATATTATTTATACCATTTTTACAATAATGCAGTAGTCTGCATAACAGTAAATTTTATATTTTTTTGTATGAATAAAAAATCAAAATAGAAAGCAATAATAATATAAGAGGGGCCTAGAGATGTGACTAATGAACAGAGCATATGTTATTTTAGTGCCACGAATGTCTACCTTGTTTATTCTGGACCCTATTTTGAAATTGGCATCTTTTTTAGTTTGCATGAAATTGGCCAAATTGCCAATTTCTGACCACCATATTGGGTAGTCCAAATTAGTAAATGGGAGGTTTCTTGTACTCAGCTGATAGATAAAATGGAGTTCTAAAGAAATAGCTATGAGTTTGGTCAACTGGAACAATGGAATTGGCTGAAAATAGGGCTCAAAGTCGGTGAATTCGCCGATACGCATATGTCGCCAAGACCGCTAACTTCGCGGGAGTATAATTCCATGAGTTTTCAACAAAATTTCGAACTTTTGGTGTCATTACCATCAGGAAAAGATTCTCTATCATTTCATAAGAAAAAATATTTTTTTTTTTTTTTAAAAATTGAGCGACATAGAATGACAGTTTCAGAAAGGGGCCTGAAACAGTCAAAGGGTTAATATATGTTAGTGTTAACTTGGTATCAAGCATTTGTATGCATTTATAATTGGAAAAAATGGCGTTCTGCTTACTGGTGGTGGCCGCTTTCCAGCGGTAGCTTGAAACCTAACCTGCCGTGTAAGTGGGGCCCTTCTGTCTATGATGGCAAGTTATATGACGGCAAGCTATACATCAGCAATTTGTATGATGGTGAATTGTATGATGGTGAGTTGTATGATGGTGAGTTGTATGATGGCGAGTTGTATGATGGCGAGTTGTATGATGGCGAGTTGTATGATGGCGAGTTGTATGATGGCAAGTTGTATGACGGCAAGGTGAATGACGGTGAGTTGTATGACGGCGAGTTGTATGACGGCGAGTTGTATGACGGCAAGTTGTATGACAGTGAGTTGTATGAAATCAAGTTGTATGATGGTGAGTTATATGACAGCAAGTTACAGTTATTATTAATATTTCATAATATTGATTATTTCCAGGAGGATCGAGTTAAAGAAGTGACACAGAAGATCAGTGAGACTCGGCAGGGAGTGACTGAGGTTAAAGCTACTATTGATACAATGAGATTTACTCGAGATACTTACATGTCAGATATGAATCAACTCAAGGCAGCAGCACGGGACCAGAATCAGAGGTAAGCAAGTCGTCTTGCATTGTACAGTGGAACCTCGGGTTACAAATGCCCCACCATGCGAATTTTTCAGGATACGAACTGTCGTTCAGTCAATTTTTTGCTTCAGGATACGAATGAAATTTCAGGATGCGAACTTCCCCTTCAAAGGAGGTTCCTTAAATAAATAAATAAATGAATGCATTATATATTTCTTTGCAAAGGTTACAATGTGTGTTTATATATCATAATATGATTGGAGCAAAGAAAGCCACTATCATGCCAAGGCATTTCGGGCAGAAATGCCTACTTAAGACGACTTCAGTCTAGACAGGTGCAAAGTGTACTAGTAGTAGTTACCATTGTTTTGCTGATGGTGGCACCAACTACTGGCAGCCTTTTGAAGATTCTCCTTACTGTTATTATTATTACTATTATATTGTATTATTATTATTGTTATAAGGAGAAACTTTTAGAGAGGGTGTGGTAGGTAAGTTTGGGGTGCCAGGTGTAAATGATAATGGGAGCCCTTTGATTGAACTTTGTATAGAAAGGGGTTTAGTTATAGGTAATACATATTTTAAGAAAAAGAGGATAGAAGATATGATGTAGGGCAAAATGACAGTAGTTTGCTGGATTAGGTATTGGTAGATAGAAGACTGATGAGTAGATTTCAGGATGTACATGTTTATAGAGGGGCCACAGATATATCAGATCACTTTTTAGTTGTAGCTACACTGAGAGTAAAAGGTAGATGGGATACAAGGAGAATAGAAGCATCAGGGAAGAGAGATGTGAAGGTCTATAAACTAAAAGAGGAGGCAGTTAGGGTAAGATATGAACAACTATTGGAGGATAGTAATAATGTTGGTAGAATATGTAAAGTAAAAGGACACGAGTGCAACTAATGTGACATTTTATTGTGGCAACGTTTCGCTCTCCAGGAGCTTTGTCAAGCCGATACAAGCAGTATATGGACACAGAGGGTATATAAAGGCTCAGAGTGAGGTGCAATACTAGTGAGGTACCATTTCGATGTTCACTAGTGGTGGTAGTAGTAGTAGTAGTAGTAGTGACAAAAGTTGTAGTAGTAATACAATATGGTAGAGCAATTAATTCGTACATGAGCAAAAGGATGTAAAAGCTATTACTTGGGTAACAGAAAAATAGGTTGGACAAATGTAGACTGGATAGAGAAGGCCTGTTTCAGTGTTCACTCTCTGTAATGTGCTTTGTGTAGTATAACGGGAGAGACTATGTGATGGCAGGGTTTACTGTTTTCAGGAGGATTCTCGCTAAGACTTCAGAGATGGTGAAGCTGCCGTTGTTTTGTTTAATTGTATTTGAAAGGGTGATCAGTGCTGATTCTAGGCACTTGCATCTGCGGAAATTAGTTTCTTTGATCACTAATTGGGTGTCCCTGAATTTCATGAGATGATTGGTGGAATTTCGGTGTTGTACACAGGCGTTGTTCAGGTTATCGTTCCTACATGAGTAAATGTGTTCATTGAGGCGGGTGTCAAGGTTTCTTGCTGTTTCACCTACATAAATCTTGTCACAGCCTCCACAGGGTATAGTGTAAACCCCTGCATTGACTGGTTCATGGTACTTTGATTTTGTCCTGGTTAGATCCTTTATTGAAGTGCTAGAAGCGATGGCGACTCTGGTGTTAGCTAGTGAAAGTATTTTAGAAACGTTCAGTGCAACCTGGCTATTGGGAAGAATTATAACTTTGTTGGGAGTGGTGTTGGTGCATGGAGAATTAATCATCTGAAGAGTTCTTTTCTTACAGTCTTTGATGAAAAAGGAAGGAAAATGTAACTCAGTGAAGGTTTGGTGAATGTATGTACATTCCTCGTCAAGAAACTCAGGACTACAAATTCGGTATGCTCTTAGGAAAAACCCGATGATGATGCCTCTTTTGGTCTTGGTATCTTGACTGGAATAGAAGTGTGTGAGATCATTTTTATTGGTAGGTTTCCGATAAACTTGAAATCTTAGGTTGTTGTCTACTTTATGAATGAGGACGTCGAGGAAAGGTAGCTTGTCATTGGACTCTTCTTCTAGTGTAAACTGGATCGCCGGTTCAACCGTGTTGAGCCTTGCCTGAAGATTATATATATATATATATATATATATATATATATATATATATATATATATATATATATATATATATATATATGTATATGTATATGTATATATTTATTTATTTTTTTTTTTTTTATTATCACACCGGTCGATTCCCACCAAGGCAGGGTGGCCCGAAAAAGAAAAACTTTCACCATCATTCACTCCATCACTGTCTTGCCAGAAGGGTGCTTTACACTACAGTTTTTAAACTGCAACATTAACACCCCTCCTTCAGAGTGCAGGCACTGTACTTCCCATCTCCAGGACTCAAGTCCGCGCTGCCGGTTTTCCCTGAATCCCTTCATAAATGTTACTTTGCTCACACTCCAACAGCACGTCAAGATTAAAAACCATTTGTCTCCATTCACTCCTATCAAAGACGCTCACGCATGCCTGCTGGAAGTCCAAGCCCCTCGCACACAAAAACCTCCTTTACCCCCTCCCTCCAACCCTTCCTAGGCCGACCCCTACCCCGCCTTCCTTCCACTACAGACTGATACACCTCTTGAAATCATTCTGTTCGCTCCATTCTCCCCTACATGTCCGACCACCTCAACAACCCTTCCTCACCCCCCCTTGGACAACAGTTTTGGTAATCCCCGCACCCCCTCCTAACTTCCAAACTACGAATTCTCTGCATTAAATTCACACCACACATTGGGCCCCCAGACATGACATCTCCACTGCCTCCAGCCTTCTCCTCGCTGCAACAATCATCACCCACGCTTCACACCCCTATAAGAGCGTTGGTAAAAACTATACTCTCATACATTCCCCTCTTTGGCCTCCAAGGACAAAGTTTTTTGTCTCCACAGACTCCTAAGTGCACCACTCACTCTTTTTCCCTCATCAATTCATGATTCACCTCATCTTTCATAGACCCATCCGCTGACACGTCCACTCCCCAAATATCTGAATACGTTCACCTCCTCCATACTCTCTCCCCAATCTGATATTCAATCTTTCATCACCAAAATCTTTTTGTTATCCTCATAACCTTACTCTTTCCTGTATTCACCTTTAATTTTCTTCTTTTGCACCCCCAACCAAATTCATCCACCAATCTCTGCAACTTCTCTTCAGAATCTCCCAAGAGCACAGTGTCATCAGCAAAGAGCAGCTTGACAACTCCCACTTGTGTGTGATTTTTTAAATCTTTTAACTCCACCCTCTTGCCAAGACCCTCGCATTTACTTCTCTTACAACCCTCTATAAAATATTAAAACAACCACGGTACATCACACATCCTTGTCTAAGGCCTACTTTTACTGGGAAAAAATTTCCCTCTTCCTACATACTCTAACTTGAGCCTCACTATCCCGTAAAAACTCTTCACTGCTTTCAGTAACCTACCTCCTACACCATACACTTGCAACATCTGCCACATTGCCCCCCTATCCACCCTGTCATACCCCTTTTTCCCCAAATCCATAAATGCCACAAAGACCTCTTTAGCCTTATCAAATACTGTTCACTTATATGTTTCACTGTAAACACCTGGTCCACACACCCCCTACCTTTCCTAAAGCCTCCTTGTTCATCTGCTATCCTATCTCCGTCTTACTCTTAATTCTTTCAATTATAACTCTACCATACACTTTACCAGGTACACTCAACAGACTTATCCCCCTATAATTTTTGCACTCTCTTTTCCCCTTTTCCTTTATACAAAGGAACTATGCATGCTCTCTCTGCCAATCCCTAGGTACCTTACCCTCTTCCATAAAATTTATTAAATAATTGCACCAACCACTCCAAAACTATATCCCCACCTGCTTTTAACATTTCTATCTTTATCCCATCAATCCCGGCTGCCTTAAACCCCCCTTTTATTTTACCTACTGCCTCACGAACTTCCCCCACACTCACAAATGGCTCTTCCTCACTCCTACAAGATGTTATTTCTCCTTGCCCCATACACAAATCACAGCTTCCCTATCTTCATCAACATTTTAAAAATTCCTCAAATATTCCTTCCATCTTCCCAAAACCTCTAACTCCCATTTTTAAAAACTCTCCCCTCCTATTTTTAACTGACAAATCCATTTGTTCTCTGGGCTTTCTTAACTTGTTAATCTCACTCCAAAACTTTTTCTTATTATGTGTATATTTATATATATATATATATATATAAAAATATATATATTTTATATAATATATATATATTATATATATATTAATATATTATAGTAGTGGTTGGTAGACAGCAACCGCCCAGGGGGTACTACCGTCCTGCCAAGTGATGAAAAAGAAAGCCTGTAATTGTTTTACATGATGGTAGGGTTTTCTGGTGCCTTTTTTTGTCTCATGAACATGCAAGTTTTCAGGACGTCTTGCTACTTCTACTTACCTTAGGTCCACACACAACATGACAACACATATATACACAAAACCCTCTGGGTTTTCTTCTATTTTTTTTTTCTTATTTTTGTTTTTTTTTTTATTTCC
>NC_069427.1:41350344-41382341 GCF_026875155.1 Cherax quadricarinatus
TGGGGAATTTAAAAATTTTGAGGGAAAAAGAGTGAGTGGTGCCTTAGGATCGGGGAACAAAAAACTTTGTCCTTGGGGGCAAAGGGGGAAAATGAGAGAGAATAGTTTTACCAACGCTCTTAATGGGTGTGAAGCGTGGGTGATGAATGTTCAGCGAGGAGAAGGCGGGAGGCAGGGGAGATGTCATGTCTGAGGGCAATGTGGGGTGTGAATAAAGCAGAGAATTCTATTTTGGAAGTTAGGAGGAGGGGGGGATTCCCAAAACTGTTGTCCAGAGGGCTGAGAAGGGGTTGTTGAGGTGGTTGGGGACATTAGAAAAATTTGAGCGAAACAAAAATGACTTCAAAGTGTACATCTGTAGGGGAAGGAAGGGGGGTAGGGTCGGCCTAGGAAGGGTTTTGGAGGGGGGGGGAAAAAGGGGGTTTTGTGTCGGGGTTTTTGGATTTCCACAGGCATGCGTGAGCGTGTTTGATAGGATGAAGGAGACAAATGGTTTTTAATATTTTACGTGCTTTGGAGTTGAGCAAAGTAACATTTATAAAGGGGATTCAGGGA
Organism: Cherax quadricarinatus; assembly: GCF_026875155.1. Taxonomy (NCBI): domain Eukaryota; kingdom Metazoa; phylum Arthropoda; class Malacostraca; order Decapoda; family Parastacidae; genus Cherax; species Cherax quadricarinatus. The sequence goes on from NC_069427.1 coordinate 41,350,900, forward strand.
AACCCGGGCGGGCCCGGATTTAGTCCTGGATGGGAAGTACAGGCCCTGCACTTGAAGGAGGGGTGTTAATGTTGCATTTAAAAAACTGTAGTGAAAGCCCCCCTTCTGGCAAGACATAAAAGGAGGAATGTGGTGAAAGTTTTTCTTTTTGGGGGCCCACCCTGCCTTTGGGGGAACGGCCGTGTGATAATAAAAAAAAAAAAAATAAATATATTAGTATATATATATAATATATATTTAAATATATATATAAAATTTATATATATATATAAATTATAAATAATATTATATTATATAATGTATATAATATATGTATATATATATATTTATATATAAAAAATGTATATATATATAAATATTTTAATATAATATATATATATATATATAATTAAAATAAATATATATATAAATATAAAAAATATATGTGAATATATATAAAAATAATATATATATATATAATATTTTAAAAATATATATATAAATAAATAAATATAAAAATATTTTAATAATAATTATAATGTTGAATGTATATTTATAAATAAAAAAATATCCTAGGAGTAGTTCATAAACAGCAACCCCCCGGGGAGGTACTACTGTCCTCCAAGTGATGTACAACGAAAACCTGTAATTTTTTACTGATGGTTGGATTCTGGTGTCTTTTGTCTGCTATAAATATGCAAAATTTCGGGTACGTCTTGCTACTTCTACTAAACTTAGCACACACACATACATGAAAGCTATACAGTGGACCCCCGCATAACGATTACCTCCGAATTACCAAATTTGTATGTGATTTAGTAATGCGTTTTTACTGATTTTGGGGTCTAAATGGACTAAACTACTTCACAAAATTTTTTATGGGAACAAATTGGTCAGTACGGCACCTGAACAAAACTTTTGGGGTGAAGAAAAAATCGTTAACCGGGGGGCCCCCGATAACACACCCCTCAGGTATTCTGTATTTTCTTTCTAGTTTTTGTTTTTGTTTATTTTCCTCTTATTTTCCATGGGGGAAATGGAACAGAATTCCCTTTCCCCTGTAACCCGGGGTGTTGAAGAGGGGACTAAAATCCGGGAGCAAGGGGGTAGTACCCCTTCCCCCCCTATAAATTATAAATTTTTAAAGAAATTTTTCCTTTTTCTTTTTTTGGGCCACCCCTGGTGGATCGGCCCGTGGTTGAAAGAAAGAAAAAGATATATTATTATACATCCCTCTGGGGTTTTTTTTTTTTTTTTTTTTTTTTCTTATTTTTTTTTTTGTTCATTTCCTCTTTTTTTCCATGGCAAGGGAACAGAATTCTTCCTCCATAAGCCATGCATTCACAAGAGGCAACTAAAAGCCGGGGCAGAGGGCTAGTAAACCCCTTCTCCTGTATACAATATTAAAGTCAAAAAAAGAACTTTTTTTTTTTCTTTTTTGGGCCCCCCGCCCGGGTGGCTTGTTTAAAGATGATGATTTGTTTTTTGCCAAAATCTAGAGCGGGGAAGGCCCCCCAGCAAAACCCCCAAACTGTTTTATAGGTTTTTGTAGGTCTAAACAATTTTTGGGATCTGTAAACCAAAAGGTTAAACTTTTTTGGTTTACGTTTTATTATCTGAAAGAGTAAATCATCTGATTTTAAAGTGAATAAGAATTCAAATTAGAAAGTAAGTGTGATATAGGAGAGGGCTGGGGATGAGACTAATGAACAGAAGAAAGTCTGTTTCAGTGCCAGGACTGTCTACGTTGTTAATATGGGCTCTGTTTTTAAATATGTATTCATATTTAATTTTGTGTGTAATTGCCAAATTAACAAATTCTGATATCTCTGTAAGGTAGTTGAAGTAGTTAAATAGGTGGTTTCTTTTCTCACTTGATAGACTGGAGGCCTACTAATGAAATAGCTAAGAATGTGGTCAACTGGATCATTGGAAATAGGGCTAAAATAGGACTCAAAGTGGGTGAAATTGCCAGTGTGTAAATTGTGCAAAGAATGCTAAATTTGTGCCTGTATAATTCTGTAATCTTGTTATCAAATTTCATACTGCTTGTGTCATTACCTTTAGAAAAAATTCTCTACCATTTCAGAAGAAAAATATAAATTTTTGACAATGAGAGCAAGTTTCATATTAGGGTGTCTGGACAGAGTTAATTGATGGTCATCTGTATGCATGCATGCATGCATGCACTTGCACAGCATTTTTACATCTAGGTAAGGAGTCATTTATGACACTGTACACTGTGAATGTAAGGCCCATATTGGAGTATACAGCACCAGTATGGAACCCACATCTAGTCAAGCATGCACATCAAGAAATTAATGCGTCATAAGCTTCTCTCTTTTATGTGCGGGTTATTTGTGTATCGTTCCAGTCACGGTATTGTGCCTTTTTGTTATTTAAGAAATTAATGAAAGTGCAAAAGTTTGCAACAGCACTAGTCCCATAGCTAATGGATATGTCCTATGAGGAGAGGGTAAGGGAACTCAACCTGACAACAGGAAGGGTAGGGGGAGACATGACAATGACATAAAATACTGAGAGGAATTGGCAAGGTGGACAGGACCAAAATGTTTCAGAGAAGTGATAGAGGAGCAAGGGGTCACTGCTGGAAGTAAAAAATTCAGATGAGTCACAGGGATGTTGAGACATATTTCTTAAGTCAGAGTTTTCAGGAAGTGGTCAGCAAACTTGTTTTGGGGTATTACCCGAGAACAAATTTGTGTAGAGGAAAATTACCCACTAGACTTGAATGTCCACAGAATCTGGAAAACACAACACAAGGAACATTCAAATTAAAAAATAGTTCATTGAATCCAGTTGTATGGGGAATACAGTCATACAAGCTGAAAAGTATGTGCAGCCTCTCCTCACTTAGCTACGTATTCGTCGTACTTACGACGGGGTCTCTGACCAGTATGCACGCCTAAGTAATGTATATTAGAGCTGATTTCCTCTTTTCTGTTGATTAGAATATACAGTACACTACTGTATAAACATTTAAACCAGAAATATTATAAATGGTGCAAAGGTGACATTAAAACAATATCAAATATAGTTGACACAAAGCTACTACCATTATTATATGCTCCTCATTCAGTGACAAATTTGTTAGGAACGGTTCTCCATCGTTAAGTGAGGAGAGGCTGTATTATATGCAATAAAGCAACTTTAAAATGGTGCATTGAGGTATCTCTGAAGCATGGGTTGTAAATGCTGCAATAAGGAGGAGGCTTGAGGCAGTGGAGATGTTGTGTTAAAGGGCAATGTGTGGTGTAAATATCATGCAGAGAATTTGTAGTGTGTTAGCCAGACTTAGTCGTGGAGGTGGGGTGGAGAAGGGGTTTGGGATATTGGCTGTTTGGAGTGACATTTGTACTGTTGTATTTGTGTGCCTCTGCAAAGACAGTGATTGTGTGATGGTGAAAGTGTTTCTTTTTTTGGGTAACCCTACCTCAGTGGGAGACAGCTGACATATTGAAAAAAAAAAAAGCAACTTTAAAAATAAAACACAATATTAAAATAATAAAGTGAAAAAATAAACTGCATGAAATAAAACATAGTAACAGAAAACTTTAATTAGAATCTCATTAGGAAGCTATTTATTTTTATTTATTTATGTCTTTGCAAATAGTACATTGAGATTATATATTTACAATAATGGGTTGCAATGTAAAGAAAGCCTGAAGAAACTAAGAATTATTTGTTTGAAGAAAATTTAATAATTTTCCCTGGTTATTAAATATGTTTATCATGTTTTTCTCCTTTTCTAGGTTATTAGCTCTGAATCAGGAAAAGGCTCGCTTGAAAGCACGCAACACAGCTGCAGCTGGAGCTAGCGGCGCTGAGCAAGCAGGAGTCGATGCTTCACTTACTAGTAAGCAGATGGTTATAAAGCAACTGCAGGAGAAGGTTGAAGAACTACAGAAAGAGGTAACATTGTCCACAATATGCACCTCACTATCTGTTAATACAATCTCACTGCATTTAGGTATCCACAATATACATCTCACTATACACTCACTATCTAAGGTAGGTATCCATAATATACATCTCACTATCTGTTAATACAAACTCACTGCATTTAGGTATCCACAACATACATCTCACTATCAGTTAATACAATCTCACTTCATTTAGGTATCCACAATATACATCTCACTATCTGTTAATACAAATCTCACTGCATTTAAGCATTCATTTTAGCTAAAGAGCTAAAGAGGGGGCAAGGGGGGGGAGAGTGCATGTGTGGGTCTGTGTATGTGTATGAATGTGTGTGGATCTGTGTGTGTTGATCTATATGAGTGTGGGTTTATTGAGTGTGTGTGAAAAGTAGTGGGTGGGAGAGCATGTTAGGGTGTGTGTGTTAGAATGTGTGGTTTGTGTGTTACACATGGTCTGCTGTGCTCCTCCGACCTGACCTGAACTGACCCACGAGCCCCCTACTAGGTCTGTGTGTGTGTGTGTAAGTGTAAGAGTGTACTCGCCTAGTTGTGTGTGTGTGTGTGAGATAGTGTAAGAGTGTGTACTCACCTAATTGTGGTTGCAGGGGTCGAGACTCAGATCCTGGCCCCGCCTCTTCACTGAACGCTACTAGGTCCTCTCTCTCCCTGCTCCATGAGTTTTATCATACCTCGTCTTAGCCCGTAAACGGTCCAAGCACATCTACGTTCACATGTGTAGTGCTACAAAAGTAGGTCTACGTTTTTTTTTACATATTTTCAAATATAACAAAAAAAAAGTAGATCATAGTTTTTTATACATTTTCAAATGTAGAAAAACAAAAAGAAGATATACTTTTTTTACATACTTTGAAATGTTGAAAAAACCTATATATACGTTTGGACCGTTTACGGGTTAAAAAGCTATATGTGGTTCCTGCCTACACTACATCACTCGCCAGACTGTTCCACTTCCTGACTACTCTATGACTGAAGAAATACTTCCTAACATCCATTTGACTCATCTGAGTCTTCAACTTCCAAGTGTGACCCCTTGTTTCTGTGTCCCATCTCTGGAACATCCTGTCTCTGTCCACCTTGTCTATTCCACACAGTATTTTGTATGTCGTTATCATGTATCTCCTAAGCCTCCTGTCCTACAGTGTCATCAGGCCAATTTCCCTTAACCTTTCTTAGTTGGACATTCCCCTTAGCTCTGGAACTAACATTGTCGCAAACCTTTGCACTTTCTTTAATTTCTTAATGTGCTTGACCCGGTGTGGGTTCCAAACTGGTGCTGCATACTCCAGTATGGGCCTGACATTCACGGTGTACAGTGTCTTGAAAGATTCCTTTCTTAGGTACCGAAACGCTATTCTCAGGTTTGCCAGGCGCCCATATGCTGCAGCAATTATCTGGTTGATGTGTACTTCTGGAGACATGCTCACTGTTATACTCACCCCAAGATCTTTCTCCTTGAGCAAGGTTTGCAGTCTTTGGCCACCTAGCCTATACTCTGTCTGTGGTCTTCTTTGCCCTTCCCTGATCTTCATAACTTTACATTTGGCTGGGTTAAATTCGAGAAGACAGTTGCTGGACCAGGTTTCCAGCCTATCCAGGTCTCTTTGAAGTCCTGCCTGATCCTCATCTGATTTAATTCTCCTCATTAACTTCACATCATCTGCAAACAAGGACACTTCTGAGTCTATCCCTTCCATCATGTCATTCACATACACCAAAAATAGCACTGGTCCTAAGACCGATCCCTGAGGAACCCTGCTCGTCATGGGTGCCCACTGTGATACCTCATCACGTACCATGACTCGTTGTTGCTTCCCTGTCAGGTATTCTCTGATTCATTGAAGTGCAATTCCCGTTATACGTGCCTGATCCTCTACTTTCTGCACTAATCTCTTGTGAGGAACTGTGTCGAAGGCCTTCTTGTAGTCCAAGAAGATGCAATCAACCAACCCCTCTCTTTTGTCTCTTTCTTCTGTTACCTTATCATGAAACTCCAGAAGGTTTGTGACACAGGATTTGCCATCCATAAAATCATGCTGGTTGTCATTTATACTTTTGTCCCGCTCCAGGTGCTCTACCACTCTCCTTTTGATAATCTTCTCCATGACTTTGCTTACTGTACATGTCAGTGACACTGGTCTGTAGTTTAGCGCGTCTTTTCTGTCTCCTTTTTTAAAAATGGGAACTACATTTGCCGTCTTCCATACCTAAGGTAGTTGTCCAGTTTCAAGGGATGTGTTGAAGACTGTGGTTAATGGAACACACAGCTTTTCTGGTCCCTCTCTAAGGATCCATGGGGTGATGTTGTCCTGTCCCATTGCCTTTGAGGTATCAAGGTCACTTAGCAGCTTCTTAACCTCCTCCTCAGTTGTGTGTATGTCATCCAGCACTTGTTGGTGTATTCCCTGATGGTGTCTTCCTCTGTCCTGTCTTCCCAGAGTCCTTCCTGTCTCCACAGTGAATACTTCCTTAAATCTCTTGTTGAGCTCCTCACATACCTCATGATCGTTCGTGTGAGCTCCTCACCTTCTTTCCTCAGTCTGATCACCTGGTCTTTGACTTGTCTTTCTCCTAATGTGGCTATATAGTAGTTTCATGTCAGACTTGACTTTTGATGCTATGTTGTTTTCATACTGTCGCTGGGCCTCCTTATCTGTGCATGCTCGTTTCTGGCTCTTCGACTGACCTCCTTATTTTCCTGGGTCCTTGCCTTCTGTACCTCTTCCATTTTCTGTTACACTTAGGTTTTGCTTCCCTACACATTTGGGTAAACCAAGGACTCACTTGGGTCTTCCCATTGATTCTGTTGCCCTTGGGAACAAACCTTTCCTCTGCCTCCGTACGTTTTGTTGTTGCATATTCCATCATTTTGTTCACTGACTTTCCTACCAGCTCTGTCTTACTGAACCTCCCACAGGAAGTTCCTCATACCTGTGTAGTCTCCCCTTTTATAGTTTGGCTTTTCCCACTTGACTCATGCTACCCTCTCCACTTGCAGCAGTACTGTGTAATCAGAACTCAGAACCACGTGATCGCTAGCTCCAAGGGGCCTCTCATATGTGATGTCCTCAATGTCTGAACTGCTCAGGGTGAACACAAGGTCCAGTCTTGCTGGTTCATCCTCCCCTCTCTCTCTCGTAGTGTCCCTGTCATGTTGATGCATGAGGTTTTCCAGTACCACGTCTATCATCTTGGGTCTCCATGTGTCAGGACCCCCGTGAGGCTTCAGGTTTTTCCAGTCGATCTCCCTATGGTTGAAATCACCCATAACCAGTAACTTTGCTCTGCACGATTGGGCTCTTCTTGCCACCTCAGTCAGTGTGTCCACCATCACTCTGTTGTTCTCTTCATATTCCTCTCTTGGCCTCCTGTAGTTCTGTGGTGAGTTATACATCACTGCAATGACTACCTTATGTTCCCCAGACTTAATTGTAGCTACTATGTAGTCCCTTTCTCTAATCTCGCCCACGCCTTCCGTTTCCTCAAAACTCCAACAGTTCTTTATAAGTAGTGCAACCCCTCCTCCCCCTCTGCTCATTCAGTCTTTCCTCAGGATCTGATATCCCGGTGGGAAGACTGCCTCTGTTATTGTCTCAGTAAGTTTAGTTTCTGTGACTGCTATGATGTCTGGGGACTTCTCATTTATTCTTTCATGCCACTCCTCGTATTTACTTGATAATCCATCTGCGTTCGTGTACCACACCTTAAACTTCTTATCTATCATGGTGGCCCTGGGAAAATATTGTGGTTCGGGGAGTGGGAGCCCTGGAGGGGGCCTGTGGGGGTGTGCAGTGTGGGTGGGGTTTGTGATGGGGGGGCTGAGGGCCGAGTGCCCATTTGGAGCTGCTGTAGGGGTGGGGTTTGTGATGGGGGGGGAGGGAACAGTGTGTGGGTTTTGGCTTAGATTGTCCAGTTGCATTGGGGTTGTCGCAGTTTGGGTGGAGCTTGTGATGGGGGAGGGGAGGGGGCAGTGTGTCCATAGGGGGCTGCTGTAGAGGTGGGGTTTGTGATGTGGGGGGTGTGGGTTTTGGTTTAGATTGATCAGTTGCTTTGGGGTTGTTGTGGTTGGAGACCTTCTGCAGGTGTTTCTGCAAGGTGTGTTTGCCCTTCCACCTGAGTCCGGGTTCTGCTCATCTTCATCAATGCAGCTCGTTCTTCCTTTCGTCCTTGCACTCTCTCAGTATCATCCTTTCTCCTTGTGTTCTGTCGCGATTGAGGTACACTCTCAGTCGTGCTTTCTCCTGCAGTATCCTGGCTCGAGCTGATTCTGCCTTGAAAATTACATTGACCGGCCGTATCCTTCCATCCGGAAACCACCCAATTCTCCGAAAATTTGCCACCTGGGTCATGTCTCCCTCACCTATTGCTTTCATGATACCTTCGATTGCTGTCTTTTCCTCCTGGTTTCTTTTGTTGTAGGTTTCCCCTTCAACTTCTTGGAGCCCGTAGACAAACACTGGCATCTCCCTCTCCTCCTCCCACTGTTTCTCCCTTTGCATCCTCTGAAGTGTTTCAGTTCCTTCCATCGAAACGTTCCTGCTTTCAATCCCTGCCCTTGCTGCAGCCCCTGTGCATGGTGGATTGTCTTTCCAGCTCAGCTGTTCCTTGCCACTGTAGTTGTCTGTTGGAGTCTCTGCACATGTCATAGCTCCTTCATTGTCTACAGGCCTCTCAACTGTGCACATCGTTACCTGGATCCCTACAGTCCTCTTGTCTGTGACTGGTATAGAAGTTCCTGATGTCATGTCTGTACTGTCATTTGTCTCTCTTTTCTGTTTAAGGTGTTTTAGTTCCTCATCTAAGCACTTTATCTTATCTTCTGCTGCTAAGACTTGTAGTCCCCACTTCCTGCACTCCTCAGCTATCCTCTCCTCCATTTTCTTGCCAAGCTCTGCTAGCTTTCTTTCCCACTCTTCCTCCATTTTTTTGAGCTCTACCTCCCAATCTTTCCTCCCAGATTCTTCTCTCCCCAGGCCTAGTTGTTTGTTTGTGTGTGTGATAGTGTAAGTGTGTGTGTGATAGTGTACGAGTGTGTGTGTGTGTGTGAGATAGTGTAAGAGTGTGTATGTGTGTACTCGCCTACTTGTGGTTGCAGGGGTCGAGTCAAAGCTCCTCGCCCTGCCTCTTCACTGGTCGCTACTAGATCACTCTTCCTGCTCCATGAGGGTTATCATACCTCTTCTTAAAGCTTTCTGTGGCTCCTGCCTCCACTACATCACTTCCTAGACTATCCACTTCCTGAGAACTCTGTGACTGAAGAAATACTTCCTAACAGCCCTGTGACTCATTTGAGTCTTGAACTTCCAGTTGTGACCCCTTGTTGCTGTGTCCCATCTCTGGAACATCCTGTCTTTGCCCACCTTGTATATTCCGCGTAGTATTTTATATGTCGTTATCATGTCTCCTCTGACTTCCTGTCCTCCATTGTCGTCAGGCTAATTTCCCTTAACCTTTCTTCGTAGGACAATCCCCTTAGCTCTGAGACTAATCTTGTTGCAAACCTTGGCACTTTCTCTAATTTCTTGATGTGCTTGACCAGGTGTGGATTCCAAACTGGTGCTGCATACTCCAGTATGGGCATGACGTATATGGTGTACAGAGTCTTGAACAATTCCTTTCTGAGGTATCAGAACGTTATCCTTAGGTTTGCCAGATGCCTGTATGCTGCAGCATTTATCTGATGTGCGCCTCAGCAGATATTCACCCCAAGATCTTTTTCCTCGAGTGAGGTTTACAGTCTTTGGCCACCTAGACTACTGTGTCTGTGGTCTTCTTTGTCTTTCCTCGATCTTCATGACTGCATTTGGCAGGGTTAAATTCAAGGAGCCAGTTGCTGGACCAGGCTTGTAGCCTGTCCAGGTCTCTTTGCAGTCCTGCCTGAGCCTCGATATATTTGATTCTCCTCATTAACTTCACTTCATCTGCAAGCAAGGACACTTCTGAGTCTATCCCTTCCGTTATGTCATTCACATATACCAAAAACAGCACAGGTCCTTGGACTGACCCCCTGTGGAACCCTACTGGTCACAGGCGCCCACTCTGACACCTCGTCACATACAATGACTTGTTGCCTCCCTGTCAGGTATTCTCTCATCCATTGCAGTCCCTTTCCTGTTATGTGTGCCTGATCCTCTACCTTTTGCATTAACCTCTTGTGAGGAACTGTGTCAAAGGCCTTCTTGAAGTCCAAGAAAATGCAGTCTATCCACCCTTCTCTCTCTTGTCATAGTTCTGTCACCTTGTCATGAAACTCCAGTAGGTTTGTGACACAGGATTTTCCTTCCCTGAAACAGTGCTGGTTGTCGATTATGTGCTTGTTTCTTTCCAGGTGTTCCACCACTCTCCTCCTGATGATGATCTCTATGACTTTGCATACTATACATGTTAGTGACTCAGGTCTGTAGTTTAATGCCTTGTGTCTGTCTCCTTTTTTAAAAATTGGGACTACATTTGTCATCTTCCATACCTCAGGTAGTTGCCCAGTTTCATTGGATGTGTTGATCTTTGTTAGTGGCACACACAGCATCTATGCACCATCTCTAAGGACCCACGGAGAGATGTCTGGTCCCACTACCTTTGAGGTATCAAGTTCACATAGCAGCTTCTTCACCTCCTCCTCGGTTATGTGTACCTCATCCAGCACTTGTTGGTATACTTCCCTGTTCTGATTTCAAGGAGTCCTACCTGTTTCCACTGTAAATACTTCTGTAAATCTCACGTTGAGTTCCTCACATATCTCTTGGTCGTTTCTTGTGAATTCCCCATCATCCTTCCTCAGTCTGACTACCTGGTCCTTGACTGTTGATTTCCTCCTGATGTGGCTATACAACAGCTTCGAGTCAGATTTGACTTTCGATGCTATGTCATTTTCGTAATGTCGCTGAGCCTAGGAGAGGAGTGGGGAGGAGGATTGAGGGGGGAATATGGGGAGTGAGGAGGAGGGAGAAGCAAAGTGGGAGAATGAGAGAGGGAGAGATGGGGGAGAAATAGGGTGAGAGAGAGAGAGGGGGGGATCAGGGGAAGGAGTGGGAGATTGGCAGGGGGAGGGTGCAGGGGGGGAGTGTGTGTGTGTGTGGAACTATATGTGGGTTTATTAAGTGTATGAAAAGTAGGTGGAATTGTGTGTTGTTGTGTATGAGTGTTATGTGGAGTTTGCAGTGCTCCCTCTACTGGCCACACCCTCCTGTGACCTGACCCACACCCTCCTGTGACCTGACCCACACCCTCCTGTGACCTGACTCTCACCTACCAACTATTTTACATCCTCTATGCTTTTACTACTACTTAGTCTTATAGAATCCTGCCTCACCTTGTTCTTTAAATTACCAATTGCTATTCCTTATTGAGTACTTGATAGTCTATTCTTTATCGTACTAGGAGACTTGGACCATTCACAATCAGTTAATTGAAAACCAAAAGTCACACCCAACAACCACACATAAGTGAATACTTGCAATTCAGCCTGTTCAGTGCAATTCAGTGTGTGCTCACCTAATTGTACTCGCCTAATTGGGGTTGCAGGGGTCAAGACTCAGCTCCTGGCCCCGCCTCTTCACTGATCGCTACTAGGTCCTCTCCCTCTCTGCTTCCTGAGCTTTGTCATACCTCTTCTTAAAACTATGTATGGTTCCTGCCTCCACTACTTCACTTACTAGGCTATTCCACTTCCTGACGACTCTATGACTGGAGAAATACTTCCTAACGTCCCTGTGACTCGTCTGAGTCTTCAACTTCCAGTTGTGACCCCTTGTTTCTGTGTCCCCTCTCTGGAACATCCTGTCTCTGTCCACCTTGTCTATTCCCTGCAGTATTTTGTATGTCGTTATCATGTCTCCCCTGACCCTTCTGTCCTCCAGTGTCATCAGTCCGATTTCCCTTAACCTTTCCTCGTACATTTCCCTGCTCTCTGGAACTAGCCTTGTTGCAAACCTTTGTACTTTCTCTAACTTCTTGACGTGCTTGACCAGGTGTGGGTTCCAGACTGGTGCTGCATACTCCAGTATGGGCCTAACGTACACAGTGTACAGTGTCTTGAACGATTCCTTATTTAGGCATCGGAACGCTATTCTCAGGTTTGCCATGCGCCCGTATACTGCAGCGGTTATTTGGTTGATGTGTGCCTCCGGTGACGTGCTCGGTGTTATGGTCACCCCAAGATCTTTCTCCCTGAGTGTGGTCTGTAGTCTTTGTCCACCTAGCCTATACTCTGTCTGTGGTCTTCTTTGCCCCTCCCCAATCTTCATGACTTTGCATTTGACAGGGTTGAATTCGAGAAGCCAGTTTCTGGACCACGTGTCCAGCCTATGCAGGTCTCTTTGCAGTCCTGCCTCATCCTCATCTGATTTAATTCTTCTCATCAGCTTCACATCATCTGCGAATAGGGACACTTCAGAGTGTGGTTAGGGGCACGCACAGCATCTCTGCTCCATCTCTAAGGACCCACCGGGAGATGTTGTTCGGTCCCATCGCCTTTGAGGTATCATGGTCACTTAGCAGCTTCTGCACCTCCTCCTTGGTTGTTCGTATGTCATCCAACACTTGTTGGTATATTCCCTCTTGATGTTCCCTTCTGTGCTGTCTTCCCAGAGCCCTTCCTGTCTCTACTGTAAAAACTTCCTTAAATCTCCTGTTTAACTCCTCGCATACCTCCTGATCATTTCTTGTGAGTTCTCCACCTTCTGTCCTCAGTCTGATCACCTGGTCTTTGACTGTTGTCTTCCTCCTGATGTGGCTATACAACAGTTTCGGGTCAGTCTTGACTTTCGATGCTATGTTATTTTTATGCTGTCGCTGGGCCTCCCTCCTTAGCTGTGCATACTCGTTCCTGGCTCTGCGACTAATCTCCCTATTTTCGTGTGTTCTCTGCCTTCTGTACTTTTTCCATTCTCTAGTGCACTTAGTTTTTGCCTCCTTACACCGTCGCGTAAACCAAGGGCTCGTTATGGTCTTCCCATTATTTCTGTTACCCTTGGGAACAAACCTTTCCTGTGCCTCCTTGCATTTTGTTGTTACATATTCCATCATTTCGTTTACCGACTTTCCTGCCAGTTCTCTGTCCCACTGAACTTCCTGCAGCAAGTAGTCCCCCCTTTTATAGTCTGGCTTTTCCCATTCAACTCCTGTTACCCTCTCCACTTGTAACTTTACTATGTATTCAAAGCACAGAACCACGTGGTCACTTGCTCCTTGGGGCCTTTCATGTGATGTCGTCAATGTCTGAACTGCTCAGGGTGAACACAAGGTCCAGTCTTGCTGGTTCATCTTCTGCTCTCTCTCTCTCTGGTAGTGTCCTTAACATGTTGGTGCATGAGGTTTTCCAGTACCACATCTATCATCTTGGCTCTCCATGTTTCAGGACCCCCATATGGCTCCAGGTTTTCCCAATCAATCTCCCTGTGGTTGAAATCACCCATAACCAGTAACTTTGCTCTGCTCGAGTGAGGTCTTCTTGCCACCTTAGCCAGTGTGTCCACCATTGCTCTGTTGCTCTCTTCGTATTCCTGCATTTCTGTTGTTGATTATACATAACTGCAATAACTACCTTGTGCTCCCCAGACTGAAGTGTACCTACTATGTATTCTCTTTCTCCAGTCTCATCCATGTCTCCCATTTCCTCAAATTTACATCTGCTTTTACAAGCAGTGCAACCCCTCCTCCCCCTCTGCTCCCTCTATCTTTCCTCAGGATCTGATATCCTGGTGGAAAGATTGCATCTGTTATTGTCTCAGTGGGTTTTGTTTCTGTGACTGTTATGATGTCTAGGGAGTTCTTATTGATTCTCTCATGCCACAACTCCTCAGATTTATTAGTCATTGTATTCGCATTCGTGTACAAAACCTTCAACTTCTGTTCTAAAACTGTGGTCCTGGGAGAATATTGGGGTTGGGAGAGCAGGAGCCCTGGCAGGCACCTATGGGGGGTAGGGGCAGAGTTCCCATAGAGGGTTGCTGTAGGGGGGGGGGTTGTGGTGTGGGGATTGGGGACAGAGGGATCGGTGTGGGATTGTTGGTTTAGATTGTTCAGTTGCCTTGGGGTTGGAGTCCTTCTGTGGGTGTTTCTGGGGGGTGTGTTTGTCCTTCCACCTGTGTCTGGGTTATTCTGGTTTTCTTTGCCATTTCGTCCCATTCCTTCTTTCGTTTTTGCACTCTCTCTTTCAGTATCATCCTAGGTACAGACTCTGAAACCCCAGTTTGTTTCTCAGCCGTGGTTTCTCCTGTAGGGTCATGGTTCGAGTTGATTCTGCCTTGAAAATTACTTTGAGGGGCCGTTTCCTTCTTGCGAACCGCCAAGTTCTCCGGAAATTCATCACCTGGGTTTTGTGTGTGTGTGGGGGAAGAGGGTGTTATATGAGTGTGGGTTTACTGATTGTGTGAAAAGTAGTGGGTTAGATTTTGTGTTAGGGTGTATGAGCTTGTATGTGGGATTTGCATGTTACCCGTGGTCTACTGTGCTTTTGTGACCTGACCTGACCCACCCAGCCCTACTAGCTTGTGCCTGCTATGCTTATCCTTCTTCCTAGAGGCTCTGTTTAACCCTTTGCCAGTTTTGGTCGTATATATATGTCTTACGAGCCACTGTGCTTGACGTATGTATATACTCATAAATTCTAGCGGCTTCAAATCAAGCAGGAGAAAGCTGGTAGGCCCACATGTGAGAGAATGGGTCTGTGTGGTCAGTGTGCACCAAATAAAAAAAATCCTGCAGCACGCAGTGCATAATGAGAAAAAAAACTCTGACAGTTTTTTTTTAATTAAAACGCTGACTTTGTGGTCTATTTTCATACAGTATTTATGGTTGTATTCTCGTTTTCTTGGTCTCATTTGATAGAATGAAAAACATGTTATAGAAATAGAGGTGATTTTGATTGGTTTTACTATGAAAAGAACCTTGAAATGGAGCTCAAATTAGGGGAAATGTTCGATTTTTCTTGATGTTCAAAAGAAAACAAATGATGTCATTGTCCAATAAATGTCCAACTAGCCATTCTAATATGCAGTCATGAATGGGTTGACATAATTTATACAATTATTACAATATTACAGTAGTCTGCATAACAGTAAATCTTCTATTTTTTGTTTGAATAAAAATTCAAAATAGGAAGCAAGAGTAATACCAGAGGAGCCTGGAGACGTGACTGATGAACAAAGAAAATATTATTTTAGAGCCAGGAATGTCTGCATTGTTCATTCTGGACCCTATTTTGAAATTGTCATATTTTTTAATTTGCATGAAATTGGCCAAAATGAAAATTTCTGACCACTTTATTGGGTAGTTGAAATCAGTAAATGGGCGGTTTCTTGTACTCAATCGATAGAACAAATGGAGTTCTAAAGAAATAGTTATGAGTTTGGTCGATTGGAACAATGAAATTAGCCGAAAATAGGGCTCAAAGTGGGGGAAATCACAGATTCGTTAATATCGCTGAGGTCGCTAACTTTGCGAGAGAGTAATTCCATAAGTTTCCCATGAAATTTTGTACTTTTGGTGTCATTACCTTCTGGAAAAGATTCTCTATCATTTCATAAGATAAAATAATTTTTTTTTTTTAATTTTTGCGACACCAGGAGACACCTCAGGATTTGGGGTTGAGACAGTCGAGGGGTTAATAGACACCAGTCTGCCAATCCTGGATCTGTTTTAAATTACCAATTACTATTTGTTGTTGGGTACTGATTATCCTATTCTTTTTGATACTAGGAGAGTGGTACCATTCACAATCAGCTTGGCGGTTACCCAGAAACCTACAACTGACTCCCCACAACCACGCAAAGGTGAAATACTTGCGATGCAGCCTGTAAATTGTGCAATTCGTTGTGATGTCCTGGCATATTTCCACCTGTTTCTTTTCTGTATATATATAGTATACAGGTCCGCCATCACAAATCCGGCAATCAGTTATTCGGTTCCTTCAGTTATTCGGCACTAATTTCGGCTAGCATAATTTCAAATTTCCAGGGTCGCCACACCAACCTGCTGGTACTGTTTGGTGGCACTACTTGCTGCCTAAGTCATTCTAATTTCTTTTTCTCCATTTATTGTTTTAACCTGCTTACTTTTAGCCATAGCCATGGTTCCAATGAATAAAAGAAATGCTTTTCGTTGTGTAAAGCACCTACACAGTACATTGTCCATTAACCCTTTGAGGGTCGACAGGCCCTCTCCGAAACTCGTTCTCAAGGTCGGCCAAATTTAAAAAAAAAAAAATTATTTTCTCTTATGAAAAGATAGAGAATCTTTTCCCGATCATAAAGACACCAAAAGTTTGAAATTTGATAGAAAACTTACGGAATTATGCTCTCGCAAAGTTAACGGTCTCGGCGATGTTTACGCATCGGCGATTTTGCCCACTTTGAGCCCCATTTTCGGCCAATTTCACTGTACTAGTCGACAAAAAACATGAATATTTCGCTAGAACTACATTTTTTCTATCGAATGGGTGCAAGAAACCACCCATTTATAAATTCAACTATCCAGTACAGTGGTCAGAATTAGCAATTTTGCCAATTTCACACAAATTTCAAAAGATGCCAATTTCCGAATAGGGTCCAGAATAAACAGAAAGACATTCCTGAGCACTAATGACATTTCCTCTTGTCATTAGTCCCCAAACCGTTCAAGGCCCCACTCTTATATTCTTTTGCTTTCCACTTTGAATTTTTATTCTCACAAAAAATATAAGATTATGTTATGCCCAGACTAACATCATTAGTGTAAAAAATGGTATATATATTATTGGTGCCACTTGTAAAAGAATATTAGACTCACCAGTTGGTGTATTTGCCACGCTTGGCACGATTTGTTACTTTGGAAGTTTGTGTAAAAAAAAATTCGAGCTTCTCTGTCTTTGACTCAATTTCAGGGTACTTTCATTGTTAAAACCAGTCAAAATCATCTAATTTCTGTAATATGTCTTCCATTCTATAAAATGAGACCAGAAAACTAGAATACACCAAGAAATACCATACGAAAACTACCACTGCCAGTCGATGATTTATTAAAAAAAAGGGTCAAAGTTTTTTTTTTCTCATTATGCACTGTGTGACTGCAGGATTTTTTTTGACTGTGCACCTGACACATAGATCCTTCTTTCATATGAAGTGGCCCTACCAGCTTTCTCCCACTAGATTTGAGGCCGCCTAGAATTTATGAGTACTAGTACGTCAAAAACCCTACGCCGTAAAACGTACTAGTACGACCAAACCCTCAAAGGGTTAAAAAATAAGTTGGCTTTGAAGCACTGTGGGTTGGCATGTGCTCAGTCTCATTGAAGCAGGAGAATATGCTTTATTATTATGCTCAATTCAACCACCTAAGCTTATTGCTATCACATTATCTAATATTTATTTAGAATTTTATTTATTTAGAAATTTTAGCCATACATACAGAGGTACAAAAAAATACAGGTAAGTGCAGCATGCCTAAGCCACTTATATGCATAGCTTACGGGCTGGCTTAAATTAATTAAAGATTAAATAAGCAATGATGAAATCAGTGATAGACAATATTGTAAACAGATAAACTTAAAGCAACAAACTGAGGTATTACAAAGAAGGTCATATGGTTGCAGCATTGCTAGTTCATTCAGTTAGAAATGGAGTAATTCTGTTAGGTTTCTGAGAGAGTTTCGGGGGTCAACGCCCCCGGGCCCGGTCTAGTGGCCAGGCTACTTAGGTCAGTGTCCCAGGATGCGACCACACGGTCGACTACTAAACCCAGGTACACCATTTTACTGATGGGGAACATAGGACAACAGGTGGAAAGAAACACGTCCAATGTTTCTACTCTGGCTGGGAATCGAACCCAGGCCCTCACCGTGTGAAGCGAGAGCGTTAACCACCAGGACACCAGGTAGTGTATTTAAAAAAATAACAAAGTTAGATTGGGTCCTAGGTTTAACATTTATGTGATATAATTGTGAGTAACATTTTGGATATACAATTTATAAGGTTCAGTTATTCAGTATTTATTTGGTTTTGAGTGAGTAAGTGAACTTTGAGAAGAGACTTGAATTTATAAACAGGTAGTGTTTCTTTTATATTTACAGGTAATGAATTCCAGATTTTAGGGTCTTTTATGTGCATGCGTTTTTGCTAGACGTTGAGCATGGAACGAGGAACATCAAAGAGTGATCGGTGCCTTGTTGTTCTATGGTCATGTGTCTGTGGAGGTTGGCAGGAGATGTTGGAGGGGAGGGTTAATATCAGGTTAAGGGTTCTATGTATGTAATAGGGCAATAATAAGTATGGATGCTTTGTTATGGGGAGTAGCTGAGTGTTTTGAATATTGGTTGTGGAGTGCGTTGCCTGTTAGTGAGAATTTGTTATCATTCTAACTGCAGCTTTTGTTGGGTAATTAGTGGTCTGAGGATGGTTATTGTTGTTGAGGCCCCATGACAAAATTCATAGTGAGATAGGGGTAAATAAGAGAGTGATTAGGGCCAGAAGGCTGTCTCTGACTGTGGAACATGACGTATCTTCGATAGTATGGCCTACAGTCTTGGAGATTTTTTTAGAAATTTGTTGTATATGTGTATGAAATTTGAGTCTATTATCGAGGTGGATTCCTAAGAATTTTCCCTCTGATAGCTTTGTGATGGGTGACCATTTACGTTAGTAAAGGTACTCTGAGCTTGTTCCAACTGAATAAAGTAGGTTTTGTAAAGTTTAGTGTAAGTTTGTTAGCCCCTACCCGGGGTAGATATTTTTCTTTTAATTGGGTGTTTACAGTATTGGCAGCGTGCGGGCTCGGTGGGAGAAGACGTATGTAGCGCATCTGCAAAATGTGGGTTTTGAAAAATTGCAAAAGCATTTGGTAGGCCATTTATTTGGGAGAAAGAAAAGGGCCAAGGACACTTCCCTGGGGGACACAACTGTAATGGTTGGGGGGAAGAGTTTGCCCCATTGCTACCAATTGGCTTCTGTTGCTGGGGGTAAGACTTGGGTATTGGGGGATCCCCCTCTAAACCTTTGTGTGACAATTTTACGTGGAGAAAGTCATGGCAACTGTACAAAAGTTTTTAGGAAGTCAATAAGACCCCCTTTGGGAACTTCTTTTTTTTTTTATTGCATGAAAAATAGTTCTAGCATGTGTATAATGCATCTTAGTTTTTTTATTGGGCCTGAATCCAAATTGGCGGGGTTGAGAATATTTTGGGAGATGATGGGAGTAGATTCTTTTTTAATTTAAATTTTTTTTCGAAATTTTTGAGAGAGGGTGAAAAATTGGATATTGGCCTATAGTTATTAAAACCTTTTGGTCTCCTCCTTTAGGATCGGGGGGGACCCTTGCTATTTTTAAACTGAGGGAAAGGGGGAGGGGTTCAATGGGTTTGTAAAGAGTGTTTCAATGATTGGTGATAGATTGTGATGCTTTTTTATATAAAGGGTGGAAGGATTTTAAAACTCCGCCTTTTTTTCAGGGCGTTGATAATTTGGGAGACTTGTATGGGGTTAGTCGGGCTAGAACAGTGTGTTCGGGGGTTTCCGGAGGTAGTCATTTGGGGGGTACTGAGCTTGGGATATTTTGGGAAGGTTTTGACCTTAGGAGAAAAATCATTTTATCTGTTTGTGTTTCTGTTGGTGGGAGTTGGGGGTTTATCTGATTTTGCTAATTTTATTTCGCTTGTCGTGATATCTTTTTTGTTCCCCCAAATTTGAAGGGGCTTCCCCGGGCTTTTTTATTCACCTGTAAGTTGGATAATCTGTTCTCATAAAAAATTTTTTTGCCCTTCTTATCAGGCTGGTTAGGATTTACGAGTAAAAGTTTTGTTTGATCTCTGGTTATGTACCCTTCTGTATTTTTTTTTCATTCGGGTTTTTTATTTATGGGTTGAAATGCTGGGTGTTTGCCAGGGACTGTTCATTCTTACTGTCTCTGTTTATTGTTTTTGGGCAGTGCTTGTTATAAAGGTATTTTTGGGGCTTTTTTAGAAAATTATTTTAAAATTTGTCAAAATTGTAAGATTTCTAGTCAGTGTGCCCGTCAATTTTTTTTTTTACTGCTGTTGTGAAGTTATTAATGGCTTCCCCTCATTCTAAAGTCTGAAGGTGACTTTAGTAGTGCCCTTGGGGTTTTTTTACCAAGAGTTTTTTTAAATGAGGAAAGTAGGGTAGTGGTCTGTGGTATTATCGAAAAATTTTCCTGTTTTTAAAGGGGATATGGTTTTGGCCCAGAGGGTGGTCAAGTGGGGAAACACTAGTCTCTGTAACTTTTTGTGGTTTTTGTTCTTTGGTAGCAAAAAAGGGCGTTACTAAATTGTGTTGTGAATTCAGTAACGTGGGGGTCCTGGTCTTGCAGGAGATTTATATTAAAAGTAAACCTGAAGTAGTAATGATCTTTGTTCATGCGTGCATCAGTTATCATACTTCCTAGGTTTTGACTAAATTGACTAATGTTTGTTGGGGAACTCTGTAGATTTTTATCCTTGAGAGGTTTTTTGTAGGTATTTGGATTTAAATTTTAGTATTTTATTTTCCCCCCAGGGTTCATCCCTTGGCAAGTATTAGTGATACATTCAGTTGGTCTGAAAAGTATAAGCATTTTGCCACCCCCTTTTTGGGCGGGGCCCTACGTTTGTGTATGGCTGTGAAACCCAGGAAGGGAATAACATCGTGTTTTCAGGTTTTACCCAGGTTTCAGTTAGTGCAGGGGTTTCCCCAAAAATTTTTTTAGCTTGTTACCCAAATTTTTAAATGCCACAAAAAGCATTTTCCCCCTTTTTCAAAAAAATGTTTTTTATTTTTGATATTTAGGGCTAAACATAAACCCGAATACAGCCTCGCAAAACCTTGCTAATCCTAGAAAAACCCTTTAAAAACGAAAGAAAACAAAAATACATTATATATAAAATTAATATAGCTACAAATTACAGTAACAGTGGGTAAATACAAAACTATAACTGAAAGGGGCGTACACATACATCCCAAGCTTATGTCTACCTCGGCGGGAGGCCCCACAGAAAAAACCCTGAAAAGTGTGAAATAGAGGCAGCCCCCGGGAAAGTGAAGGGCCCTTTACGGGAAAGGGTCAAATTGGGCTACTGATGTTTTTTGCCCTTTAAAGCATCTTGTCAAAAAAAATTTTTGGGGTTTCCCACACACTTGCTATAATTTCTTTTTTTTTCTAAACTGAAATATTATTTTTGTTTGTTTATTGTTTTTTGGGTTTAACTTTTTTTACTTACTTAAAATTTGGGTTTTACTTTAAAAACTTATAAAACTAAGACAAAGTTAACAATAACCCCTCATACCGGGTCCCCGCATTTTTTTCTTGATTTTCAGAATTCAAAAATTTTTTTTTCTGTCACCCCTCCATTCCCCCCCAAAAATTTGGTTAAAATTCCCCCCAAAGGGGGTTAATTTACCCACCCCGGGTTTGGGGAAACCCCTGAGTTAGTGTAATGTGGACATTTGGGGCATGCAAAAAAATTTTAGTAATGCTAGGAGGTATCTTAATGCTTGTTTTAAAGATTTTTTGATATTGTATTTTAAAGGGATAGTTATTTTTTTGTTGGTTTCTGAGAAGGGGCCTTTTAAATTGTTCTGCTGTGTAGTAATTACAGTAACTGTTTGAATCATTTAAGTCATTAAAAAAGAGGTTGGTTCAGGATCAATCTTGTAATCATAAGTTTTTGTAGGGGAATTATATTTTAGAATTAAGTAAAAAATAAAGTAAATATTCAAAAAGCAAAAAAAAAAAATAGCACCTGCATTATTTAAAAAATTAAAAAAAATTTGACCTTAAGGGGTTTTTTTTAAAATTTAAAAATAAAAGAACAAAAAAAAAAGGGACTAAAAAAATTTGTGGTAAAACAAATAAAGTGATGATCAAATAATGGACCCTTGGGGGAATATGATAGAGGTAGAAACTTTAAAGGTAATTTTTTAAAAGTTAAATTATAATAAAAATTATAATATAAAAGGGACTAATATAAGTTGTGGTGAAAAATAAAGTGGTAATCAAATAAATGAGTTTTGGGAAGTAAAGGGCAAAAAGTAAAACCTTTTTTAACTTTAGCACCTGGGGGAATAGACCTTAAATTAGTTTAACAAATTGCAAATTTATAAATCAAAGATAGTTTTTTAGAGCTAAAAAAAGGGAACAAAAAATATATGGGACTAAAATTGAGAAAAGGGGTAAACAAGTTAAATAGACAGATAGTCACTTTGAAAAAATTTTTTTTAAAGGAAGTAAATTGTTTTGTAATATTAAAAAAGTTGAGCATTTTTTAAAATTTTTAAAAAGTAAAAAAAAAAAAAAAAAAAAAAAAAAAAAAAAAAAAAGGTAGTTGGTACTAAACTAGCAAAATAGTTTGGTACTTGCAAAAAAAGTTAAATTGGGAAAATTTCACTAAATTTCCCCAAAAAATAAAAAGGACAAAAAAACAAGTAGTGGTAAACAAAATTAAATGGGGCAAACAATGGTAAGAACAATGAATTAAAAGGTAATGTCTTGGTTATAATATTTATAGTAAGATGGAAGACAGGTATAAAGGATAATATAAAAGGGTTTGGGGTTGAATATAAAACAAAAATTTGGGAACAAAATGTTTTGGGAAGTATAAAAAGATGTTAATGTACAAAAATAAAATTGGGGCTGGGAGTAAAAAAAAGGTGTTTAAAAAAAATTTTAAATAAGTAATAAAAGGGTTACAAAAAAAAAATGAAAAAGTTTTGTTTTTTTTCTTTCAATAATTTCAAATGGTAGTTTACTAGAGGTTATTTTGGGGTTAAAAAGGTAATTTAAAAGTACTCTAAGAAGTAAATGTGGTATTAAAAACAGGTAAAAGGGGAATTAGACAATAATGGTTTAAATGTCAAAAATGTTAAAGAAATAAATTTTATTGATAGTAAAAATGGGAATTAAATTTAATTTTTGGGAGGGAATATCAATTGATAGTATTTTTTAAAAAAATTTTGAGGTAGTAATATGGGCAGGGGAAAATATCAATTCCCGCTAATGTTTAAGCAAAAAATAGTAAATAAGAAAAAATTTCATAAGGTGGGCTTAGCTTACTAGAAAAATTTACAAAAAAAGGGAGTGATTATTTAAATACTAAGAGATTGTACAAAGAAAAATTTTAAAAAATAATGGAGAAAACATAAAACCCACGCTACTAGGGTTTTTAAATTGGGCAATTTTTTTTAGTTATTTCCCCCCCCCCGTAAGATTAAATCCCCAAAAAAATCGTGTTGATCATTCTCGTTCGTGATTGTGTAAAAGTTGGGCCTACATTTGGGTTTTTAACAAGAATTTTCCCCTCCCCTGTGAAAACATTGGTGTATTTTGGGCGTTATTCTCCCGCTTAAATTTTCTTATCTATACAGGAGGTTTTGGGCGTTTTTTTTAAAACACTCGTTTATTATACCCCCTTTTTTTCTTTAATAGATGAAAAAATTTAAATTTTTTTTTCCTGTTATGGGAGTGGAATCTAAGCATAAAAACTTTTTTTACCCTGGGGGGCCTTAAATTTAAACCTGGCTTTTTTTTTCAGACCAGGTACTATAACACTTGTTTGGTCCTTTATGATCCCGCAGAGTAATTTTTTTACGTTTTTTTTGGTTTTATATTTACTGGGAAAAAAATGGACTGTTAAATATTAATGCGGGCCTTTTTTATCTTGCTCAGTTTTTTCTTTTGGGGAGCAAAATATGCTGAATTAAATTATCTAAGTTGTTGTTTTTCCTTCTTTTACTGCTTCTTTCAACCCTTTTTAATTAAAAGATATTAAATTTTTTGGGTAAAGGTATCTATGACTTGGGCGGTGGTCTTGCCACAGTTTTTTCATTCCTGGTGTTGAAATTTTGTTTAAGACTTTAAAGGGTTTTTTTTTCTCGAGTTGTGTTTTCCTGGTGTCCCTTTTTTTGTTAAATGTCTCTCGAAATTCCAAAATTTTTTAATAACTAAGTTTGGGGATGCAAAGACTTAAGGGTTCTGGATTTATTGGCATACCTTTTAGAGACTACTTTTGGGAGGTTTTAATCCCGGGGGGAGAGGGGGGGATGGGCTGGGGGCCCGCCCTTTTTGTTGTTTTTTTGTTTTTGGTGTTTTCCTTTATTTCCTTTTTTCCCTTTGGGCCCCTATGGACATAAGGTTGTGTAGGGTTTTTTTATACATCCTGGGGCGTTCGGCCACACTTGTAACCCAAATTTAAAATTGTTCAATGATGGTTTCTTAAATTCAATCATATTTTTTTCACCTTTCTTTTTCCCCAGGCTTGGGAAATAGGACTTTCTTTTGGGGGCCGTGGTGCCTTTTTTAGTGCTTGCAAGCACTAAAATAAAAAGGGAAAATTATAAAAAATTTCGCTTTGGGGACGGTGAGGGGGACCTTCGCTCACTGGTAAACAATGCCAGACTGGCTGCCGCCCCGGCTCACGCAGTGGGTACGCGTCCCGGACGAACTACGACTCGCGAGTCAACCTATGAAAAGCGAGTCCATGTTTATACGAAAATACCCCTATGATTGGCAAATTTTACGATTGCCGGGAACTACGAAAACCGGGGGACCACTGTACCTGGCTTTGGCTTGCCTTTATTTTTGGTAAATTTTGTTTTTTTCTCAGTTGTTTTTTGGGCTGTCTCATTGAAACTTGGGCAATGTATGATGGAAAGATGCTTCTTAACGTACACCAAAAACAAAAAAGACGGACGATGAATAAGGGAGTTCACTTCTCAGCCACTAGCAGCCTCTTTGTGGTATTTTTTTGTATGGTTTTTATGGGTGTATTCTCGTTTTTTTGGTCTCATTTCATAGAATGGAAGATATATTACAGAAATAGACATGATTTTGATTGCTTTCATGATGAAAAGTACCTTGAAATTGAGCTCAAAGTAGCGGAAATGTTCGATTTTTGCCGATGTTCAATGAACTTTGTGTAAGTCAAGTTGGTTAATTTTACTCTGTAATTTTACTCTGTAATCTAGCAAACTCAGTAGTCCGGCACAGTACAGGTCCCAATGATGCCGGATTTGTGATGGAGGACCTGTATTCATATTTTGTCTTCTTTCACTGGTCACACATTGATTTCACTTTATTAAACTCTCATGGGTGACACATGTGGCAACATTGCACTAGGCCTGCCCACTCTGATTTGCACCACCAAATATTGCATTCAAGTTTACTTATAAAATTGTGGCTCTCCCTATATTTATGTAGCTCAGGGCAACTTGTAAATAACTTCAAAGGTTGTTCTCTACCCTGACTCACTTAAATGACCCCAGCAGTAACCTTGAGTAGCCCATAAAATGCTTAACCCTTTGACTGTCGCAAGCCCCTTTCTGAAACTGTCATTCTATGTCGAAAAATTTTTGGAAAAAAAAAAATTATTTTTTTCTTATGAAATGATAGAGAATCTTTTCCAATGGTAAAGACACCAAAAATATGAAATTTGGTCAAAAACTCACAGAATTACGCTCATGCGAAGTTACCGGTCTCGGAGACATATACAAATTGGCGATGTCACTGACTTTGAGCCCCATTTTTGGCCAATTGTGTTGTTCCAGTTGACAAAACTCATAGCTATTTCTTTAGAACTCCATTTTTTCTATCAATTAAGTACAAGAAACTGCCCATTTACCGATTTGAACTACACTATAAAGTGGTCAGAAATTGGCAATTTGACCAATTTCATGCAAATTAAAAAAGATGCCAATTTCAAAATAGGGTCCAGAATAAACAAGGTAGACATTCTTGGCACTAAAATAACATATCCTTTGTTCATTAGTCACGTCTCTAGGCCCCTCTTATATTACTATCGCTTTCTATTTTGATTTTTTATTCATACAAAAAATAGAAGATTTACTGTTATGCAGACTACTGCATTGTTGTAAAAATGGTATAAATAATATCAGTGCACTAGTGAAAGAATATTAGACTCCCCAGTTGATGTGTATTGGACATGTGGTGTGATTTGCTTACTCCTGAACATTGGTAAAAATCGAACATTTCCGCTACTTTGAACTCGATTTCAAGGTTGTTTTCATCATGAAACTAATCAAAATCATCTCTATTTCTGTAATATATTTTTCATTTTATCACAAGAGACCATGAACACGAGAATACAACGATAAATACTATACAAAAATATACCTCAAAGTTGGCATTTTAATCCAAAAAAACGGTTGGAGTTTTTTTTTTCTCATGCACTGAGTACTGCAGAATTGCTGCAGGATTTTTTTTATATGGTGCACACTGACCACACAGACCCATTCTCTCACATGTGGGCCTACCAGCTTTCTCCTGCTTGATTTTAAGCCACTAGAATTATTGAGTATATATACGTCCGAAACACTGGCTCGTAAGACGTATATATACGACCAAAACAGCCGAGGGGTTAAATTCACGGAGCACAAAGGTTGTGACTCGTGCATGTGGTGTCCTGACTGTGTGTGTGTGTGTACTCGCCTATTTGTACTCACCTATTTGTGGTTGCAGGGGTCGAGTCATAGCTCCTGGCCCCGCCTCTTCACTGATTGCTACTAGGTCCTCTCTCTCCGTGCTCCATGAGCTTTATCATACCTCGCCTTAAAACTATGTATGGTTCCCGCCTCCACTACTTCACTTTCTAGGCTATTCCACGGCTTGACTACTCTATGACTGAAGAAATACTTCCTAACATCCCTTTGATTCATCTGAGTCTTCAACTTCCAATTGTGACCTCTCGTGTCTTTGTCCCATCTCTGGAACATCCCGTCTTTGTCCACCTCGTGTATTCCGCGCAGTATTTTATGTGTCGTTATCATGTCTCCCCTGACCCTCCTGGCCTCCAGTGTCGTCAGGCCGAGTTCCCTCAACCTTCCTTCGTAGGACAATCCCCGTAGCTCTGGGACTAGTCTTGTTGCAAACCTTTGCACTTTCTCTAATTTCTTGACGTGCTTGACTAGGTGTGGATTCCAAACTGGTGTTGCATACTCCAGTATGGGCCTGACGTAAATAGTATACAGAGTCTTGAACGACTCCTTACTAAGGTATTGGAACGCTATCCGTAGGTTTGCCAGGCACCCGTATGCTGCAGCAGTTATCTGATTAAATGGGGCACCTCAGGGATATTGCTCGGTGTTATACTCACCCCCAGATCTTTTTCCTTGAGTGGGGTTTGCAGACTTGGGCATCTAAACTATATTGTGTCTGCGGTCTTCTTTGCCCTTCCCCCCAATTTCTTCTGACTTGCATTTGGCGGGGTTAAACTCAAGGAGCCAGTTTGCTGGACCAGGCTTGTAGCCTGTCCAGGTCTCTTTGTAGTCCTCCCTTATCCTCATCCAATTGATTCTTCTCATTAACTTCACATCGTCCACAAACAAGGACACTTCTGAATCTATCCCTTCCTTATGTCATTCACATATACCAAGAACAGCACAGGTCCTAGGACTGCACCCCTGGGGAAAACCCCGCTTGTCACAGGCGCCCACTTTGACACCCTCGTCCACGTACCATGACTCGTTGTTGCCTCCCTGTAAGGGTATTCCCCTTTATCCATTGCAGTGCCTTTCCTGTTATGTGTGCCTGGTCCTCTAGCTTTTGCAGTAACCTCTTGTGAGGAACTGTGTCGAAGGCCTTCTTGCAGTCCAAAAAAATGTAGCGATCCACCCCTCTCTCTCTTGTCTTACTTCTGTTACCTTGTCATAAAACTCTAATAGGTTTTTTGACTCAGGATTTTCCCTCCCTGAAACCATGCTGGTTGTCAATTATACACTTGTTTCTTTCCAGGTGCTCCACCACTCTCCCCCTGATGATCTTCTCCCATGCCCTTTGCATACTATACACTTTTAGTGATACAGGTCGGGTAGTTTAGTGCCTCATGTCTGTCTCCCTTTTTTAAAAATTGGGACAACATTTGCCATCTTCCATACCTTGGGAGTTGCCCAGTTTCAAATGATGTGTTGAAGATTTTTGTTAATGGTACACACAATGTCTCTGCTCCCTCTTTAAGGACCCACGGAGAGATGTTGTCTGGTCCCACCGTCTTTGAGGTGTCAAGTTCGCATAGCAGCTTCTTCACCTCCTCCTTGGTTATAAGTACCTCATCCAGCACTTGCTGGTGTACCTCCCTGCTCTGATTTCCTGGAGTCCTACTGGTTTCCACTGTAAATACTTCTTTAAATCTTGTGTTGAGCTCCTGACATACCTCCCGGTCGTTTCTTGTGAATTCCCCATCACCCTTCCTCAGTCTGATTCCCCTGGTCCTTGACTGTTGTTTTTCCTCCTGATGTGGCTGTACAACAGCTTCGGGTCAGTCTTGGCTTTTGATGCTATGTCATTTTCGTATTGCCGCTGAGCCTCCCTTCTTCTCTGTGCATATTTGTTTCTGGCTCTTCGGCTAATCTCTTTATTTTCCTGAGTTTTCTGTGTTCTGTACCTTTTCCATTCTCTAGTACACATAGGTTTTTGCCTCCCACACCTTTGGTAAAACCAAGGACTTGTTCTGTTTTTTCCCATTTCTGTTTCCCTTGGGAACAAACCTCTCCTCTGCCTCCTTGCATTTTGTTGCCACATAGTCCATCATTTCTTGTACTGGTTTTCCTGTCAGTTCCCCCTCCCAGTGAATGTCTTGAAAGAAGTTCCTCAAGCCTGAGTAGTTCCCCCTTTTGCATTTTGGGTTTTTTTTCCCCCCCTATTCCTGCTGCTTCTCTCCACTTGGAGCTCAACTATGTAGTCCGAAGCAAAAAATCACATGATCACTAGCTCCCCGGGGCCTTTCACACATTGATATCCTCGATGTCAGAACTACTCAAAGGGGAATACAAGGGTCCAGTCTTGCTGGTTCATCCTCTCCTCTCTCTCTGGTAGTGTCTCTAACATGTTGATGCATGAGGTTTTCCATACCAATCCATCATCTTGGCTCTCCATGTTTTGGGACCCCCATGGGGCTCCAGGTTTTCCAGTCAATCTCCTTGTGATTGAAATCACCCATAACTAGTAACTTTGCTCCCCCCATGTGTGCTCTCCTGGCCACCTCAGCTAGTTGGGGTCGACCATTGCTCTGTTGCTCTCATCGTATTCTTCTCTTGGCCTCCTGCACTCTGTGGTGGGTTGTACATTACTTCAATTATCACCTTATGTCCCTCAGACTGGATTGTTCCCACTAATAGTCCCTTTCGCCCGTGCCATCCATTCCTTCCCTTTTCTCAACCCCCCACTGGTTTTTAATGAGCAGTGCAACTCCTCCTCCCCCTCTCCTCCCTCTGTCTTTCCTGAGGATTTGATATCCGGATGGAAAGATTGAATATGTTATTATTCTGGTGAGTTTTGTTTCTGTGAGTGCTATTATGTCTGGGGATGTCTCCTTGATTCTTTTGTGCCACTCATACTTATTTGTTATTCCATCTGCATTTGTATACCACACCTTCAACTTCTTTTCTAAGATTGTGGTCTGGGAGGTGTATTGGGGTTGGGGAAGTGGGAGACCTGATAAGGAACTATGAGTGGTTGCTGTGGAGAAATTTTCTCCAGGAGGGGATATCAGCCCCCCTTCAGCCCCTTGCAGCCCTGAGGGGCCCAGCCCTCTCAGAAGGGGCAAATATCTTGTTTACTGCTACAGCGAGTAATTGACCCCAGATGCAGTACCAGTATGTGACATGGCTCGACGCTCCGTGCGGTCCTGTGTTACAAAGTGTAGCTTAGTAAAAGACAGTTCATCTCTTACCTTAGCAAGACAATTAGGGAAAATCCTGCTCCCACTTTATAACCATAGTAAAGATAGTGGACATTGTTGTCTATGCTTAAGACAGCAAGATTTAAACATTCTGCTTTGCTTCATCGAGGAAGTGGCAAGGAAGCAAAAAGTACTAGGTCAGCTTTTTTTTTGTGCTGGGGGCAGTGACGGCGTGGGGCATTGTGGCATCTTCAGATTACTTTTGACTCTACTGAGAGTGACACTGACGCCAGGATAACCAACAAAGAACGATCTGTGCGTTAGTGTGAACAAAGTGTTTCATAAAACACAATAAACACTTAAGAGAAGTGTGATCAGCTTCTTTAGTGATAAGATTGTGAAAAAATAAAAGACAAATCTTGTGGAACATAGTGTACCAGTGTGCGTATTCCTAGACTATGGAAGAAGTGGACATCCAAGGACACTTCAGCTTCTGTCAAGTCATCGATACCTGTCGAAGGTGTGAAGAACACCATAGCTCACGCTACAAGAGCAAGGTAGGTTACGAATTTCTTGTAGTACGGGGGACTGCGCAGTTCTTGAGTCGCAAGGAGTTTGTAATCAACCTAAAAGTCGGCAGTAAGGTGGTGGACTTTTGAGTCCAAACAAGTAAAGTAATTTGTCAGCAATCAGTGAATGAAATATGCTGACATAACACCCCCTAGGGGTAATTTATAATCTTACAAATTATAACTCTTTACAGCCCATTGAGAGATGACTTCGACAGCTTCTCAAGACCTCGTCTGCAGGGGCGGCTGTGCAGGCGATGAGCTGTCTTTCTAAGTTACGTACAAACTCTTTAAACTTAGCTGGTAGTGCCATTTCTCAACATATTGGTCGTGCTCGAACCGGATAAAGGCCACACTGTGGTCCAAATATGTTGTACTACAGTGTACAAATAACCTATGAGCCAAGGTCCTTTGAAAGATGCTGTAAAACTAGTGTTTTACAATTTAAATCAGTATAAATGAGTCCCTCCAGACTCAATCACAGAGAATGGGCAGCCAAAAGAAAATGGGCGCTCGACCAGTGTTCACCCAAAGAAAATGGGAGCTGGGTGACTCACCCAACAAGAAAACGGGGGATGGCACCCGGCATCCACTGCTCCAAACTCGAAGAAGTGCTGACTAAGACAACAACAACCCAAATGATGTTCAGTTTGTCTGAGTGTATATACACATAGTGTTTATAATGTTTATAAACAGAAATTAAGAGACAAGATTGTGTTAAAGTTTGTTTCTTATAGATATACCTATTATATTAAAGGAACTATATATAAAAGTGTAAGCTTTCATATATATATATATTAACAGTGACCTTTATATATGTGTAAGTAATATTCACGTGTGATTTAGAGTTATACAGTGATATTTATAGTGTATAGTGAATGAAGTGTATAACATCGTTATTTACGATTAATCATCGTGGTCAGGCTGACACAGCAAACTCAAGCCATATGTACTCTGTACCCTTCATGGTCATTGACCCTGAGGTTAAGCTTAGTAGGTCAGTAGTGTCTGACTCGATTATTGCTGACTTAAGCATAACAAGAACTCAGCTGTTTATAGCAGTACAGTGTTTTTTAAACATTCTAAGTGTGATGCTAGAATTTTCAGTATACCATTAAAATGGCTTGTTTGAAAACTCAGTCTTTACAGACTAAGATTACACAATTAGAAAATCTAATTTCAGTCTGTATAGGATTAACTCAAGATACAAACATAGATTTTGATGATCTTGAGGTCAAATTTGAATTACTTACACGACGTCTGGAAATGATTAATTCAGACTATACACACAATCCCAAGCTCAGATACCCCACCAAATGAACTACTCATTTGAAACATTTT
>NC_069427.1:41382841-41457835 GCF_026875155.1 Cherax quadricarinatus
CTACAGATGGCAGAGCGACTTTATGGGGACTGAGCTTCATTAAGGTGAAGTTTTTGCCTCCTAATACCACTCCCTCCTGCAGCCCATGACCAGCGGGTCATTTCCAACTTCAAGAAACTGTACACAAAAGCTCTGTTTCAAAAGTGCTTTGAAGTGACCACAGACACTCGATTGACTCTAAAAGAGTTTTGGAAGGATCACTTTAATATCCTCAATTGTGTAAACCTTATAGGTAAGGCTTGGGGGAGTGACTAAGAGAACCTTGAACTCTGCTTGGAAGAAACTGTGGCCAAATGTGTAGACAAAAGGGATTTTGAAGGGTTTGAGGCTAACCCTGAGAGGAGTAGTATACCAGTTGAGGAATCAATTGTGGAATTGGGGAAGTCCTTGGGGTTGGAGGTTAGTGGGGAGGATGTGGAAAGAGTTGGTGGAGGAGGACAATGAAGAACTAACCACTGATGAGCTGATAGATCAACTTCAAGAGCAAGAGGCCAGACCTGGGGAAACTGGTTCAAAGGAGGGGAGAGAGAAATTGAAGGAATTGCCTACTTCAAAGATTAAGGAAATGTGTGCAAAATGGCTTGAAGTGCAAACCTTTTTTGATGAAAATCACCCTCACACAGCTATTGCAAGCCGTGCTGGTGACTGTTACAATGACACTGTTGTGAACCACTTTAGACAAATCATAAAGGAACGAGAGGTACAGGCCACTATGGACAGTATATGTTGTGCGAAAGAAGTCCAGTGACTCTGAAGCTGGTCCTAGTGGCATTAAAAGAAGAAGGGAAGTAACCCCAGAAAAGGACTTGCTACCTCAAGTCCTAATGGAAGGGGATTCCCTTCTAAAACACTAACACTCTCTCTCCCCTCCTCCCATCCCATCAATCATCACCAGATCTTCAATAAAAGTAAGTGTCATGTAATTGTGCATGCCTTTTTCAGTTTGTGTGTACTAAAATTAACATTTTTTTGTGGTAAAAAAATTTTTTTTTCATACTTTTGGGTGTCTTGCACGGATTAATTTTATTTCCATTATTTCTTATGGGGAAAATTAATTCGCATAGCGAACATTTCGCATAATGGCCAGCCCTCTTGCACGGATTAAGTTCGCTATGCGGGGGTCCACTGTACTGTCCATCTTTATACTTGACAGTGTCCAAATATTGGTTATAAGTCTGAGACTCTTGTGGGCTTGGTTTATTTACATCAATACCTATCGCATCTAAATCCCACAACTTATCAACTGGTTCATTCATTTCTTCCAGTAATGATAATTTTTGCTGTGGTACATGATCAGCGGTTATTCTCGTAACTAGTACATTTTCCACTGAATCAGTATCTGCTTCTTTCCCACTTTGAGAGGGAATGGGACCACATATCATGTGGCCTCCTGCTGTTTTCAGCAAGTGAACATCATGTTTACTTACTATATTTTGCACAAAACAGTGATAATAATCACTTCCAATGATTAAATCAATTGGACTAATTGTGTCCGTCTGTATGTCAGGACAGGCTAACTTGACCTTAGCTGCTTTCAGTGCTGCAACTGTTTTTTTTAATCCCTGGATCTGCACAGACTTAGGCAAATCATCTACTACCACAGTTTCTACTGTCTTTTTCCTGTTTCCTAGACCAACAGTGATTCTGGCTAGGTCATATATCTGTTTACCAGAATTGTGGAAAAAACCAGCTATATCTAACTGTATTTTGGCATAGGGTTGTTTATCAGTTTCTGCAACACTGATCTTCTTATGAAGGACCTTTGTGAGCCTTGATCAAATAACGTTAGCACATTGGTTTTGTGTAATTTATTAGATAACTCAATTTGAGCTATCGGGAGAGCAGTTGCTTTAAACTTATCTCTCACATTTAATGCTGTTGCTTGTTGACTTCCTGATTCTGTGGAAGTCTTCTGCTGTTCAGCAAAAGTATTTGGGCATAATGCTGTATGATGCATACCCTTGCATTTAAAACACTTCTTCAGTGAGCATTTTCCTCCCTTGTGTTCACCTAAACACTTGATGCACCTTTTCAGCTGATGAACACGTTGTTTACGTGCCTCCATTGATGTGTATTGAATACAATACTGTGCCCAATGTGTTCCATCACAAAGTACACATTTTGGAGTGTGTTTATGTATGACAGTCTGTTTACTGTCTGTTGTATTCACAGCTTGATAAATGCCTATATGGGATTTCCCATTCTGTGGTTTAGTGGGAGTAGTTATACTCTTTTTATACTGAGTTGAAGGTTTATTATCCACGGGATTTGTGGATTTTTCATCTTGTCTCGTTGCTTGCATGCATGAAACTATTGTTTGTAAACCATTGCTAATTTCTTCACAAGTGAAATAACGTTTATTGAACATAATATTTAATCGTTCAATAGTTTGTGGTAACAACTTATCCTGTACAATACCACTGATAAACCAATCACATTGCCTTAGGTCATATTTAGCACCTAGAGATCTGAGACTATTGTCTGTGATTCTAAATGCCTGCAAGTCTGAAAAACAATGTTTGGGTGGCTTCAAACTTGATATTAAGACTGCATGTCTAACTCTGGCCTTGTCAGCATCAAAGTAATTGTCTGCTAAGACACTTAAGGCTATTTGATAATTGCCTTTAACCACCGGAAATGACTTAATCAGTTCATAGGGTTCTCCTTTCACAAGACATTTAAGGTAATTGAACTTAGCAATCTCATCTATGTCAGTTCGTGAATTTACTATGGATTGAAAACCACTAATGAATTCTTCGTAATTATGACCTTGGAAAATGTAGGTAAGCTTGGTAATGGGACACTTGTTATTGTTACAGGTGTAACAGGTGTTTGACCACTAGTTACAGTAGGTTTCTGTGACAGAGTTTTGTGGCAGATAGCCTGTACTCCTGTCCACCTTAATTGTTGATTACTAAAAGTATCCAAAACATTTTTCATTTCATCCTCAGATGGGTCTGATTCAAGAAATTTATTTTCATAATGTGTATAGTCTGAATTAATTATTTCCAGACGTCGTGTAAGTAATTCAAATTTGACCTCAAGTTCATCAAAATCTATGTTTGCATCTTGAGTTAATCCTATACAGACTGAAATTAGATTTTCTAATTGTGCAATCTTAGTCTGTAAAGACTGAAACTGAGTTTTCAAACAAGCCATTTTAATGGTATACTGAAAATTCTAGCATCACACTTAGAATGTTTAAAAAACACTGTACTGCTATAAACAGCTAGCTGAGTTTTTGTTATGCTTAAGTCAGCAATAATCGAGTCAGACACTACTGACCTACTAAGCTTAACCTCAGGGTCAATGACCATGAAGGGTACACAGTACATGTGGCTGGTGTTTATGGCTTGAGTTTGCTGTGTCAGCCTGACCACGATGATTAATCGTAAATAACGTTATACACTTCATTCACTATACACTATAAATGTCACTGTATAACTGTAAATCACACGTGAATATTACTTACACATATATAAGTGTCACTGTTAATATATATTTGAAAGCTTACACTTTATATATAAGTTCCTTTAATATAACAGTAGATCTATAAGAAACAAACTTTAACACAATCTTGTCTCTTAATTTCTGTCTATAAACATTATAAACACTATGTGTATATACACTCAGACAAACCGAACATCAGTTGGGTTGTTGTCTTAGTCAGCACTTCTTCGAACTTGGAGCAGTGGATGCCGGGTGCCATCCCCCGTTTTCTTGTTGGGTGAGTCACCCAGCTCCCGTTTTCTATGGGTGAATGCTGGGTGAGTGCCCGTTTTCTTTTGGCTGCCCATTCTCTGTGATTGAGTCTGGAGGGACTCATTTATACTGATTTAAATTGTAAAACACTACTAGTTTCACAGCTTTTTTCGAAGGACCTTGGCTCATAGGTTATTTGTACACTGTAGTACAACATATTTGGACCACAGTGTGGCCTTTATCCAGTTCGAGCACGACCAATATGTTGAGAAATGGCATTACCAGTTAAGTTTAAAGAGTTTGTACTTAACTTAGAAAGACAACTCATCGCCTGCACAGCCGCCCCTGCAGACGAGGTCTTGAGAAGCTGTCGAAGTCATCTCTCAACGGGCTGTAAAAATTTATAATTTGTAAGATTATAAATTACCCCTAGGGGGTGTTATGTCAGCATATTTCATTCACTGATGGCTGACAAACTACGTACTTGTTTGGACTCAAAAGTCCGCACCTTACTGCTGACTATAGGTTGATTACAAACTCCTTGCGACTCAAGAACTGTGCAGTCCCTCGTACTACAAGAAATTCGTAACCTACCTTGCTCTTGTAGCGTGAGCTATGGTGTTCTTCACACCTTCGACAGATATCGGTGACTTGATAGAAGCTGAAGTGTCCTTGGATGTCCACGTCTTCCATAGTCTAGGAATACGCACACTGGTACACTATATTCCACAAGATTTGTCTTTATTGTTCACAATCTTATCACTAAAGAAGCTGATCACACTTCTCTTAAGTGTTTATTGTGTTTTATGAGATACTTTGTTCACAATAACGCACAGATCGTTCTTTGTTGGTTATCCTGGCGTCAGTGTCACTCTCAGTAGAGTCAAAAGTAATCTTAAGACGCCACAGTGCCCCACGCCGTTACTCCCCAGCACAAAAAAAAAGCTGACATAGTACGTTTGCTTCCTTGCCACTTCCTCGATGAAGCAAAGCAGAATGTTTGATTCTTGCTGTCTTAAGCATAGACAACAATGTCCACTATCTTTACTATGGTAATAAAGTGGGAGCAGGATTTTCCTTAATTGTCCTGCTAAAGTAAGAGATGTACTGTCTCTTATTAAAATACACTCTGCAACACTGGACTGCAAGGAGCAACGGTCGCTTGACCACGTCGCATACTCGTACGGCATCTGTGATCAATTACTCACTGTAGCAGTAAACAAGACGCTTGCCCCTTCTGAGAGGGCTGGGCCCCTCAGAGCTGAAAGGGGCTGAAGGGCTGAAGGGGGCTGATATCCCCTCCTGGAGAAAATTTCTCCACAGAAGATTTCCAGAGAGAAACTGTCCTTTTTGAAAGAACACAGGACATATTTAATGTGCATAAAGCTGCCTCAATGGTTCCCAAGTCTTTTGAGAGTAATTTAGACACCTATTTTGATGTGTTTGAGAACCAGGCATGTGCTATGAACTGGCCACATAAGTACTGGACTACCTTGTTGCACACAGCTTTGACAGGAAGAGCTCAAACTTATACTGCTGCTTTACCATTTGCCAAGTACATTAGTTATGACACTGTCAAGGAAACTATTCTAAAGACTTATAACTTGTCACCTGTAGTTATCAATGTGTATTTCGTACGTTACAATGACGACACAGATCAAACTTGTGTAGAGGTTGCTAGTGGAAAAAAGTTGCATTTGAGCGGTGGTGCAGAGCCACTAAGTGCAATAATTATGACAGTCTGGTTCAGTTATTACTTCACGAAGATTTTAACAACTGTGTCTTCTGACATACAAGAATATCTGATCAATCATACTACCTAGGATATTCTGGAAACTGCAGCATTAGCAGACAATTACGAGATTTCTCACAAACTTGTATGTACTAAAACACAGAGAAACAAGGTAACTAAAAATTTTCCTAGAAGTTGGCAACCTAAATCAGCTGATCAGTGCAGGCCTGGTATACCTGCTACTGTAACTTAGTAAGTAAGTAAGTAAGTAAGTAAATTTATTCAGGTATACACAAATACAGTTACATAGAATTATCATACATAGCAGCATATGTGTAGAGAACCTAGGATAACCCAAAAAAGTCAGACAGAGTGACTTATTTCCTTTACCAGGAAATCTCTCAATCCTGAATCTGTCTCTGTGGTTAGACAGAAATCTGATATCGAGAAGAAGAAAGTTAAATGTACCTATTGTAACAGAAAAGGACATGCTGGAGAGTAGTGCTGTAAGTTAGAAAGAGATACGAGAAGCGGTCATGTGGCTGGTGCCCCCACACAAGTCGTATCCTCTTCTGTGCAACAAAGGTACTAAAATCCTAGTAATACCTCTAATCCCACTGTTTTAGATAATATTACTCAGAACAGATGACTAGTGTCAGAAAGTGTATCTGACGAAAAGATTCATTCAGCGATGAGTCCTTACATATCAAGAGGTAAAGTAGGACTTGACGAATCATATCTGAGATAATTACTTTCAGAGACACTGGCAGCTATCTCATGTTATTGAGAGAAGATGTACTGCCCATAACTGATGATACCTATTGCAAGATAGATGTATTGTTAGAAGCCTATGATGGGACTGTTATAAAAGTACCTCTACACAATACATTGAAACAAGCTATTATACTGATTATATTTCAGTGGGTATATCCAGTGGTGTATTTCCCATCAGGTCAGTGGACTTGTTGATAGGGAACGATATCCTTCATGCTGGTATATGTAAGGAACCACTTGTGATTGATAATACCACTGATGATAATTATGCCATTGAAGCTTGTAGAGAGAAGCCTATTTCCTCTCAGCACAATTACTAGAGCTATGTTAAAGATAAAACAACCATCCTTGTCTCCTTTTGAGTTAGTGAATGACAATGATTTGGGCTTGAATATGTTGTTTAGTGATGCTCTGCGCCCAGGATCATTAACACTGACTCCCCCCTGTCATCAACCTAGTCAGGACACAACTGACATTAAATTTCTAACTCATAATGATTTAATCAAGGATCAGTTTGCTGATCAGTCACTGGAAAGACTGAGATACATAGCAGTTACTGAGAGTGAAGCAAAGGATCTCGATAATTGTTACTATCCCAAACGATACCCCGGCCGGGATTGAACCTATGAGAGAAAGTGAGCAAGAAAGTCTCGGGTTTAGTCCATTTGAGTTAATATTCGGACACCAAGTGCGTGGTCCTCTCACTGTGTTAAAAGACGTGTGGACAGGAAAATCAAATCCATCATTGAGCACATCACCTTCATTAATGCAGCAACATTTGACAGCTGCTACAGAGCTAGCTTCGAAAAACCTAGTTTCAGCCCAAGCTAGAATGAAGCAACATTATGACAAGTGTGCTGTCTCTCTCTCTTTTAAAGCAGGAGATAAGGTGATGGCTCAGAAATTAGTACCAGGTCATGCTCTACAAGCCAGGTATGATGGTCCCCTGGAAGTAGTGAAAAACTTTGCGATGTAAATTTAGTACGTACGCCTGGGAAGAAGAAATCAATCATGTGTACCATGTTAACCAGCTCAAGACATACTACGCTAGTCCTCTACCTACTACATCTATTCTTCCTAGGACAGAGGAAGAAAACATCAGTCTGCCTGACATCTCTAGAGGTATAGAGGTGCGTTTAGAAAATTCAGTGACTCTACAATCACTAGACAATTTTCTTAGTAATCTTGGGATTGATAAAGTTGGTGATATTAAAAACATGATTTTTGCAGTACCCTGAATTGTTCAGTGATGTTCCTAAACATTGTACTCTGGGTGTACATGACATTGATGTACAGGGAGCATCAGCCATTAAGCAATCGCTATATAGGATGAGTCCAATGAAGCATAAAGCATTGAGAGAAGAAGCTGATTTTCTGTTATTTCATGGACTTATTGAGTGCAGTAAAAGTCCATGGGCATCTCCATGTATTTTAGTGCCTAAACCTGACGGTAGTTTCAGGATGTGCACTGATTACAAGAAAGTGAACTCTGTCGCCTTGCCTGATGGTTATCTCCTATCTTACATTGACGACCTTTTTGACCGTGTGTCAGGAGCTCAGTTTGCCAGCCGTTTAGATCTCTTACGAGGCTATTATCAAGTCCCGCTTACTCAACGTGCTTAAGAAATATCTGCTTTTACTGTTCAAGATGGAGTGTTTAACTATCTCTTCACCCCCTTCGGCCTATGTAACACGGCTTCTTCATTCCAACTTATAATGAAAGAGTTGACCCACAACTTAGACGGAATAGAAGCCTACCTTGGCGACTTAGTGGTGTACAGTGACAAGTGGGAACAACACTTTGCCAAAGAATAGGTCCAAGTTATCAATGAATGGGATTGCAAGTTCCTTGCAGTACCTGTCTAGCCAGCAATTTATACCAATTGCCCTAGACATCCATTCATTGCCCACTCCCTTTCTAGGCAAGATGCTACAGTGGTCCCCCACTTTTCGTAGTTCCCGGCAATCGTAAAATTCGCCAATCATAGGGATATTTTCGTATAAACATGGACTCGCTTTTCATAGGTTGACTCGCGAGTCGTAGTTCGTCCGGGACACGTACACACGGCGTGGGCCAGGGCGGCAGCCAGTCTGGCATTGTTTACCAGTGAGCGAAGGTCCCCTCGCGTGCTCCAGCGAAATATTTCATAATATTCCATTTATTTTAGTGCTTGCAAGTACTAAATAAGCTACCATGGCTCCAAAGAAAGCTCCTAGTGCCAAGCCTGTGGTAAAGAAGGTGAGAAATACGATTGAATTTAAGAAAACCATCATTGAACAATATGAAAGTAGTACAAGTGTGGCCGAACTGTCCAGGATGTATAAGAAACCCTACACAACCTTATGTTCCATAGTGGCCAAGAAAAATGAAATAAAGGATGCTGTTGTTGCAAAGGGAGTAACTATGCTGACAAAAATGAGATCACCAGTACTGGAAGAGGTTGAGAAGTTATTATTGGTGTGGATAAATGAGAAACAATTAGCAGGAGATACTCTTATGACTTCGTTTATTTGTGAAAAGGCTAGGCAGTTGCATGAAGATTTGGTAAGTTGAAGATTGAGACACTATGCAACATTTCCCATATGTTGCATAGTGTCTCAATCTTCAACTTGTCAGTTTTTCAAACCATTCATCACAAGATTTGGTAAAGAAATTGCCTGCAAATAGTGGTGAAGTGAGTGGATTTAAGGCCAGCAAAGGCTGGTTTGAGAGATTTAAGAACCATACTGGCATACACAGTGTGGTAAGGCATGGTGAAGCTGCCAGTTCGGACCACAAGGCAGCTGAAAAATATGTGCATGAATTCCAGGAGTACATAGAGGCTGAAGGACTGAAACCTGAACAAGTGTTCAATTGTGACGAAACAGGTCTCTTTTGGAAGAAAATGCCAAAGAGGACCTTCATTACACAAGAGGAAAAGGCAATGCCAGGACATAAGCCTATGAAAGACAGGCTGACGCTAATGTTCTGCGCTAATGCTAGTGGGGATTTCAAAGTGAAGCCATTACTAGTGTACCATTCTGAAAATCCCAGTGTGTTCAGGAAAAACAATGTTATGAAGAGTAAATTGTGTGTGTTTTGGAAATCTAATAGTAAGGCATGGGTCACGAGGGAAATTTTCGTCGAGTGGTTCAATGAAGTGTTTGGCCCTAGTGTGAAGGAGTATCTCCTGGAAAAGAAATTGGATCTCAAGAGCATGCTAGTAATGGACAATGCACCTGCTCATCCTCCAAACTTGGATGACCTAATTTTCGAGGAGTTTGGGTTCATCACAGTAAAGTTCTTGCCCCCAAATACCACTCCTCTCCTCCAACCCATGGACCAGCAGGTTATTCCAAACTTTAAAAAACTCTACACAATAGCAATGTTTCACAGGTGCTTGACTGTGACCACAGACA
Organism: Cherax quadricarinatus; assembly: GCF_026875155.1. Lineage (NCBI taxonomy): Eukaryota > Metazoa > Arthropoda > Malacostraca > Decapoda > Parastacidae > Cherax > Cherax quadricarinatus. The sequence goes on from NC_069427.1 coordinate 41,392,449, forward strand.
CTCACTTGACTCTAAGGGAATTTTGGAGAGAACACTTCAGCATCCTCCACTGCATAACCCTTATAGGTATGGCTTGGGAGGGAGTAACTACCAGGACTTTGAACTCTGCCTGGAGAAAATTGTGGCCAGATTGTGTCAACAAGAGGGATTTTGAAGGATTTGCGACTGACCCTAATGAGCCTATGTCTGTTGTAAAATCAATTGTGGCACTGGGAGTTCCATGGGGTTGGATGTGAGTTTGGAGGATGTGGAAGAATTGGTGGAAGACCACAATGAAGAGCTCACCACTGAGGAGCTACAAGAGCTTCAGCAGGAAGAGCAACACATCGCAGCTCAGAATCTTGCTGCAGAGGAGGAGGAAGAGAGATGGAAGAAGGTGCCTTCTTCAGAAATTAAAGAGATTTTTACTATGTGGGGTAAGATGGAAAGCTTTATGGAGAAACATCACCCTAAAAAGGTTGTTGCAAGCCAGGTTGGCAACATGTACAGTGACAAAGTCTTAGGCCATTTTAGGGAAGTGTTAAAGAGACGCCAGAAACAGAGCTCTCTCTAGTTATTTTATGAGACAGGACTCCAGTGACTCTCAAGGTGGTCCTAGTGGCATTAAGAAACAGAGAAGAGAAGCAACCCCAGAAAAGCAAATGGTACCTGAGGTGTTGATGGAAGGGGATTCCCCTTCCAAACTATAAACAATCCACTCTCTCTCCTCCAGTCTCCCATACACTAAGAAGAATCTCCAATAAAGGTAAGTGTTATGCTGTTAATGTTTCATTCATCATTTCCCATTGTGTTGTTTATGTACTACATGTATATTTCATGTTAAAAATTTTTTTGTTTTAATACTTCTGGGTGTCAGGAATGGATTAATTGCTCTCCTCCAGCCCATGGACCAGCAGGTCATTGCAAACTTTAAAAAACTCTACACCAAAGCAATGTTTGAAAGGTGCTTTAATGTGACTACAGACACTCACTTGACCCTAAGAGATTTTTGGAGAGAACACTTCAGTATCCTCCATTGCATAAGCCTTATAGGTATGGCTTGGGAGGGAGTGACTACCAGGACTTTGAACTCTGCTTGAAGAAAACTGTGGCCAGACTGTGTCGACAAAAGGGATTTTGAAGAGTTTGGGACTGCCCCTGATAAGCCTATGTCTGTTGTTAAATCTATTGTGGCACTGGGGAGTTCCATGGGGTTGGATGTGAGTTTGGAGGATGTGGAAGAGTTGGTGGAAGACCACAACGAAGAGCTCACCACTGAGGAGCTGCAAGAGCTTCAGCAGAAACAGCAACAGATTGCAGCTCGGAATCTTGCTGCAGAGGAGGAGGAAGAGAGATGGAAGAAGGTGCCTTCTTCAGAAATTAAGGAGATTTTCGCAATGTGTGGTAAGATGGAAAGATTTGTGGAGAAACATCACCCTGACAAGGCTGTTGCAAGCCATGTTGGAAACATGTACAGTGACAAAGTCTTGGGCCGTTTTAGGGAAGTGTTAAAGAGATGCCAGAAACAGAGCTCTCTGGACAGTTATTTTGTGAGACAGGACTCCAGTGACTCTAAAGCTGGTCCTAGTGGCATTAACCCTTTCGGGGTTTTGGAAGTACTAGTACGGCTTACAAGCAGGGGTTTTTGACGTACTAGTACGCATAAATTCTAGCGCCATCAAATCTAGTGAGAGAAAGCTGGTAGGCCTACATATGAAAGAATGGGTCTATGTGGTCATTTGTGCGCAGTATAAAAAAAAAATCCTACAGCCCCACTGTGGCGTAATGAGAAAAAAAAAAACTTTTACCGTGTTTTTGGATTAAAACAGGGGACTTTGCACTGTACTCTAGTTTTCCTGGTCTCATTTTATAGAATGGAAGACATAAATGGAATGGAAGTACGATAGTAGCGATAACTCAGTAACAGTCCCAGATTTTCGCTTAGCAGATTACGATGGGCTTAGAGAACACTTATCATCTGTTGACTGGGGTAACGAAGTGAGATATCAATATGACAGTTTTCTGAACACTATACATGCTGCCCCAAAGAACGTTTATCCCATATAAAGAAATTAGATCAACTAGAAATGACCAAAATGGATGAATAATAGGCTCAAATATCTACTAGGGCATAAGAAAGGAATTTATAGGCGTATCAAAAGAGGTGAGGGTTTATCTTATGAATCAGTATATTGACATTAAGAGGGACATTAAAAAGGGGATAAGAAAAGCTAAAAGGGACTATGAAATTAAAGTTCCTAGGGATTCTAAAACTAACCCAAAAAGTTTTTCCCGGTCTATAGAACAAAAGTTAGAGATAAGATAGGTCCCCTTAGAAATTACTATGGGCACCTTACTGACAAAGAGAATGAAATGTGCTCGATTTTTAATAATTATTTTCTCTCAGTTTTTACACAGGAGGACACTAACAATATTCCAGAAATTAATTTTTATATGGGCTAGAAGAAGATAAATTATGTAACATCACAGTCACTAGTGAAATGGTTGTGAAGCAGATAGACAGACTGAAGCAAAATAAGTCGCCGGGTCCTGATGAGGTTTTTTCAAGGGTTCTTAAGGAATGCAAAATGGAACTCTGTGAACCATTAACTAATATTTTTAATTTATCTCTTCAAACAGGTGTAGTGTCTGATATGTGGAAGATGGCTAATGTAATTCCTATTTTTAAAACAGGGGCCAAGTCGTTACCGTCAAATTACCGCCCAATAAGCCTGACCTCAATTTGTAGGCAAATACTAGATTCAACTATAGCTGAGATTATAAGAAGCCATCTCGAAAAAGCATAGCTTGATTAATGATACTCAGCATGGATTCACAAGGGCTGGTTTGTCTGTCTAACTAATTTATTAACTTTCTTCGTAAAGCTTTTGAGGCTTTTGGGACCACGATAAAGAATTTGATATTATTTACTTAGATTTTAGTAAGGCTTTTGATAGAGTTCCACACCATGACTGTTAAAGAAAGTGGCAGCTCATGGCATTGGGGGAAAAGTGCTCTCGTGGATCGAGTCATGGTCACTGACAGGAAGCAGAGGCGTCCATAAATGGGGTTAAAAACCGAGTGGGGATCTGTAACAAGTGGGGTTCCACAGGGATCAGTCTTGGGCCCGTTGTTTTTTATAATATATAAACAATGATCTTGACGGGGAATTACTAGTGATATGAGCAAATTCGCTGATGACACAAAGATAGGTAGGATAATTGATTCAAACGTAGATGTTATGGAACTTCAGGAGGGTTTAAACAAACTCTATTCTTTGGGCAGAAAAGTGGCAGATGCAGTTCAATGTAGATAAATGCAAGGTTCTGAAACTTGGGAGTGCCCATAACCCTAGTACTTATAAGTTAATGATGTTAGAACTTAGCCATACAGATTTCGAAAAGGACTTGGGGGTTATGGTGAGCAGCAACCTTAAAACCCAAAACAGCAATGCCTAAGCGTACGTAATAAGGCAAAAAAGATTACTGGGATTTATATCAAGAAGTGTAAGCAACAGAGTTCAGAGGTCATACTGCAGCTTTATACATCATTAGTAAGGCCTCACCTAGATTATGCAGCTCAGTTCTGGTTCCACATTACAGAATGGACATAATTCGTTAGAAAACATTCAGCGTAGGATGACCCAAATTAATACATGCATTTTGAAATCTTCCTTATGAAGAACGATTGAAGTCTCTTAAGTTTACATTCACTTGTTAGACGAAAAATGGGGGGGAGGGCCTGATCGAAGTGTATAAGTGGAAGATAGGTATTAACCCTTTGACTGTTTCAGGCCCCTCTCTGAAAAATGTCATTCTATGTCGCCAAATATTAAAAAAAAAAAAAAAATATTTTTTCTTATGAAAAGTTAAGATTATTTTCTGAGTGTTTTAGTCCCAAAAAAAATTTTTTTTTCCCATCGGTACTTTGAGATATAGAGCCGAAAAAGTTTGTAGAAAATGAGGGTTTTGGGAAACAGCGGCAAATGCCTCCCCGGTAAATTTTATTTTTTATTTTGAAATTAAAGGGGTTTTTTGTTTTTTTTCACTATTTTTTTTTTACAAACTTTTGGGGCCCTAGGGAGCCAAAAGGGTTAAGGTGCAATGAAATATTTACACTGTTTTTATACAACACTTTTAAGCCAAAAACAAATTTTTCAATATATTGTTTACAAAAATTTTTTAAACAAAAAACCAAACAAAAAATAAATCCTCCCCCTTTCCTTTCCCTCCCCCCCTTCCCCCCCCCCTCTTCCTTCTTCCCCCTCTTCTCCTCCTCCTCCCCCTTCCCTCCTCCCCCTTTCTCCTCCTCCTTTTTTCCTCCCCCTTCCTTCTCCTTTCCCCCTTTTTCCTTTCTCCTCCTTCCCCTTCTCCTTCCCCCTCCTTTTCCTTCTCCTTCTCCCCCCCTCCCCCCTCCTCCCCTCCTCCTCCTTCTCCTCCCCCTTTTTCCCTCCTTCTCCTCCTCCCCCTTTTCCCCCCTTTCTCCTCCTCCTTCTCTTCCCCCTTCTCCTCCTCCTTCTCCTCCCCCTTGTCTTGTGTGCGAGTGTGTGGCTTATAATTGTTTTGAGTCAGAAGTGGCAGCTGTCAAAGGGGCCCATATTGTCTCATTACTCACTCCCCCTTTCCCCCCCCTGTCAAAACAAAGGGGGCGGATTTCTGCTTCCCCCCCTCCATTCTTTTCTAATTTTTTTTCTCCCTCATTCTTTTATTTTAAAACTGTCTCTTTTTATTGGGCTGCCTATCTCGGGCTCACAGGTAAACATAAAAACAAGTTTTTCATAGGGTTAAAATTTCCGGGGGTTAAAAACCCAAAAAAATCCAGACAAAATGGATTTAATCTGCTTTAAGATGTGAGGGAAAAGTGTTGACAAGTTTGTGGCTTTTCTCTGAGACGTGGCAGTTGGAAGCGGGAGCTTTACAGCAGACAAATAGCCCGGAAGAATGTTTGTGTACCAGCAAAAAAAAAAGGGAGGGCGATGGTCTTTTATTTTTTCCCTTTTCAGCTCTACCCTGTTTACGTTTCAAAGTCAGGGTCTTATCAGTGTTATCTCCCCTTTTTCACTGTCATTGGGGGGCTTTTTTTTTCCTTGGTTCAAAGGGGAAAAATATTATTTTCATCTTCTTCTTCCCCCTCCTCCTCCTCCCCTTTCCTCCCCCTCTCCTCTTCCTCCCCTCCTCCTCCTCCCCCTCCCCTCCCCCTCCTCCTCCTCCCTTGCTTTTTGGGCCCCAAAAATCCCAAATCATGAAATTGATCTTCACTGAAAATTCCTTTTTGTTAGAGCATCACTTGGGGGAGAAAAAGTCCCAGGGTTTTGCTGGGGGGAAACCAAAATATTTCTTACCCCTAGGGGCATGCTGAAAAAGGGGGCAATGAAATGGCATTCCACAATGCACCACTGGCCCCCCCGATTTTTTTTATATGGTGGGATTTTGACCATGGAGACCCATTTTTCTCCATGTGGGGCCCCACCAGTTTCCCCCCTTGATTTTAAACTGCTAGAATTTTGCGTATTTAAAAAACGTCAGAAACATTGGCTCGTTTAAAAACGGTTTTTTATACATCGGAAACAGTCAAAGGGTTAATAAAGGGGTATTTAAAAAGGTCTTGAAAGGAAAGTCGCTCCCAAAAGAGAAACCCCCCGTAATGGATTTAAATTAGATAAGTTTAGTTTAGGGAAAAGGGCATAGGAAAGTATTGGTTTGGAAATAGGGTAGGTTTATGAGTGGAAAAAAAGTCTACCCAGTTGGGGTTTTTGAGGCTGGGACTTTGGGGAGTTTTAAAAATTTTGGTTTTGGTAAGTACATGGGTGGGGGGGGTTGGATTTGGGGTGGGACTTTCACATCAAAAGGTTTTTCTTGGGGGGGCATTAAAATTGGGGTTTGGGGAATTTTTTTGTTAGTGGGATGAATTGAAAGGAACCCGCCTTTGTAGGGGGAAAAAGGCCTCCCGCAGTGTTCCTCATTTTTTATGCTCTTATGAAAAATATAAATAAAACCAATCTTCTCCCCCTTCAGCCCTTCCCCTGCATAAAAAGGGAAACTTTCCAAAAAAGGTAAGTGTTATGCGGGTTTAAAGTTTCATTCATCAAGTCCCCTTGTATTTTTATGTACGTTTATATTTTATTTATAAAATTTTTTGTTTTAATACTTTGGGTGTCAGGGGAAAGGATTAAAATTTTATTTTTCATTATTTCTTATGGGGGAAAAATTTAAATTTGAAAAGGTAGATTTTTTATAAAAGTAGCCCCCCGGAAAGGATTAAATTTTCAAAAAAAAGAGGGACCACTTACGAGCAAAATTTAGTTCCGGGGGTCAGTCACAGAATGAAATTTAAAATTGTAAGTCAAAGGGACCAAATGAATTGGGTTTTCAGTGGACCCCCGAACAATGACATTAATTCGTTCCAGAGAGCTAGCCATTAGGCGAATTTGCCGTTAGTTGAATTAATTTTCCCCATAATAAATAATGGAAATAGAATTAATCCATTCCAGACACTGAAAGTATTAAACAAAATAATTTTTTTTTACATGAAATATACATTTTCCTAAACAAAATGAATGGGACATGCAAAATAAAAAATATTAACCCTTTCAGGGTCCGCCCCGTAGATCTACGGCTTTACGTTCAGGGTCCAAACTGTAGATCTACGCCATGAGCTCAGCTCACTCTGATAAACTGTGAGTGGTACATTTGGGCCTAGATATGAGAGAATACATCTATGTGGTATGTGTGAAACCACACAAAACAGATCCGCAGCACACTGTGTATAATGAGAGAAAAAAAATGAAATCTGATTTTTCGATTAAAACAGCAACTTTGCAGTGTTTTTTCTATGTTTTTTATAGTTGTATTTGCGATTTCTTTGGGCTCATTTTATAGAATGGAAGACATATTTCAGAAATGGAGATGATTTTGATTGGTTTTTAGCACTGGAAATGGCTTGAAACTGAGCTCAAAGTAGCAGAAATGTTAAATTTTTTTCCGATATTCAAGAGTAAACAAACGACCTCACACGTCTAATACACGTCAGCTGGTGGGTCTAATATACATTCACAAATATGGTGATGATATTTTTACAATTATTACAGTATTGCATAACCCGTAATTCTTCTATTTTTTGGTGTGAATAAAAATTCTTTATGTGAATAAAAAATCAAAATTGAATTTATTTTAAAGCCTCAAACATAACTAATGAACAGAGGAAATGTTAGTTTAGTGCCAGGAATGCCTACATTGTTCTTTCTGGACCCTATTTTGAAATTGGGAAATATTTTGAACTTTGTGTTAAATTGGCCAAAATTAACAATTTCCAATCACTTTATTTTGTAGTTGAAACAGTTGACTTGGCGATTTCTTGTGCTCAATCGAATGAATAGAAGTAATACTAGTGAAATAGCTAAGAATTTGGTTGATTGGAATAATGTAATTGGCCTAAAATGGGAGTCAAGTCGGCAAAATCGCCGATTCGTAAATATCGCTGACACATCAAAATTTGCGAGAGCTATAATTTCGTCAATTTTCCACCAAATTTCGTACTTTTTGTTTTATTACCTTCACAAAAAGATTCTCTACGATTTCATAAGAAAAATAACAAATTTTTTTTTTTTAAATTCTTGGACACTGGTGCATGACTCCAGAATTGGGCCTTGGACCCTGAAAGGGTTAAATGCCACTTACCTTTATTGTGGAGTTGTTGATGAGTGATGAGATGGTAGGAGGGCAGATGATGCAGGTGTTTTATTGTTTGGAAGGGGAATCCCCTTCCATAAAGACTTGAGGTACTAAGTCCTTTGGTGGGATTACCTCCCTTCTTGTTTTTTTTAACGCCACGAGGACCAGGTTGAGAATCACGGGACCTCTGCCGGACAAAATATCTGTCCAAAGAGCTCTGTTTCTCACGTGCCCTTAGGATTTCCTTAAAATGGACACAAGAGTGTCATTGTACATGGTGCCAATATGGCTTGTACACATTGTGGCCACAGTTTCCTCCAAGCAGAGTTCAAAGTCCTGCAAGTCACTCCCTCCCAAGCCTTACCTATAAGGTTTATGCAACTGATGATACTGAAGTGATCTTTCCAAAATTCTCTTAGGGTCAATTGAGTGTCTGAGGTCACTTCAAAGCACTTTTGAAACATGCTTTTGTGTAGAGTTTTTTGAAGTTTGAAATGGCCTTGCTGGTCCATGGGCTGGAGAGAGGAGTTGTATTAGGAGACAAAAACTTAACTTTAATGAAACCAAACTCCCCTGCAATTTCCTCTTGCATGTCGTGAGGATGAGCAGGAGCATTGTCCATTACCAGGAGGCACTTGAGTGACAATTTCTTTTCCTGGAGGTATTTGTCACAGTGGGGCCCAAACACACCATAAAACCAGTCCAAGAAAAGTTCCCTAGTGACCCATGCCTTACTGTTTGATCTCCACAGCACACACAAATTACCCTTGACAATATTGTTTTTCTTGAACACTATGGGAGTTTCACTTTGCAATCACTACTAGCATTACTGCATAACATAAGTGTGAGCCTGCCTTTCATAGGCTTATGTCCTGGGAGTGCCTTTTTCTCCTGAGTAATGTAGGCCCTGTTTGGCATTTTCTTCCAAAATAGGCCTGTTTTGTCACAATTAAATACCTATTCAGGTTTTAAGTTTTCAGTCTCTGTGTGTTCCTTAAAGTCCTTCACATATTTTTCAGCCACTTTTTTGTCTGAACAGGCAGCCTTACCATGCCTTACCACACTGTGATTCTTAAATCTTTCAAACCAGCCTTTGCTGGCCTTAAATTCATCAATATCATCACTATTTTGAGGCCTTTTCTCAATGAGATCATCATGCAACTGCCTTGCCTGTTCACAAATTATAGACTGAGAAACACTATCTCCTTATAATTGTTTTTCATTTATCCATACCAATAACAGTCTCTCTACCTCTTCAATTATTTGTGGTCTCCATTTTGAAAACATACTTGCACCTTTTGCAACAACAGCTTCCTTGATTGCCTTTCTGTTCACCAAGATAGTACTGATGGTTGAATAGGATTCGAAACACCAATATGAAAAGGATAAGAAACATCAATATGAAAAGCAATATAGACATTGCTTAATACACAAAGATATTCTTAAACACTATTCATCAGTTCTCACCAAAGTAATAAAGAAAAGCCAAACAACTGTACTACAGCAGATTCACTGACACAAGAGGAGATATAAAAAAAGACCTGGAAAACACTCTCTCAGATTCTGGGCACCCACAAACTGAAAAAAAAAACAAGAATATTGTCCTAACTAAACCTAATGAAACACCACTGCATCCCACTGAAACAGTTAACAAGATAAACAACTTCTTCTCAACCATAGGATTTAATCTTGCCAGTAAAATCCCATGTACCAATGCCCATGCCAGGGACTACCTAGATGGGAATTTCCCAAATTCCTTCTATCTTGTACCAACTGAGCCCACCTAAGTCACTGAGATTATAAAGTCACTTAAAAATAACTCAGGGAACCTGTCTCATGTCCCATCATTATTGTACATGCGAGCAGCCTATGTTCTTTCGCATGCTATTTCATTACTTTTTAACAAGTCACTAGAAACTAGCACCTTCCCGAAACTACTCAAGACAGCACTCAAGGGTTACACCAATACATAAAGGTGGTGACCCTACAGATGTAAACAACTATAGGCCAATATCAAACTTACCATTGCTATCCAAAATCTTCGAGAAACTCGTGCACAAGAGACTGTATTCATTTATAACAGCACAAAACATACTCAACCCCTGCCAATTTAGATTCAGGAAAAATAAAAGCACTAATGATGCAATTGTAAAAATGCTAGATATGCTTTACACAGCATTGGAAAATAAAGAATATCCGCTAGGAATTTTTGACCTAAGAAAAGCTTTTGACACAGCAGACCACGGCATCTACTCCACAAACTTGACCATTTATGGTATAAGAGGCCATGCGCTTCAATATTTCAAATCCTACATTACTAATAGGTATCAGTATTTCACCATTAAAGACACAGCATCATCAACATGGCCACTTGATACTGGAGTTCCGCAGGGAAGTGTCCTTGGACCCTTGCTCTTCCTCATTTACATCAGTGATCTTCCAAACGTATCCCATCACCTGAAAACCCATTCTCTTTGCTGACGACACGACTTATGTCATCTCTCACCCTAATCTTGCCACCCTCAACACCATTGTTAATGAAGAGCTGCTCAAAATATCAACTTGGATGACAGCCAATAAACTTACACTTAACACTGACAAAATCTACTATATTATGTTTGGTAGCAGAGCAGGTGCTGTGCAACTTAACATTAAGACTGACAGCACTCTAATTGCCAGACGTAATGAGGGCAAATTCCTAGGCCTATACCTCGACAACAACCTGAATTTCAGCACCCATATCCAACACATATAAAAAAAAAGTATCCAAAACAGTTGGGATCCGCTCCAAGATACGATACTACGTGCTGCAAAATGCCCTTCTCACACTATACCATTCACTCATTTATCCATACCTCACCTATGCTATTTGTGCTTGGGGATCAACTGCAGCAATACACCTAAAGTCAATAATAACTCAACAAAAAGCCGCAGTAAGAATAATCACTAAATCCCATCCCTGGCAACACACTTAGTTTAATATGTTTATTATGCACCCCATACCCATCCTGTGGGTGGTAGTCAAAAGATTACAGAGGTACATAATTGGTCCAGGGACTGGACTCCAAAGTTTTGATAGCTGAGCAAGTTACAGAGGTAATGAATTCACAATTTACAAAGGTAATGAACTCACAATTTACAAAGGTAATGAACTCCAGGTAGGTCTAGTCACAATCATGACAAGTTACAAAGGTATTTACAGATTACAGAGGTACGTAATGGGCAACACACCCACCCATTCTTCATAGATCTAAACTTACTCCCTGTTCAGAACATCCACACTTACTACTGTGCAATCTACATATACAGGACTTAAATTCCAATATTAACCTTGACCTAAAATGTTTTCTTGATAGTTGTGACAGGACCCACAGGCATAACACCAGAACAAATCATATCTACGACATTCCCCATGTCGACTAAACCTTTACAAAAATTCAATGTATTTCAAAGGCCCTAAAATCTGGAATCACCCTACCTGAAAACTCTAGAACTGCAGACACATTCATCAACTTCAAAACTACCTTTAGAAAACATCTTGTCTCCCTGATACACCCCATCAACTAACTACATAAAAACTACCTGGTGGTTCACACTTACACTCACTCACTCACCCATTTGACTATAAGCACAGAAATACATATCTTAATCTTAAAATAATGATTCCTAACTAGTCATAAGTTTGCCTGTGATACTCCAATATAGAAACTATGTATTGTGCCAAAACAAAAGCATTCACATTGCTAAACTCACAAACTAGTATTTAGTCACTTAGTATTTAGTCAACTTACTCCACAATTTGTAATAATTTAGGGTTAAGAATTAATCTAAGTTTGCCTGAAATGCCTAGCCATGCTAGGTGTTCTAGTGGCCCCCCTCTGTAATTAGTATTTTATTACATGTAAACCATGTTTACATGTAATAAAAATGTTGCGCATGTGTCTTAATTTCATCTTGTCGGTATTATATACCATTCTTGTACTACTACTACTACTACCACCACCTCTTGCTGCCTATATATAGCCGTCCTGCTCCACTTCTGGTTAGTGTGACTTTGTAAATGGTCCAAGTCGGACCGAAACGTCGTCGTAAGCTCTCTCTTTTATGTGCGGGTTATTTGTGTATAAACCACACAATAACCAAAATCTGTAAACCCCGCATTGTAATCCTTATAGAGAATAAACTTTGATTTGGTTTGATTTGTTTTGAAATGTCATATATTATGTTAATATGCAAATTTTCTTTAATCCATCTATGATATTTTTTTCAAATTATATAATAAACACGATACATAACATAAATATGATAAATACACCCACAGTAAAATAAATAAACATAAATAAGAGATGTAGTAGCCAGATGACTTGTATGAGTGACGGCAAGAATAACATTTTCTCTAGTCCAACATAAATAGAAAATGTGTTACTGGGGGTAAATGTAGAAAATTATTCCTTTCATATTTAAGTAAGTTTATTCAGGTATACACAAATACAGTTACACAGATTATCATACATAGCAGTATAAGTGTAGAGAACCTAGGATAACCCAAAAGATTCAGACAGTGACTTATTTCCATTGCCTTCACTCAGAGCGTCATTTCTTCTAAAAATGGTGTTACATGAGAATGGGAATGTTCTTCTTTATTTATTCTACCGTATCAATGTAGAGACAACTTGTACACCTGGTTCGTTTACAAAACTTGCATTCGCCTGGTTTGTTTTCCTAACTCTTCGCCTGTCCTCTCTCAAGTACTCATTCTCTCTCCCTCTCATTTATTCGTTTTATCTCGTTTACTCACCCCTGACCCTACATTAAGACTACAAATATTTTAAGGTAACATGACTCACGAAATCGTAATGACAGGATTGCAAACAAACCATACCCCGGCTGGGATTGAACCCGCGGTCAGAGAGTCTCAAAGCTCCAGCCCGTCATGTTAGCCACTAGACCAGCTAGCCACAATAAGATTCGTCCAACTAGGTATATTTCTACATCATAGGAAGGTTAGCACAGGCACCACTGTGACCACAAAAGCAAGTTTTTACAGACGAATCTCCAGCTAGCGTGGCCGTGACGAACTCTAGCTCAAGTCCCTTGAGACTCTCTGACCGCGGGTTCAATCCCAGCCTGGGTATGGTTTGTTTGCAATCGTGTCATTACGATTTCGTGAGTCATGTTGACGGCAGTGAAGGGACTTGAGCTAGAGTTCGTCACGGCCACGCTAGCTGGAGATTCGTCTGTAAAAACTTGCTTTTGTGGTCACAGTGGTGCCTGTGCTAACCTTCCTATGATGTAGAAATATACCTAGTTGGACGAATCTTATTGTGGCTAGCTGGTCTAGTGGCTAACGCGACGGGCTGGAGTTTTGACTCTCTCTGACCGCGGGTTCAATCCCAGCCGGGGTATGGTTTGATTTTAAGGTAAGTAATGATTGAACTGTGTATGTATTTTATCGCTCTGGGATGCTTAAATGTCATAGAATATTATGTATGGGTGGGTTGGCCTGGTATGGTAGCTTGGCTGGCTACCATACACACCACACTTGATTTCTTACAATAAATACTACTTATCTCACCCTAGATTAAGACTACAAATATTTTAAGGTAAGTAATGAGTGACCTATATGCGTATTTTGCTTTTTATTGTTCTTTTTAATGTTTAGTTCTATTGCTAACTTATTATATGTTAGTGTAAACTTGTTATCTAGTATTTATATGCATTTATAAGTGGAAGAAAGGGTGTTCCACTTTACGGCAATTTCCGCTTTACGGCGGTATCCTGGAACCTAACCTGCCGTATAAGTGGGGCCCTACTGTAATTTATAAATAAGAAATATTTACACTAATTTAATAATAAGAAATATTTACACTTTATAAATAAGAAATATTTACACTTTATAAATAAGAAATATTTACACTATAAATAAGAAATATTTACACATTATAAATAAGAAATACTATTTACATTTTATAAATAAGAAATATTTACACTTACTGTACCTTGGAGATGCTGGCATTGGTTTAGGGTGGTGAAAAGTAGGCAGGGCAGCATGTTTGTCAGTGGTCCTATATTCAGTGGACCCCTGGTTTTCATAATTAATCCTTTCCAGAGAGAGTGACTAAACCTGAATCTGACGTTTTCCAAATTAATTTTCCCCATAAGAAATAATATGAATCCAATTAATCCGTTCCAGACACCCAAAAGTATAAAAAAAAAAAAATTTTACACGAAATATACATTTACCTACACAGAAAACAATAAGACATGCAGAATAAAACAATTATAAAATGACACTTACCTTTATTGAAAACTTGTTTATGAGTGATGATACAGGAGGAGAGGAGAGGATGGAAGTGTACTATTGGTTGGAAGGGGAATCCCCCTCCATAATGACTTCAGGTACCAAGTCCTTTTCTGGGGTTACTTCCCTTTGTTTTTTAATGCCAATAGGACCACCTTGAGTCACCAGACCCCTGTCACTCAAAAAAGTGTTCCAGAGAGGTCTGTATTTGGCATTTCTTTAAAACTTCCCTAAAATGGGACACAACATTGTCATTGTACATGTTGCCAACATGGCCAGCAACAGCTTTGTCAAGGTAAAGTTCATCCATAAATATTCACACCTCAGCCCACTTTGCACAAATGTCCTTAGTCATTGAAGAAGGCACCTTCCTCCATCTCTCTTCCTCCTCCTCTGAAGCAATTTCCTGAGCTGTGGTCTGTTGCTGTTGCAGATAAAGGTCCTGCAGCTCTTTAGTGGTTATCTCTTTATTGTCATCCTCCACCAACTTTTCCCCATCCTCGAAATTCACATCCAACCCCTGGAATTCCCCAGTGCCACAGTACTTTCCAAAACTGGCATAGGCTCATCAGGGTCAGCCCCAAACCCTTCAAAATCCCTCTCTTGGACCAAGCAGAGTTCAAAATCCTGGAAGTCACTCCCTCCCAAGCCTTACCTATAAGGTTTATGCAATGGAGGAAGTGATCTTTCCAGAATTCTCTAAGGGTCAATTCAGTGTCTGAGGTCACTTCAAACACTTTTGAAACACTTTTTTGGTGTACAGTTTTTTGAAGTTTGAAATGACCTGCTGGTCCATGGGCTGGATGAGAGGAGTGGTATTAGGGTGCAAGAACTTCACTGTGATGAAACAAAACTCCTTGACAATTTACTCTTCCAAGTCTGAAGGATGAGCAGGAGCATTGTCCATTACCAGGAGGCACTTGAGTTTCAATTTATTTTTGAAGAGGCATTTCTTCACACTGGGGCCAAACACTTCATTAAACCAATCAAGGAAAATGTCCCTCGTGACCCATGCCTTACTGTGTGCCTTTCATATCACATACACTTAACTATTGGTGACACTGTTTTTCTTGAACACTCTGGGGTTTTCAGAGTGATACACCAGTAAAAGCTTCACTTTGAAATCCTCACTAGCATTACTACAGAACATGAGAGTTAGCCTGTCTTTCATAGGCTTGTGTCCTGGTAGTGCCTTTTCCTCCTGCGTGATGTAGGTCCTCTTTGGCATTTTCTTCCAAAAGAGGCCTGTTTCATCACAATTGAACATTTGTTGGGGTTTGAAATGTTCAGCTTCTATGTACCCCTTGAATTCCTGAACATATTTTTCAGCCACATTTTTGTCAGAACTTGCAGCCTTGCCCTCCCTTCCCACACTGTGTATGCCACTACACTTCTTAAATCACTCAAACCACTCTTTGCTGGCCTTAAATTCACTAAAATCAGCACTCTTTGCAGGCATTTGCTTTATGAGATCATCATGCAACTGCCTTGCCTTTTCACAAGTGATGGATTGCATAACACTATCTCCTAATAATTGTTTCTCGTTGATCCACACCAACAACAAAGTCTCCACATCTTCCAGTATTTGTGATCTCTGTTTAGTGGGCATATTTGCACCTTTTGCAACAACAGCTTCCTTGATTTCCTTTTTCTTGGGCATGATAGAAGTGATGGTTGTATAGGGTTTGTTATACAATCTGCAACATGTACTCCACTTTCATGTTTTGTAATGATGTCGTTCTTGAATTCTATAGTGTTTCTCACCCTCTTTCTTTGGGCCCATGGTGGTTTATTTAGCTGTTACAAGCACTAAAAAGAATGGAATAATACAAAATGTATCGTATGAACACATGGGATCATTCTCACTGGCTGATAAACAACGGCACACTGGCTGTAAATGGTGTCTCAGGCCGCTTGGGTCGAGTGAGCACATTTGGGACGAATGACTATTACCAAGCTCAGCGACGATCACCGAGCCAATATTCTGATGAAAAAACATTACTAATTTTGAATATTACAAAATCCGACAACTACGAAACCAGGGGGTCCACTTTACCTCCAATAACACTGGAGGAGTTAGTTCCGTTTCAGCCTTTTTCTATTGCTTCATCGCTTGACTTACTTGCTACACTGTTAATGCTACACTTTATTGCTGACTGGCACTATAGCCTTTATTGACTCATGCTGCTTTAGTATCGTACTTATCATAAAATCACTGAATCACTGAAGAAGACACATACTCCCCTCTCTCTTCCTCCTCCACTTTGGTACTTTGCTACGAGTTTTTTCTTGAATTCCATAATGTTTCTCACCTTCTTTATCAACTGGCTGGCAGTAGCAGCTTTCTTTGGGCCCATGATGGCTTATTTAGTAGTCACACACAATAAACAAGCACAAAAAACAATATATTATTATGAAATGTTTCATATGACCTTGCAGGATATTGTTCACTCACCTATAAACAAAGAGACACTGCCTCAAAATGCGTGTGTGGGAGGTTGTGTGCACGCGGCACACTCAGACATGTTCTGTATCATCGATGAGAACAGAGGAAAGTAATGAAAACTGAGCCAATATTTTTTACAAAAAAAAAAAGTCACTGATAACTGAAATTCATGAAAACAGAGCCCAACAAAAAGGGAGGGTCCACTGCATGTGGTAAAACATCTCATATACCATGTGCAAAGCCTAATTCAGCCATGAGAAAGATGAGAAATGACCTAAAACAAGAAGACACTTCTTGATTTGCCCCAGTGAGATGGAAAGCTGGCCGGGCATTAGAGAAATACTGAAAAGTGAAAACCTAGAGTGTAAAAAAGTTCCTAAGGAACTTGCCAGATATATATAAAGAGTGGAAAACAAGGGGTAAGGAACAAAAAAGGAGGAAAACAAAAATAAAGGTAAAGAGCAAGGAGTCAAAATAAGAGTGGAGAACGTCATTCAGAGCAAGTCAGAAAAGAACAAAACATAGGTACATAACAGAGAAAAAGGAAAGGAAGATAAAGCTAGAGCAGGAACAAATGAAAATGAAAAAAAAGTGAAGAAATATGCCTAGATCAGGTGGCAGAACTTGAGAAAGACACAAAATACATAAATATAGGCAGTCAGAACATTTGCAGATGTTGTGCAAATGGTATGTGCCTATATGGCAGAGCTTGCTGGAATAAACACAGCAGAAAATGAGTGAACATGTTGAGAAAGGGAGAGTGTTGGTTTGACAAAGAGTGTAGGTACTTCTACCCAGTGATGTGTAAAGCTTCAACTCAGTTCAGAGAATGTTATGACCTGAGCTACCCAGACCATCATGTACATGGAATGCGGCACTACAGAAAAAGCAGAGAAAAGGAAAATGGACACCAATGTTTTATAGATTTAAAGCAAAACGATCAGACCAAAAAAAAAAAAAAAAGGCAAAACGGGAAATGCTACAGATGGGCAGCACAATGGGACATACCAAACCAGGCATCAGCTCATCAGGTCAAAATACACTATCAATTGCAAAGTCAGTTCCGGAAAAGCCAGGGGTATGTAAACTAGCGATACATTTTAACGCAAAAATTTTGCCTCGACTAGCGCTTAAAAACCCGACCAGCGCTATTCGTTCCATACCATACGCATCCACTTTGGCCTGAGCGTGCCTCACTTGTCCCTTGGTGCCAGTGTTTACAAGCCAGCCAGCCACCGCGGTCACTTCCAAACATACAACTGGAACATTTCATATTATCACAGCCTTTGTAGTGATTGCACCTGCAAAATAAGTCACTATGGGCCCCAAGAAAGCTTCTAGTGCCAACCCTAGAGCAAAAAGGGTGAGAATTACTATGGAGATGAAGAAAAGATCATTGCTAAGTATGAAAGTGGAGTGCGTATCTCTGAGCTGGTCAGGTTGTATAATAAACCCAATCAACCATTGCTACTATTGTGGGCAAGAAAACGGCAATCAAGGAAGCTGTTCTTGCCAAAGGTGCAACTATGTTTTCGAAACTGAGATCGCAAGTGATAGAAGATGTTGAGAGACTTTTATTGGTGTGGATAAATGAGAAACAGATAGCAGGAGACAGCATCTCTCAAGCGATCATATGTGAAAAGGCTAGGAAGTTGCATGACGATTTAATTAGAAAAATTCCAGCAACTAGTGATGTGAGTGAATTTAAGGCCAGCAAAGGTTGGTTTGAGAGATTTAAGAAGCGTAGTGGCATTCATAGTGTGATAAGGCATGGTGAGGCTGCCAGTTCGGACAACAAATTGGCTGAAAATATGTGCAGGAATTCAAGGAGTACATAGACAGTGAAGGACTGAAACCTGAACAAGTGTTTAATTGTGACAAAACAGGCCTGTTTTGGAAGAAAATGTCAAGCAGGACGTACATTACTCAGGAGGAAAAGGCACTCCCAGGACATAAGCCTATGAAAGACAGGCTTACTCTGTTGATGTGTGCCAATGCTAGTGGTGATTGCAAAGTGAAGCCTTTATTGGTGAATCACTCTGAAACTCCCAGAGTGTTGAGGAAAAACAATGTCCTCAAGGCTAATTTGTGTGTGCTGTGGAGGGCAAACAGTAAGGCATGGGTCACTAGGGACTTTTTCTATGACTGGTTACATCATGCATTTGCCCCCAATGTGAAAAATTACCTAATTGAAAAGAAATTAGACCTTAAGTGCCTCCTGGTATTAGACAATGCTCCTGGTCATCCTTCAGACTTGGCAGAGCGACTTTCTAGGGACATGAGCTTCATTAAGATGAAGTTTTTGCCTCCTAATACCACTCCTCTCCTGCAGCCCATGGACCAGCAGGTTATTTCCAACTTCAAGAAACTGTACACAAAAGCTATGTTTGAAAGGTGCTTTGTAGTGGCCTCAGAAACTCAACTGACTCTAAGAGAGTTTTGGAAAGATCATTTTACCATCCTCAATTATGTAAACATTATAGGTAAGGCTTGGAAGGAAGTGAATAAGAGGACATTGAACTCTGCTTGGAAAAAACTGTGGCCAGAATGTGTAGACAAAAGGGATTTTGAAGGGTTTGAGGCTAACCCTGAGAATCCTATGCCAGTTGAGGAATCCATTGTGGCATTGGGGAAGTCCTTGGGGTTGGAGGTTAGTGGGGATGATGTGGAAGAGTTGGTGGTGGAGGACAGTGAAGAACTAAGCACTGATGAGCTGCTAGATCATCTTCAACAGCAAGAGGGCACACCTGAGGAAACTGCTTCGGAGGAGGGGAGAGAGAAATTGAAGAAGATGCCTACTTCTAAGATAAAGGAAATGTGTGCAAAGTGGCTTGAAGTGCAAACCTTTTTTGATGAAAATCACCCTGACACAGCTACTGCAAGCCGTGCTGGTGACTATTACACTGACACTGTTGTGAACCACTTTAGGAAAGTCATAAAGGAACGAGAGGTACAGGTATCTATAGACAGATATGTTGTGCGACAGAAGTCCAGTGACTCTGAAGCTGGTCCTAGTGGCATTAAAAGAACAAGGGAAGTAACCCCAGAAAAAGACTTGCTGCCTCAAGTGCTAATGGAAGGGGATTCCCCTTCTAAACACTAACACCTCTCCCCTCCTCCCATCCCATCAATCATCACCAGATCTTCAATAAAGGTAAGTGTCATGTAACTGTGCATGTAATCTTCAGTTTGTGTGTATTAAAATTAATATTTCATGTGGTAAAAAAAAAAAATTTTCAATACTTTTGGATGTCTTGCACGGATTAATTTGATTTCCATTATTTCTTATGGGGAAAATTAACTTGGCTAACGATAATTCTGTCAAACGATGAGCTCTCAGGAATGGATTAATATCGCTGGTCGAGGGTCTACTGTACTAACGTCAGGTCAGGTGTAGCAGATGAGGGCATAGTCACTGGTAGGCGGGATTCCCCAGTGGAAGTAGGTCCTTCCCAAAGAGATGGGTTAGTTGTAGTAGAAGCTGTCGTAGTCATGAAGGTTATGTGCATGTCCTCAGAATCAAGATTCCATGATGTTGCAGTGTCTGACAAGTTGTGCAAGAATGGTATATAATACCGACAAGATGAAATTAAGACACATGTGTAACATCTGTAACAACAGATGTTACACATATAGGAAAAGCGGTGTACTGCTTAGAAGAAGGATCTAACATTACTTGATATGCTTTCGCAATATCAATCTCTGAAAAGAAAGAAGAGCCATAAAATTTATGTAGATCACTATCTATTAAGGGCATAGGCTCAGCATCCCACAATCCTATATAAATTGTCTTCCTTCTTAACCATGACTACTGGTGAGTAATGTGCAGATAATGATGGTTCATCGATCTTTAGCTTTAATAATCTGTCTACCTCTCGGTTAAATGCATCCCTAAGGTGAACTGGAACTGGGTATAATTTCCGTTTGATAGGGTTGTCCGTGACTAAGTCAATCTTATGGACTACCGTGGAGGTGACACCTGGAATATCCGTAAAAACATCTGAGAATTTACCCACACATTGAAGTAGCTCATGTTTCTTATGGTCATCCAAAGACTCATTGATATTAATGACTGTTGCACCTGAGTGGTCAAGAGTCACCAAGTCATGTAGTTCTCTGTCATAGTCTATGTTAGAGGTGTCAATTACGCACACCTTACACTCCTCAGTTGTCTTATCAAGTTTGTGTGGAAAAACTAAATCAATGTTATTCAAACAGTTAACCGAATTTCTTCAGAAATATTTCTTAAGAATGTTGATATGATAAAGCTTAGGTTTCCCCTTGACTTCTATGAGGTAATCAACCTTCCCACAAATTTCCAATACCTTATATGGACCTTTCCATGCTACTAGTAATTTATTTGACTTTATTGGTAAAAGTACCAGAACCTCATCCCCTACTTTAAAAACTTCTCCTCTGACTTTTAGTATCAAAATAGGTTTTGTACTAGTCCATTGATAAGCTTAAGTTTTTTGAAAATATGTCAGAGGTCTCCTCAGGTTTGGATCTAAGGTCAAGGAGAAACTGATAAGAAGACCGAACCTCAGCATTTACCTCCTCATTAGTCCATAAATCATGAAGGATGGACAATGGACCTCTGGCCTGTCTACCATAGAGAAGTTCAAAAGGTGAAAACCCCAAAGAGTCATTGAGAACTTCCCTCATGGCAAACAAAGCACAGGGTAGGTAATGATGCCACTCCTTGGATTTAAGGGAGCAAAGTTTCCTTAAAATTGACTTGAGAATTGAATGCTGGCACTCAATCCTCCCATTACAGCTGGGATGATAGGGTGTTGTGAAGAGAGGCTTCACTCCCAGAAGTTGGTAGAGATGTTGCATTAAGACAGATGTGAATTGTGTCCCACGGTCAGACAAAATTTCTCTAGGGATGCCAACTCTGGAGAAGATGGACAAAAGGGCTTCAGCCACCTCTGTAGTAGTTATGGACTTTAAGGGTATGGCTTCAGGGAAACTTGAAGCATAATCAACTAATGTTAAAATACATCTATGTGTCCCAGATGAAAGTGGTAATAAAGGACCAACGATGTCAATAGCTACTCTTTCAAACGGTACAGTAAAGATTGGCATTTTGACAATAGGTACTCGCCGGGTACCTTGGGAGGATGACAGTTGGCAAACTATACATGATTTACAATATGTAGTGATATCTGAGGACATTTTGGGCCAAAAATAGGTTTCCCTAATTTTATTCAAGGTTTTACTATTCGAGAAATGTCCGGCCACTGGCTGGTCATGAGCCATTTTGACCCTTTGAGGGTTTTCGTCGTACTAGTACGTCTTACGCGTAGGGGTTTTTGACGTACTAGTACTCATAAATTCTAGCGGCCTCAAATCTAGTGGGAGAAAGCTGGTAGGCCTTCATATGAAAGAATGGGTCTATGTGGTCAGTGTGCACAGTCTAAAAAAAATCCTGCAGCACACAGTGCATAATGAGAAAATAAAACTTTTACCATTTTTTTTTAATAAATCAGCGACTTTGCAGTGTATTTTCGTATGGTATTTATTGTTGTATTCTAGTTTTCTTGGTCTCATTTTATAGAATGGAAGACATATTACAGAAATTGAGATGATTTTGACTGGTTTTACAAAGAAAGGTGCCTTGAAATTGAGCTCAAAGTAGCAGAAATGTTCGATTTTTACCAAACTTCAAAAGTAAACAAATCGTGCCAAGCGTGCAATACACGTCAACTGGTGAGTCTAATATTCTTTCACAAGTGCACCAATAATATTTATACCATTTTTTACACTAATGCAGTAGTCTGCATAACAGTAAATCTTATATTTTTTGTGAAAATAAAAATTCAAAGTGGAAAGCAAAAGAATATAAGAGGGGCCTTGAGACATGACTAATGACTAGAGGAAATGTCATTTTAGTGCCAGGAATGTCTTTCTTGTTTATTCTGGACCCTATTCGGAAATTGGCATCTTTTGAAATTTGTGTGAAATTGGCAAAATTGCTAAAATTCTGACCACTGTACTGGATAGTTGAATTTCATAAATGAGTGGTTTCTTGCACCCATTCGATAGAAAAAATGGAGTTCTAGCGAAATATTCATGTTTTTTTGTCGACTAGTACAGTGAAATTGGCCGAAAATGGGGCTCAAAGTGGGCAAAATCGCCGATGCATAAACATCGCCGAGACCGCTAACTTTGCGAGAGCATAATTCCGTAAGTTTTCTATCAAATTTCAAACTTTTGGTGTCTTTATGATCGGGAAAAGATTCTCTATCTTTTCATAAGAGAAAATAATTTTTTTTTTTTTTAAATTTGGCCGACCCTGAGAACGAGTTTCGGAGAGGGCCTGTCGACCCTAAAAGGGTTAAGAACAATCTCTCTGCACTGACTTGGAACAACTAAGATGGAATAGTCTATCACGTCTGAATTTAATTTGAATACAGTGGACCCTCAACCAGCGATGGCATTGATTAATGATAAATCTGACTAGCGATACATTTTAACGCAAAAATTTTGCCTCGACTAGCGCTTAAAAACCCGACCAGCGCTATTCATTCCGTACCATACACGTCCACTTTGGCCTGAGCGTGCCTCACTTGTCCCTTTGGTGCCAGTGCTTACAAGCCAGCCAGCCACCGCGGTCGCTTCCAAACATACAACTGGAACATTTCATATTATCACAGCCTTTTTAGTGATTGCACCTGCAAAATAAGTCACCATGGGCCCCAAGAAAGCTTCTAGTGCCAACCCTACAGCAAAAAGGGTGAGAATTACTATGGAGATGAAGAAAGAGATCATTGATAAATATGAAAGTGGAGTGCGTATCTCTGAGCTGGTCAGGTTGTATAATAAACCCCAATCAACCATCGCTACTATTGTGGCAAGAAAACGGCACCAAGGAAGCTGTTCTTGCCAAAGGTGCAACTATGTTTTCGAAACTGAGATCACAAGTGATAGAAGATGTTGAGAGACTGTTATTGGTGTGGATAAACGAGAAACAGATAGCAGGAGACAGCATCTCTCAAGCGATCATATGTGAAAAGGCTAGGAAGTTGCATGACGATTTAATTAAAAAAATGCCAGCAACTAGTGATGTGAGTGAATTTAAGGCCAGCAAAGGTTGGTTGGAGAGATTTAAGAAGCGTAGTGGCATTCATAGTGTGATAAGGCATGGTGAGGCTGCCAGTTCGGACCACAAATCGGCTGAAAAATATGTGCAGGACTTCAAGGAGTACATAGACAGTGAAGGACTGAAACCTGAACAAGTGTTTAATTGTGACGAAACAGGCCTGTTTTGGAAAAAAATTGCCAAGCAGGACATACATTACTCAGGAGGAAAAGGCACTCCCAGGACATAAGCCAAATGAAAGACAGGCTTACTCTGTTGATGTGTGCCAATGCTAGTGGTGATTGCAAAGTGAAGCCTTTATTAGTGTATCACTCTGAAACCCCCAGAGTGTTCAGGAAAAACAATGTCCTCAAGGCTAATTTGTGTGTGCTGTGGAGGGCAAACAGTAAGGCATGGGTCACTAGGGACTTTTTCTATGACTGGTTACACCATGCATTTGCCCCCAATGGAAAAATTACCTAATTGAAAAGAAATTAGACCTAAGTGCCTCCTGCTATTAGACAATGCCCCTGGTCATCCTACAGATGTGGCAGAGCGACTTTCTAGGGACATGAGCTTCATTAAGGTGAAGTTTTTGCCTCCTAATACCACTCCTCTCCTGCAGGCCCATGGACCAGCAGGTTATTTCCAACTTCAAGAAACTGTACACAAAAGCTATGGTTGAAAGGTGCTTTGTAGTGGCCTCAGAAACTCAACTGACTCTAAGAGAGTTTTGGAAAGATCATTTTACCATCCTCAATTGTGTAAACATTATAGGTAAGGCTTGGAAGGAAGTGAATAAGAGGACATTGAACTCTGCTTGGAAAAAACTGTGGCCAGAATGTGTAGACAAAAGGGATTTTGAAGGGTTTGAGGCTAACCCTGAGAATCCTATGCCAGTTGAGGAATCCATTGTGGCATTGGGGAAGTCCTTGGGGTTGGAGGTTAGTGGGGAGATGTGGAAGAGTTGGTGGTGGAGGACAGTGAAGAAATAACCACTGATGAGCTGCTAGATCTCTTCAACAGCAAGAGGGGAACCTGAGGAAATTGCTTCGGAGGATGGGAGAGAAAAATTGAAGAAGTTGCCTACTTCTAAGATAAAGGAAATGTGTGCAAAGTGGGTTGAAGTGCAAACCTTTTTTTATGAAAATCACCCTGACACAGCTACTGCAAGCCGTGTTGGCAACCTGTACACTGACAATGTTGTGAACCCACTTTAGGAAAGTCATAAAGGAACGAGAGGTACAGGTATCTATGGACAGATATGTTGTGCGACAGAAGTCCAGTGACTCTGAAGCTGGTCCTAGTGGCATTAAAAGAACAAGGGAAGTAACCCCAGAAAAAGACTTGCTGCCTCAAGTGCTAATGGAAGGGGATTCCCCTTCTAAACACTAACACCTCTCCCCTCCTCCCATCCCATCAATCATCACCAGATCTTCAAAAAAGGAAATGTCATGTAACTGTGCATGTAATCTTCAGTTTGTGTGTATTAAAATTAATATTTCATGTGGTAAAAAAAAAAAAAATTTCAATACTTTTGGATGTCTTGCACGGATTAATTTGATTTCCATTATTTCTTATGGGGAAAATTAACTTGACTAACGATAATTCTGTCTAACGATGAGCTCTCAGGAATGGATTAATATCGCTGGTCGAGGGTCTACTGTACTAACGTCAGGTCAGGTGTAGCAGATGAGGGCATAGTCACTGGTAGGCGGGATTCCCCAGTGGAAGTAGGTCCTTCCCAAAGAGATGGGTTAGTTGTAGTAGAAGCTGTCGTAGTCATGAAGGTTATGTGCATGTCCTCAGAATCAAGATTCCATGATGTTGCAGTGTCTGACAAGTTGTGCAAGAATGGTATATAATACCGACAAGATGAAATTAAGACACATGTGTAACATCTGTAACAACAGATGTTACACATATAGGAAAAGCGGTGTACTGCTTAGAAGAAGGATCTAACATTACTTGATATGCTTTCGCAATATCAATCTCTGAAAAGAAAGAAGAGCCATAAAAATTTATGTAGATCACTATCTATTAAGGGCATAGGCTCAGCATCCCACAATCCTATATAAATTGTCTTCCTTCTTAACCATGACTACTGGTGAGTAATGTGCAGATAATGATGGTTCATCGATCTTTAGCTTTAATAATCTGTCTACCTCTCGTTAAATGCATCCCTAAGGTGAACTGGAACTGGGTATAATTTCCGTTTGATAGGGTTGTCCGTGACTAAGTCAATCTTATGGACTACCGTGGAGGTGACACCTGGAATATCCGTAAAAACATCTGAGAATTTACCCACACATTGAAGTAGCTCATGTTTCTTATGGTCATCCAAAGACTCATTGATATTAATGACTGTTGCACCTGAGTGGTCAAGAGTCACCAAGTCATGTAGTTCTCTGTCATAGTCTATGTTAGAGGTGTCAATTACGCACACCTTACACTCCTCAGTTGTCTTATCAAGTTTG
Organism: Cherax quadricarinatus; assembly: GCF_026875155.1. Lineage (NCBI taxonomy): Eukaryota > Metazoa > Arthropoda > Malacostraca > Decapoda > Parastacidae > Cherax > Cherax quadricarinatus. The sequence goes on from NC_069427.1 coordinate 41,418,406, forward strand.
TGTGGAAAACTAAATGAATGTTATTCAAACAGTTAACCGAATTTCTTCAGAAATATTTCTTAAGAATGTTGATATGATAAAGCTTAGGTTTCCCCTTGACTTCTATGAGGTAATCAACCTTCCCACAAATTTCCAATACCTTATATGGACCTTTCCATGCTACTAGTAATTTATTTGACTTTATTGGTAAAAGTACCAGAACCTCATCCCCTACTTTAAAACTTCTCCTCTGACTTTTAGTATCAAAATAGGTTTTGTACTAGTCCATTGATAAGCTTAAGTTTTTTGAAAATATGTCAGAGGTCTCCTCAGGTTTGGATCTAAGGTCAAGGAGAAACTGATAAGAAGACCGAACCTCAGCATTTACCTCCTCATTAGTCCATAAATCATGAAGGATGGACAATGGACCTCTGGCCTGTCTACCATAGAGAAGTTCAAAAGGTGAAAACCCCAAAGAGTCATTGAGAACTTCCCTCATGGCAAACAAAGCACAGGGTAGGTAATGATGCCACTCCTTGGATTTAAGGGAGCAAAGTTTCCTTAAAATTGACTTGAGAATTGAATGCTGGCACTCAATCCTCCCATTACAGCTGGGATGATAGGGTGTTGTGAAGAGAGGCTTCACTCCCAGAAGTTGGTAGAGATGTTGCATTAAGACAGATATGAATTGTGTCCCACGGTCAGACAAAATTTCTCTAGGGATGCCAACTCTGGAGAAGATGGACAAAAGGGCTTCAGCCACCTCTGTAGTAGTTATGGACTTCAAGGGTATGGCTTCAGGGAAACTTGAAGCATAATCAACTAATGTTAAAATACATCTATGTCCCCCAGATGAAAGTGGTAATAAAGGACCAACGATGTCAATAGCTACTCTTTCAAACGGTACAGTAAAGATTGGCATTTTGACAATAGGTACTCGCCGGGTACCTTGGGAGGATGACAGTTGGCAAACTATACATGATTTACAATATGTAGTGATATCTGAGGACATTTTGGGCCAAAAAATAGGTTTCCCTAATTTTATTCAAGGTTTTACTATTCGAGAAATGTCCGGCCACTGGCTGGTCATGAGCCATTTTAAGAACAGTCTCTCTGCATTGACTTGGAACAACTAAGATGGAATAGTCTATCTCGTCTGAATTTAATTTGAATACAGTGGACCCTCAACCAGCGATGGCATTGATTAACGATAAATCTGACTAGCGATACATTTTATCGCAAAAATTTTGCCTCGACTAGCGCTTAAAAACCCGACCAGCGCTATTCGTTCCATACCATACGCGTCCACTCTGGCCTGAGCGTGCCTCACTTGTCCCTTTGGTGCCAGTGCTTACAAGCCAGCCAGCCACCGCGGTCGCTTCCAAACATACAACTGGAACATTTCATATTATCACAGCCTTTTTAGTGATTGCACCTGCAAAATAAGTCACCATGGGCCCCAAGAAAGCTTCTAGTGCCAACCCTACAGCAAAAAGGGTGAGAATTACTATGGAGATGAAGAAAGAGATCATTGATAAATATGAAAGTGGAGTGCGTATCTCTGAGCTGGTCAGGTTGTATAATAAACCCCAATCAACCATCGCTACTATTGTGGGCAAGAAAACGGCAATCAAGGAAGCTGTTCTTGCCAAAGGTGCAACTATGTTTTCGAAACTGAGATCGCAAGTGATAGAAGATGTTGAGAGACTGTTATTGGTGTGGATAAACGAGAAACAGATAGCAGGAGACAGCATCTCTCAAGCGATCATATGTGAAAAGGCTAGGAAGTTGCATGACGATTTAATTAAAAAAATGCCAGCAACTAGTGATGTGAGTGAATTTAAGGCCAGCAAAGGTTGGTTGGAGAGATTTAAGAAGCGTAGTGGCATTCATAGTGTGATAAGGCATGGTGAGGCTGCCAGTTCGGACCACAAATCGGCTGAAAAATATGTGCAGGACTTCAAGGAGTACATAGACAGTGAAGGACTGAAACCTGAACAAGTGTTTAATTGTGACGAAACAGGCCTGTTTTGGAAAAAAATGCCAAGCAGGACATACATTACTCAGGAGGAAAAGGCACTCCCAGGACATAAGCCTATGAAAGACAGGCTTACTCTGTTGATGTGTGCCAATGCTAGTGGTGATTGCAAAGTGAAGCCTTTATTAGTGTATCACTCTGAAACCCCCAGAGTGTTCAGGAAAAACAATGTCCTCAAGGCTAATTTGTGTGTGCTGTGGAGGGCAAACAGTAAGGAATGGGTCACTAGGGACTTTTTCTATGACTGGTTACACCATGCATTTGCCCCCAATGTGAAAAATTACCTAATTGAAAAGAAATTAGACCTTAAGTGCCTCCTGGTATTAGACAATGCCCCTGGTCATCCTACAGATGTGGCAGAGCGACTTTCTAGGGACATGAGCTTCATTAAGGTGAAGTTTTTGCCTCCTAATACCACTCCTCTCCTGCAGCCCATGGACCAGCAGGTTATTTCCAACTTCAAGAAACTGTACACAAAAGCTATGTTTGAAAGGTGCTTTGTAGTGGCCTCAGAAACTCAACTGACTCTAAGAGAGTTTTGGAAAGATCATTTTACCATCCTCAATTGTGTAAACATTATAGGTAAGGCTTGGAAGGAAGTGAATAAGAGGACATTGAACTCTGCTTGGAAAAAACTGTGGCCAGAATGTGTAGACAAAAGGGATTTTGAAGGGTTTGAGGCTAACCCTGAGAATCCTATGCCAGTTGAGGAATCCATTGTGGCATTGGGGAAGTCCTTGGGGTTGGAGGTTAGTGGGGAGGATGTGGAAGAGTTGGTGGTGGAGGACAGTGAAGAAATAACCACTGATGAGCTGCTAGATCATCTTCAACAGCAAGAGGGCAGACCTGAGGAAATTGCTTCGGAGGATGGGAGAGAAAAATTGAAGAAGTTGCCTACTTCTAAGATAAAGGAAATGTGTGCAAAGTGGCTTGAAGTGCAAACCTTTTTTGATGAAAATCACCCTGACACAGCTACTGCAAGCCGTGTTGGCAACCTGTACACTGACAATGTTGTGAACCACTTTAGGAAAGTCATAAAGGAACGAGAGGTACAGGTATCTATGGACAGATATGTTGTGCGACAGAAGTCCAGTGACTCTGAAGCTGGTCCTAGTGGCATTAAAAGAACAAGGGAAGTAACCCCAGAAAAAGACTTGCTGCCTCAAGTGCTAATGGAAGGGGATTCCCCTTCTAAACACTAACACCTCTCCCCTCCTCCCATCCCATCAATCATCACCAGATCTTCAATAAAGGTAAGTGTCATGTAACTGTGCATGTAATCTTCAGTTTGTGTGTATTAAAATTATTTCATGTGGTAAATTTTTTTTTTTCAATACTTTTGGGTGTCTTGCACGGATTAATTTGATTTTCATTATTTCTTATGGGGAAAATTAACTTGACTAACGATAATTTTGACTAACGATGAGCTCTCAGGAACGGATTAATATCGCTGGTTGAGGGTCCACTGTACTAATTTATACAAGATACCTCTTATATATTCAAATTTATATGAAAAGTTTTTCCTTTGGATAACTTGATTTTTTCTAGCTGCATTATGGCAATTCTGAAGAGAAGGGTAATTACGTTGTAAATTGACAAAGGAGTCCTTAGATATATCTAAAGGCTTAAAGTCAGGGAAAATCAAAGGATGGACAGTAGGAGAAGCCTGGGGTTTGGCCTGAGCCCTACTCAAGACATTTATAGTATCGGAAGCAATATCCTCACTTTCATCTAACAAGTGAACCGGTGATCCTACTATCTCGCTTTCAAGACTAGTATGACTGGTTTCTTTTTCTGACTTTACAGGAAGAGGAGCTGAGAAACTTATGTCCATCTTTGGTGATGAAAGGTCAACCTCAGAAGGAAGAATGGCACCTTTTACATTACCTATTAGTACGGAGCAAGAAGTGATGGGAGCTAGTACGGCTTCAGACCAACCTGTGAACCATTTAGACCTAATGTAACAACGGATGGTAGGAAAAGTGTCAGTACTGCCCAAGTAGTCTGAAAGGATAGCAGAGGAATGAGTTTCTTTAACCCTTTGAGGATAGACAGGCCCTCTCCGAGACTTGTTCTCAGGGTCAGCCAAATTAAAAAAAAAAATTATTTTTCTTATGAAAAGATAGAGAATCTTTTCTCAATAATAATGACGCCAAAAGTATGAAATTTGATGGAAAACTTATGGAATTATGCTCTTGCAAAGTTAGCGGTCTCAACGATATTTACGAATCGGCGATTTTGCCCACTTTGAGCTCTACTTTCGGCCAATTGCAGTGTACTAGTCAACAAAAATCGTAACTATTTCTCTAGAACTCCATTTTTTCTATTGAATGAGTGCAAGAAACCACCCATTTACTGATTTCAACTATCCAATACAGTTGTCAGAATTTAGCAATTTTGCCAACTTCACACAAATTTCAAATGATGCCAATTTCCAAATAGGGTCCAGAATAAACAAGAAAGACATTCCTGGCACTAAAATAACATTTCCTCTGTTCGTTAGTCACATCCCCAGGCCCCTCTTATATTTCTTTGGCTTTCTACTTTGAATTTTTATTCTTACAAAAAATAGAAGATTTACTGTTATGCAGACTGCTGCATTAGTGTAGAAATGATATAAATAATATCAGCGCACTTGTGAAAGAATATTAGACTCACCAGTTGACGTGTATTGGACGCTTGGCATGATTTGTTTACTTTTGAACTTTGGTAAAAATCGAACATTTCTGCTACTTTGAGCTTAATTTCAAGGTACTTTTCATTGTAAAACCAGTCAAAATCATCTCCATTTCTGTAATATGTCTTCCATTCTATAAAATGAAACCAAGAAAACTAGAATACAACAATAAATACCATGCGAAAATACAGTGCAAAGTCGCTGTTTTATTCCAAAAATACGGTCAAACTTTTTTTTTTTCTCATTACGCAGTGTGCTGCAGGATTTTTTTTATACTGTGCACACTGACCACATAGACCCATTCTTTTATATGTATGCCTACAAGCTTTCTCCCACTAGATTTGAGGCGCTAGAATTTAGGCATACTAGTACGTCAAAACCCTGGGTCGTATGCCGTTCTAGTATGGCCGAAACCCTCAAAGGGTTAAAGAGGGAGCAGAGATACTGTGTGTGCCATTAACAAAGATCTTCAACACATCAATTGAAACTGGGCAACTCCCTGAGGTATGGAAGATGGCAAATGTAGTCCCAATTTTTAAAAAGGGAGACAGACATGAGGCACTAAACTACAGACCTGTATCACTAATGTGTATAGTATACAAAGTCATGGAGAAGATCATCAGGAGGAGAGTGGTGGAGCACCTGGAAAGAAACAAGTGTATAATTGACAACCAGCACGGTTTCAAGGAAGGAAAATCCTGTGTCACAAACCTACTGGAGTTTTATGACAATGTGACAGAAGTAAGACAAGAGAGAGAGGGGTGGATCGACTGCATTTTTTTGGACTGCGAGAAGGCCTTCGACACAGTTCCTCACAAGAGGTTACTGCAAAAGCAGTAACCTCTTATGAGGAACACATAACAGGAAAGGCACTGCAGTGGATCAGAGAATACCTGACAGGGAGGCAACAACGAGTCATGGTACGTGACGAGGTGTCAGAATGGGCGCCTGTGACAAGCAGGGTTCCACAGGGGTCAGTCCTAGGACCTGTGCTGTTCTTGGTATATGTGAATGACATAACGGAAGGGATAGACTCAGAAGTGTCCTTGTTTGCAGATGATGTGAAGTTAGTGAGAAGAATCAAATCAGATGAGGATCAGGCAGGACTACAAAGAGGCCTGGACAGGCTACAAGCCTGGTCCAGCAACTGGCTCCTTGAGTTTAACCCTGCCAAATGCAAAGTCATGAAGATTGGGGAAGGGCAAAGAAGACCGCAGACACAATATAGTTTAGATGAGGACCGGGCAGGACTTCAAAGAGACCTGGACAGACTGGACACCTGGTCCAGCAACTAGCTTCTCGAATTTAATCCCACCAAATGCAAAGTCATGAAGATAGGGGAAGGGCACAGAAGACTGCAGACAGAGAATAGGCTAGGTGGCCATAGACTGCAAACCTCGCTCAAGGAGAAAGATCTTAGGGTGAGTATAACACCGAGCATGTCTCCAGAAGCACACATCAACCAGATAACTGCTGCAGCATATGGGCGCCTGGAAACCTGAGAACAGCGTTCCGATACCTTAGTAAGGAATCGTTCAAGACACTGTACACCGTGTACGTCAGGCCCATATTTGAGTATGCAGCACCTGTTTGGAACCCGCACTAGATAAAGCATGACAAGAAACTAGAGAAAGTGCAAAGGTTTGCGACAAGGTTAGTTCCAGAGCTAAGGGGAATGTCCTATGAAGAAAGGTTAAGGGAAATCGGCCTGACGACACTGGAGGACAGGAGGGTCAGGGGAGACATGATAACGACATATAAAATACTGCGAGGAATAGACAAGGTGGACAAAGACAGGATGTTCCAGGGAGGGGACACAGAAACAAGAGGTCACAACTGGAAGTTGAAGACACAGATGAGTCAGAGAGATATTAGGAAGTATTTCTTCAGTCATAGAGCTGTCAGGCAGTGGAATAGCCTAGAAAGTGAGGTAGTGGAGGCAAGAACCATACATAGTTTTAAGACGAGGTTTGATAAAGCTCATAGAGCGGGGAGTGAGAGGGCCCAGTAGCAACTGGTGAAGAGGCAGGGCCAGGAGCTAAGACTCGACCCCTGCAACCACAAATAGGCGAGTACAAATAGGTGAGTACACACACACACACATGTGGTAATGCTTTATTTACAGGGAGAAAAGTCAGGGTATTCCTCCAGAATGGTCTGTAATATACCATTGTGGATAAAATACTTTGCCATTTCTTGAACATTTCTGAGTGAGTTGTCTTTAAATTCATTAATTTTATCACACTTCAGTACATAATGATGCAAGGTGTGACAATAGTCCATCTGGCGAAGTTTACATTTTGTTTGGTCGACATCTGATGGTGGTGATTTAACCCGCCAAAGATACTTGTAACCCAGCCGGAGCCAGGTGGTAGTGACATCCAAGAATCTGCTTATCTTGTTGGATGCACCATAGACATGTGGCTCTTCCTGCATGATAGAATGATGATTGATGGACTGACTGGTGTCAATGTCCCTGAGTCTTAGGACAATGAAATTCAGTTCAGGTTCTTTTCATATTATTGTTCTCAAACTACTACCTGACAAGCCAAGATTGTAATCTACTCCCTCTTCGAAAGCATACAGCTTAGCCAATTTATCAGTTCTATAACTGCCACCACCACCACCATTAACCATTTGAGGGTTTTGGACGTACTAGTACGGCTTACGCGCAGGGTTTTTTGACGTACTGGTACGCATAAATTCTAGCGCCATCTAATCTCGAGGGAAAAGGCTGGTAGGCCTAGATGTGAGAGAATGGGTCTGTGTGGTCGGTGTGCGCAGTAGAAAAAAAATCTAGGACCCAGTGGTGCATTGTGGGAATGCCATCTTAGTACACAATGTCCACCATGCCTCGCAGTAAGAAGTTCCTCACTCCTCGGCGAATTGGGACACTTTTGTTCCCCAGTGACAGTTCTAATACAGATGGAAGTGCCAGTGAAGATGAGTTTCAAGGTTTTGGTGAGGGTTTGACCGAAACTAATGACCATAATATTGGTAATAGTGAGGAAAACCCAGACAACCCTCAGTCTTCCACCTCTGCTCCTGGGCCGTCTTGTTCACTTTGAGTTGTACCAGAATCAAAGAGGAAACTCCTATTTTCCCAAATCCCAGACTCAGATGTGAGCATTCGTGATGATAGTGATAGTGATTATGAACTACAAGCTCTTGAAAACAGTTCCAGTAGTGATAGTGAAGTGGAATATTCTCCAGTGAAGCGTCAGTATATACGACGATATATGCGCTCTGGTAGTGTGCCATATGCTATTCCAAGGGGAAGGAGTTCATCTCGGAGTACATCCCGTGGCTGTACAACAGGAACAGACAGTGAAAATGACGATGATAGTGTTGCAATTGGGATAGAAAATGTGCATGGCGGTGGTAGTGGTGGTGACGGCCATGAGGCACCAGCAGTGGGCCATGCTGCCAACAACGCTGCCACCCACGCCGCTGCCTCAGCTGATCTACAACAAAGGCCACATCCCCCACCCACCCACCACACCGGCATCCACAACCACAACCTCCACAATCAAAACCTCCACAACCACAACCTCCACAACCACAACCTCCACAACCACAACCTCCACAACCACAACCTCCACAACCACAACCTCCACAACCACAACCACCTGTCATTGTCCAGTACCCACCAGCAGACCGCACCTGGGATTGGCAGGAAGCTGTCAATTTTGTTCCAAATCCCCACCAGTTTGATGACAGCCAAAGTGGAATACGGCCATCTTGTACACTTGGGAACAATGCCACTGAACTGGAATGTTTCGAGCTATTCTTTGACAAACCCCTGATCGAAAGTATTGTCATGGAAAGCAACACATACTACGACTACACCATGGCAAACACAATACTTTCACCAAAATCACGTCTACACCAGTGGAAGGAGGCAACTGTGACTGAGATGTATCTTTTCTTTGCCACAATAATGCTTATGCCACATGTGTATAAGCAAAAAATGAAATCATACTGGTCAACAGACCGCCTGATTGCAACCCCAGGTTTCAGTGATATAATGCCAGTGAATCGATTTGTGCTACTGTTACGTATGCTTTACTTCTCAGACAAAACCAGGCCTGACAGAAACAACAGGTTATATAAGATTTGGCATGTGTTTGTGTATCTGAAAGAGAAATTCAATATGTATTTTTATCCCTTCAGGAAGCTTGTAATTGACGAGCCTTTGATTCTGTTCACAGGAAGACTCTCTTTCAAGCAGTACATACCAAGCAAAAGGAAACGCTTTGGTATAAAGTTGTTTGTGCTTTGTGATTGTTACAGTGGTCTGGTATTGGATATTATTGTGTACACTGGAAGTTATACATTGCAAAATACCAGGAAGTTATTGGGCATCTCTGGTGATGTGGTTAGAACAATGATAGAACCATACCTTGGTAAGGGGCATATATTATACATTGATAACGGTACACAAGCCACTCACTCAGTGATTTTTTGCGAGTGAACATGACAGATGTGTGTGGCACAGTGTGTGCAAATTGTAAGCATATGCCCAGGTTTGACGCTGGCACTCATAGAGGTGAGGTGCAGACGTTTGCTGCCAATGACATCATGGCATTTCGGTGGCATGAGAAACGAGATGTCACACTGTTGTCATAAGTTCACCCTAATGAAATGGCAGACACTGACACGCAGCATAGAGAAAGCAATGAACCCATTCTAAAACCTGCAGCTGTGATTGATTACACCTTCAATATGCGTTCAGTGGACAAATGTGACATTCAGATTGGGTTTGCTGATTGTCTTCGCAAGAGTTATAAGTGGTACATAAAACTCTTTTTCCATCTTCTGGACATTTCCATGCTCAATACAGCGAATTTTGTTTGTCTGTCATTTGACAAATGGTATTCAAGTACCAAGGAACAACACCTGCAATAGACCGCCCACCAAATTATCAACAACTACCTTCTCGTCTGAAGCATGGTGATCACTTCCTGGTAAAACTGCCTGCTACTGTTTTCAAGAAAAAGGCTCAGAAGAGGAGTTACGTCTGTGCACATACAAAAAAAACTCCCACAACAACGCAGAGACACTCGTTTTATGTGTGAGGAGTGTAAAACACCACTGTGCATGACACCATGTTTCAAAGACTTCCACAGACTGCAGAACTTCTAGAAACATTCCCTGTGACTGTATATATGTATATAAAATATAGAAAAATAGTAATAAACAACATTTCATATCGTTTGTTTGTGTAAATATTTTTTATAAACAAAACAATGACAACAGTGTCTACGCCCTTATTGTGTAGTATTGAAAAAGAAAAAACTTACAAAATACTGATCATATTGGTCTCACAGGCCATAAAAGTTACTTGGAAAAAGAAAAATTATAAAATAATAGAAATTAGTACATAAGAAAGTAAATAAAAGAATGCCGGGAGACGGCAGTCGGCGATGTTACCACATTGTCCCCCTTTTTCATCAACTTCACACCTCCATATCTAGGTAAGTATTGATGGTAAAAAATTTTTGTTTAGCCTATAATATTTAAAAAAAAATATATTTTTTCATAAGAAATTTTTTTTTTTTTTTTAAATTTGGCCGACCCTGAGAACGAGTCTCTGAGAGGACCTGTCGACCCTCAAAGGGTTAATATGTATGGCTTCTCTCAATGGCCCTTATAAACCCAACAATGTCACCACCACTTACTCCTCATATACAGTGGACCCCTGGTTTACGATATTATTTCATTCCAGAAGTATGCTCAGGTGCCAGTACTGACCGAATTTGTTCCCATAAGGAATATTGTGAATTAGATTAGTCCATTTCAGACCCCCAAACATACACATACAAACGCACTTACATAAATACACTTACATAATTGGTCGCATTGGGAGCTGATCGTAAACCGGGGGTCCACTGTACATTATGACATATTTTATTCATTCTAGAGTATATATCATGTTTCTATGTTATTAATATTGTTTATTATGTCATATTAGATGAACAGTGATAGGTAAATAAGCTGTAGAGATGATATTAGCATCATACTGAAGCATAATAAACTCGCCTTCCACTTGCCTCCTACGTGTCTTCCGAAATGCCTAGCCATGCTAGGCGTTCTAGTGGTGCACTCTGTAATCATTATTTAACTACACGTAAACCACACAACAACCAAATTCTGCAAATTCAACATTGTAATCTTTATAGAGAATAAACTTTGAATTTGAATTGAATTTGAATATACCAACACGAGTCAATAAAGGCAAGTGTGATGTTAAATGTTCATTTATCCATTTTATCAGTGCTTTGTATTTATTTGTCATTGTACAGTGGACCCCCGCATAGCGATATTAATCCGTGCAAGAGAGCTCATTGTTATGCGAAATTATCATTATGCGAATGAATTTTCCCCATAAGAAATAATGGAAATCAAATTAATCCGTGCAAGACACCCCAAAGTATGAAAAAAAAACATTTTTACCACATGAAATATTAATTTTAATACACACAAACTGAAAAAGGCATGCACAATTACATGACATTTACTTTTATTGAAGATCTGGTGATGATTGATGGGATGGGAGGAGGAGAGAGTGTTAGTGTTTAGAAGGGGAATCCCCTTCCATTAAGACTTGAGGTGTCAAGTCCTTTTCTGGGGTTACTTCCCTTGTTCTTTTAATGCCACTAGGACCAGCTTCAGAGTCACTGGAGTTCTGTCGCACAACATATCTGTCCACAGTGGCCAGTACCTCTCGTTCCTTTATGACTTCCCTAAAGTGTTTCACAACATTGTCAGTGTAATAGTCACCAGCACGGCTTGCAATAGCTGTGTGAGGGTGATTTTCATCCATAAAGGTTTGCACTTTCAGCCACATTGCACAGATTTCCTTAATCTTTGTAGTAGGCAATTTCTTCAATTTCTCTCTCCCCTCCTTCGAACCAGTTTCCTCAGGTCTGGCCTCTTGCTGTTGAAGTTGATCTATCAGCTCATCAGTGGTTAGTTCTTCATTGTCCTCCTCCACCAACTCTTCCACATCATCCCCACTAACCTCCAACCCCAAGGACTTTCCCAATGCCATAATGGATTCCTCAACTGGCATAGGATTCTCAGGGTTAGCCTCAAACCCTTCAAAATCCCTTTTGTCTACACATTCTGGCCACAGTTTCTTCCAAGCAGAGTTCAAGGTCCTCTTAGTCACTCCCTCCCAAGCCTTACCTATAAGGTTTACACAATTGAGGATATTAAACTGATCTCTCCAAAAGTCTCTTAGAGTCAGTTGAGTTTCTGAGGTCACTACAAAGCACCTTTCAAACAGAGCTTTTGTGTACAGTTTTTTGAAGTTTGCAATAACCTGCTGGTCCATGGGCTGCAGGAGAGGAGTGGTATTAGGAGGCAAAAACTTCACCTTAATGAATTTCATGTCCCCATAAAGTCGCTCTGCCACGTCTGTAGGATGACCAGGGGCATTGTCTAATACCAGGAGGCACTTAAGTTCTAATTTCTTTTCAGTTAGGTAATCTTTCACATTGGGGGCAAATGCATGGTGTAACCAGTCATAGAAAAAGTCCCTAGTGACCCATGCCTTACTGTTTGCCCTCCACAGCACACACAAATTAGCCTTGAGGACATTCTTTTGCCTGAACGGTCTGGGAGTTTCAGAGTGATACACTAATAAAGGCTTCACTTTGCAATCACCAGTAGCATTGGAACACATCAACAGAGTAAGCCTGTCTTTCATAGGCTTATGTCCTGGGAGTGCCTTTTCTTCCTGAGTAATGTAGGTCCTGCTTGGCATTTTCTTCCAAAACAGGCCTGTTTCGTCACAATTAAAAACTTGTTCAAGTTTCAGTCCTTCACTGTCTATGTACTCCTTGAATTCCTGCACATATTTTTCAGCTGCTTTGTGGTCCGAACTGGCAGCTTCACCATGCTTTATCACACTATGTATGCCACTACGCCTCTTAAATCTCTCAAACCAACCTTTGCTGGCCTTAAATTCACTCACATCATCACTAGTTGCTGGCATTTTTCTAATTAAATCGTCATGCAACTTCCTAGCCTTTTCACTTATGATCACTTGAGAGATGCTATCTCCTGCTATCTGTTTTTCATTTATCCACACCAATAAGAGTCTCTCAACATCTTCCATCACTTGCGATCTCTGTTTCAAAAACACAGTTAAACCTTTGGCAAGAACAGCTTCCTTGATTGCCTTTTTGTTGCCCACAATAGTAGCGATGGTTGATTGGGGTTTACTATACAACCTGGCCAGCTCGGAGACACGCACTCCACTTTCATACTTATCAATGATCTCTTTCTTCATCTCTATAGTAATTCTCACCCTTATTCCTGTAGGGTTGGCACTAGAAGCTTTCTTGGGGCCCATGGTCACTTATTTTGCAGATAAAATCACCAGAAACACTGTAATAATACGAAATGTTCCGATTGTATGCTTGGATGTTACCACGGAGGCTGGCTGGTAAACAATGCCACTGGCGGAACATGTGAGGCTGGCTAAGGGCGCACATTAGACACGTCTCGGACGAACAGCGTTGAGCGGGTTTTTTAGCGGTATGCGAGGCAAAATCTTAGCGATAAAATGTAGCGGTATGCGGATTTAACGTTATGTAAGGCCAACGGTATGCGGGGGTCCACTGTATTCTGTATGTATATCTATACTTAACCCTTTGGGGGTCGGCAGGTCCTCTCAGAGACTTGTTCTCAGGGTCGCCGAAATTTAAAAAAAAAAAAATAATTTTTTCTTATGAAGTTTTTTTTTTCTAAACATTATAGGCTAAACAAAAATTTTTTACCATCAATACTTACCGAGATATGAAGGCGTGAAGTTGACACAAAATGCGCGGTATATGGTATCATTGCCGACTGCCATCACCTGGTATTCTTTTATTTAGTTTTTTATGTACTATTTTTTATTATGTTTTTATTTTTCTTTTCCAAGTAACTTTTATGGCCTGTGAGACCAACATGAGCACTATTTTGTAAGTTATTTCTTTTTCTATACTACACAATAACAACACGAACACTATTGTCACTGTTTTGTTTACAGAAAATATTTACACAAACGATATGAAATGTTGTTCATTACTATTTTTCTATATTTTATATACATATATACAGTCACAGGGAATGTTTCTAGAAGTTCTGCAGCTTGTGGAAGTCCTCGAAACATGCTGTCATACACAGTGGTGTTTTACACTCCTCACACATAAAACGAGTGTCTCTGCATTGTTGTGGGCGTTTTTTTTGTACGTGCTCAGATGTTACACCTCTTGTGAGCCTTTTTCTTGAAAGTAATAGCAGGCAGTTTTACCAGGAAGTGATCACCATGCTTCAGACGAGAAGGTAGTTGTTGATAATTTAGCGAGCGGTCTATTGCAGGTGTTGTTCCTTGGTACTTGAATAAAATTTATCTGATGACAGACAAACAGAATCCGCCATATGATGGTTTGTTTCTGGTCCTCATCTTATACATATTATAAGCATTGTGCATGGAAATGTCCAAAAGATGGAAAAAGAGTTTTATGTACCACTTATAACTTTTGCAAACACAATCAGCAAACCCAATCTGCATGTCACATTTGTCCACTGAGCGCATATTGAAGGTGTAATCAATCACAGCTGTAGGTTTTAGAATGGGTTCATTGCTTTCTCTATGCTGCCTGCCAGTGTCTGCCATTTCATTAGGGTGAACTGATGACAACAGTGTGACATCTCGTTTCTCATGCCACTGAAATGCCATGATGTCATTGGCAGCAAACGCCTGCACCTTACCTCTACGAGTGCCAGCGTCAAACCTATGCATATGCTTACGATTTGCACACACTGTGCCACACACATCTGTCATGTTCCCTCGCAAAAAATCACTGAGTGAGGGGCTTGTGTACTAGTTATCAGTATATAATATATGCCCCTTACCAAGGTATGGTTCTATCATTGTTCTAACCATATCACCAGAGATGCCAAATAACTTCCTGGTATTTTGCAATGCATAACTTCCAGTGTACACAATAATATCCAATACCAGACCACTGTAACAATCACAAAGCACAAACAACTTTATACCAAAGCATTTCCTTTTGCTTGGTATGTACTGCTTGAAAGAGAGTCTTCCTGTGAACAGAATCAAAGGCTCGTCAATTACAAGCTTTGTGAAGGGATAAAAATACACATTGAATTTCTCTTTCAGATACACAAACACATTCCTAATCTTATATAACCTGTCATTTCTGTCAGGCTTGCTTTTGTCTGAGAAGTGAAGCATACGTAACAGTAACACAAATCGATTCACTGGCATTATATCACTGAAACCTGGGGTTGCAATCAGGCGGTCTGTTGACCAGTATGATTTCACACTGTGCTTATACACATGTGGCATAAGCATTATTGTGGCAAAGAAAAGATACATCTCAGCCACAGTTGTCTCCTTCCACTGGTGTAGACGTGATTTTGGTGAAAGTAATGTGTTTGCCATTGTGTAGTCGTAGTATGTGTTGCTTTCCATGACAATACTTTCGATCAGGGGTTCGTCAAAGAATAACTCGAAACATTCCAGTTCAGTGGCACTGTTCCCCAGGGCAAAACATGGCCGTATTCCACTTTGACTTTCATCAAACTGGGGGGAATTGGAACAAAATTGACAGTTTCCTGCCAATCCCAGGTGCGGTCTGCTGGTGGGTACTGGACAATGACAGGTGGTTGTGGTTGTGGAGGCTGGTGTGGTTGGTGGGTGGGGGATGGTGGCCTTTGTTGTAGACCAGCTGAGGCAGCGGTGTGGGTGGCAGCGGCGTGGGTGGCAGCATGGCCCACTGCTGGTGCCTCATGGCCGTCACCACCACTACCACCACCATGCACATTTTCTATCCCAACTGCAACACTATCATCGTCATTTTCACTGTCTGTTCCTGTTGTACAGCCATGGAATGTACTCCGAGATGTACTCCAACCCCTTGGAATAGCATATGGCACACTACCACAGCGCATATATCGTCGTATATACTGATGATTCACTGGAGAATATTCCACTTCACTATCACTACCGGAGCTGGTTTCAAGAGCTTGAAGTTCATATTCACTATCACTATCATCACCAATGCTCATATCTGAGTCCGGGATTTGGGAAAATAGGAGTTTCCTCTTTGATTCTGGTACAACTCAACGTGAACAAGACGGCCCAGCAGCAGAGGTGGAAGGCTGAGGGTCGTCTGGGTTTTCCTCACTATTACCGATATTATGGTCATTAGTTTCGGTCACAACCTCACTAAAACCTTGAAACTCATCTTCACTGGCACTTTCATCTGTATTAGAATTGTCACTGGGGAACAAAAGTGTCCCAATTCGCCAAGGAGTGAGGAGCTTCTTACCGCGAGGCATGGTGAACAAGGTCTACTAAAATGGCATTCCCACAATGCGCCACTGGGTCCCAGATTTTTTTCTACTGTGCACTCCGACCACACACACCCATTCTCTCACACCTAGGCCTACCAGCCTTTTCCCACGAGATTTGAAGGCGCTAGAATTTATGCACACTAGTACATCAAAAACACTGGCACGTAAGCAGTACTAGTACGGCCGAAATCCCCAAATGATTAATCTTTAAAAAAAATATTTTTTGTTAATATTTTTGGGTGTCTGAAACGGATTAATTGGATTTCCATTATTTCTCATGGGGAAAATTAATTCGGCTAACAGCAAAATCGGTTAAAGGCAAGCTCTCTGGGACAGATTAATGCCATTACGCAAAGGTCCACTGTACAGTACACTACTGTATAAACATTTAAAAATATAATAAAATTGTTATAAATGGTGCAAATGTGACACTAAAACAATATCAAAGATGATTGACACAAACCCACTACCATTATAGTATGCTTCTTGCTTAGTGACAAATTTGTTTGACGATGTGGTCTTAGGAACAGAGGTCCGTCGTTAAGTGAGGAAAGGCTGTATAATATTTGCTAAGTTTCACCTGAGAAGCTGGATATTCTTTACACCTTCAGTTTATTGTATATCCTGTGAAGTACTAGTGAAACTTAGATTAGTATCAATATTTGTATTCAACCATCACCAACAACCTTCAAAAAAGTTAAAACAGCCTTCATAGAAATAAAATTTACTTTATGGAAAGTTTGCATCAAATACATGTATATGTTAGATATGTATACGAGTGGGAGTGGGTGGGTGAGTTGGACCAGCCTAACATGGACCAACAGTCCTACTACAATGTTAAGTACATGTACATTTATTTAAGTGCAGGTACACATAAGTACAATTATCGCACATAGTAACACATGTGTAAATCACCCAGGATAACACAATAAGTTAAAGTGACTTATTTCCAATGAGGTCCTTGTAATATCTTATTATTATGTTCTGCTGTCATCAAGAACTGCAAGAAGCCCCTATCACGAGCTTTTACCATCCTATGGAGAGGGAGCATGGACATGCGGGTCATCCCACAGTTACTAAAAACAACAGACAGCCCCACTCCACAAAGGGGGTAGTAAAGCAATAGCAAAGAGCTACAGACCAATAGCACTAACATTCCATATCATAAAAATCTTTGAAAGGGTCCTAAGAAGCAAGATCACCACCCATCTAGAAACCCATAAATTACACAACCCAGGGCAGCGTGGGTTTAGAGCAGGTCGCTCCTGTCTGTCTCAGCTACTGGATCACTACGACAAGGTCCTAGATGCACTAGAAGACAAAAAGAATGCAGATGTAACATATACAGACTTTGCAAAAGCCTTCGACAAGTGTGACCATGGCGTAATAGCGCACAAAATGCGTGCTAAAGGAATAACAGGAAAAGTTGGTAGATGGATCTATAATTTCCTCACAAACAGAACACAAAGAGTAGTAGTCAACAGAGTAAAGTCCGAGGCAGCTACGGTGAAATGCTCTGTTCCACAAGGCACAGTACTTGCTCCCATCTTGTTTCTCATCCTCATATCTGACATAGACAAGGATGTCAGCCACAGCACCGTGTCTTCCTTTGCAGATGACACCCGAATCTGCATGACAGTGTCTTCCATTGTAGACACTGCAAGGCTCCAGGCAGACATTAGCCAAATCTTTCAATGGGCTGCAGAAAACAATATGAAGTTTAACGATGAGAAATTTCAATTACTCCGATATGGTAAACATGAGGAAATTAAAACTTCATCAGAGTACAAAACAAATTCCTTCCACAAAATAGAGTGAAAAACCAACGTCAAAGACCTGAGAGTGATCACGTCGGAGGATCTCATCTTCAAGGACCATAACATTGTATCAATCGCATCTGCTAGAAAAATGACAGGATGGATAATGAGAACCTTCAAAACTAGGGAGGCCAAGCCCATGATGACACTCTTCAGGTCGCTTGTTCTATCTAGGCTGGAATATTGCTGCACACTAACACCACCTTTCAAGGCAGGTGAAATTGCTGACCTAGAAAATGTACAGAGAACCTTCACGACGCGCATAACGGAAAAAACACCTCAATTTTACTGGGAGCGTTTGAATTCCAAACCTGTACCCCCTGGAACGCAGAGGGGAGAGATCCATATTAATTACCCCTGGAAAAAACCGGGGGACTGACCGAACTTACAAACGAAAATCACTCACAATGAAAGCAAAAGCTCGCAGCAAGCAAAAAATCTCCTCAATAAAAAAAAGCAGGGTTGTCACTACATTTTAAAGAGACAATACAGTAATGTCGGGGCCCGAGCTGTTCAACCCCTCCCAGCAAAAAAGGGGGTTTACCAATAGACCCCTGGCTGTCTCAAAAAACACGGGACAAGCACCTAAAGCGGTCCTGACCACCGGCGTGGCCGCATTGGATTGCTGCGCCAGCATAACGCCGGTTGATCGGGTCTGATCCACCAGGAGGGGCTGGGCACAGAGGGGCTGCGGGGGCATTGACCCCGGAACTCTCTCCAGGTAAACACCCGGTACACCTCTGCCCCTGGGACCTAGCAGTAAATAGGGAATTCTGCCACTGGTCACTTACCGTAAATAGGTAACCAACCCCCTGGCAAAACATAAATAGATACTTGCTGTAACTGGTCACCTAGGGGTAAAAAAGGTACCTGCTACCTCTGGGCACCAGCAGTAAATAGGTACTTGCTGCCCCTGGGCACCTAGCGTAAATAGGTACCTGCGCAATGGTCACCCACAGTAAATAGGTACCTACTGCCCCCGGTCACCCCGCAGTAAAAAGGACCCGCTGCCTTGGGCCCTAGCAGAAATAGGTATTTGGGCCCCTGGGCACCCCAGCATAAATAGTACTTGCTGCCATTGGTCACCTACAGAAATAGGTCTTTGCTGCCCCTGGGCACCTGAGTATATATTACTTTTTGCACTGGTCACCTAGCTAAATAGGTACCTGCTGCCACTGTCACCTTGCAGTAAAAGGGACCGCTGCCACTGGTCACCTAGTAGTAAATAGGGACCTACGCCCCTGGTCACCAAGCAGTAAAAAGGTACCTGCTGCCCCCGGTCACCTAGCAAAATGGCACCTGCTGCCACTGGCCCCCTAGCAGTAAATGGACCTACTGCCCCTGCTCACCTAGCATAATAGGGAAACCCGCGCCGCTGGTCACCCAGCAGAAATAGGTACCTACTGCCCCTGTCACCCAGCATAAAAAAGGTACCTGCTGCCGCGGTACCAGCAGTAAATAGGTTTTCCGCTTGTTACCCGAATGTTTAAGGTTGCATCCCGGGGAAAATTTAAGAGCACAACAAAAAAAAGCCTTTTCATTGGGTTATCCTGGGTTTCTAACACTTTGGTTATCCTGGGGTTACTAACACATGGTTACCGGGTTACTAACCATGGTTTCCTGGGTTTATAACACTATGGTTATCCGGGGTTTGTAACACTAGGTTATCCTGGGTTACTAACACTTGGTTTTCCTGGGTTTCAACACTAGGGGACCCGGGTTACTAACACTATGGTTATCCTGGGTTTTTTTAAACTATGGTTATCCCGGGGGACTAACACTCTGGTTATCCTGAGTTACTAACACTAGGGTTATCCGGGGACTAAAACTCTAGGGTTTTCCTGGGGTTTTCTAACAATGGGTTATCCAGGTGGGTAACCTCTGGGTTATCCTTGGTTATAACATTCGGTTATCCTGGGTTTCAACACTCTGGGGTTTTCCCTTGGTTACTAACAAAATGGGTTTAAAGGGGTTTCTAACCTATGGGTTATCCTGGTTACTAACACTCTGGGTTATCCCGGTTACTAACATTCGGAAAAACTGTTCCACTAAACAACTACCCTATTTCCAAACCAAATATTTTTCCTTTTCCCTTTCCAAATCTAAATTTAAACCCTAATTTAAATCCTTTAAACGGGGTTCTCTCTTGGAGAGTTTAATCCTCAAGACCTTTTTAAAATTTCCCCTTTTAAATTAATACCTATCTTCCACTTATACATTTCGTCAGGTCTCCCCCATTCTTCGCCCTAACAATGAATGTAACAAAAAGCCCTTTCAATTTTTTCTTCTTTAAAAAGATTTCAAATGGCAATTTTTTTTAAAATTAGAAATCCTACGCTAAAAATTTTTTTCTAACGAATTTTTTCCCAAATTCTGTAATATGGAGCCCAAAAATTGAGCTGCATAATCTGGGTGGGGCCTTTACAAATGAGTTTTTAAAGCGGGCAGTAGACCTCTGGACTTCTGTTGCTTACACTTCTTGATAAAAATCCCAGTAATCTATTTCCCTTTATTACATAAACTTAGGCATTGCTGTCTTTTTTTTAAGGTTGCTGCTTACCATAACCCCCAATCCTTTTCGCAATCTGTATGGCAAAAAGTTACATTAAATTTTAAATTATAAGTGCTAGGGTTTTGGACACTCCCGACTTCAGAACCTTTCCCTTTATCTACATTTAACTGCATCCCCGCCACTTTTCTGACCAAAGTAGAGTTTGTCTAAATCCTCCTGAAGTTCCCTAACATCCCACGTTTGAATCAATTATCCACCAAACTTCGTTCATCGGCAAAATTTTCTCATATCACCAGAAAATTTCCCTTTATCAAGATCATTGAAAAAATATTATAAAAAACAACGGAAAACCCCAAAACTGATCCCTTGGGAAAGCCCCCTTGTTTCGTCCCCACTCCGGAAATTTTAAACCCCCTTTATGGAAACCCCCCTGCTTCCCCGTTTTTGTGAGCCCAAAGATTTTGATCCACGAGAGCACTCTTTCCCCCCAAGCCAGGGGCTTCTTTTTTTTCTTCAACAATTTTTTTGGGGCGGAAATCAAACAAATGCCTTAAAAAAATTTTAAGTAAAAAAAACAAATTCTTTATCGGGTCAACCCGCCTCAAAAACTTTAAAAGAAAATAAATTAATAAAAATTTGTTAGACAAGACCGGCCTCTTGGGGAATCCATGCCCGAGTATTTATTAAAACAAGCTATGCTTTTCGAGAAGGCTTTATAATTTGAGCCCATAATTGACTCTAGTAATTTGCCCCACAATTGAGGTCCCGGGTTTTTGGGCGGGGAATTTTTACGGTAACCCACTTGTCCCCTGTTTTTAAAAAAAGGGAAAAAAATTAGGGCCCTCTTCCACATATCAAACACTCCAAACCCTTTTTAAGAGAAACCTGAGGGTTTTCCTGGAGAGAGTTTTTGGGGGGCAACGCCCCTGCGGCCCGGTCTGTGACCAGGCCTCCTGGTGGATCAGCGCCTGATCAACCAGGCTGTTGCTGCTGGCTGCACGCAAACCAACGTACGAGCCACAGCCCGGCTGATCAGGAACTGACTTTAGGTGCTTGTCCAGTGCCAGCTTGAAGACTGCCAGGGGTCTGTTGGTAATCCCCCTTATGTGTGCTGGGAGGCAGTTGAACAGTCTCGGGCCCCTGACACTTATTGTATGGTCTCTTAACGTGCTAGTGACACCCCTGCTTTTCATTGGGGGGATGGTGCATCGTCTGCCAAGTCTTTTGCTTTCGTAGTGAGTGATTTTCGTGTGCAAGTTCGGTACTAGTCCCTCTAGGATTTTCCAGGTGTATATAATCATGTATCTCTCCCCTCCTGCGTTCCAGGGAATACAGGTTTAGAAACCTCAAGCGCTCCCAGTAATTGAGGTGTTTTATCTCCGTTATGCGCGCCGTGAAAGTTCTCTGTACATTTTCTAGGTCGGCAATTTCACCTGCCTTGAAAGGTGCTGTTAGAGTGCAGCAATATTCCAGCCTAGATAGAACAAGTGACCTGAAGAGTGTCATCATGGGTTGGCCTCCCTAGTTTTGAAAGTTCTCATTATCCATCCTGTCATTTTTCTAGCAGATGCGATTGATACAATGTTATGGTCCTTGAAGGTGAGATCCTCCGACATAATCACTCCCAGGTCTTTGACGTTGGTGTTTCGCTCTATTTTGTGGCCAGAATTTTTTGTACTCTGATGAAGATTTAATTTCCTCATGTTTACCATATCTGAGTAATTGAAATTTCTCATCGTTGAACTTCATATTGTTTTCTGCAGCCCACTGAAAGATTTGGTTGATGTCCACCTGGAGCCTTGCAGTGTCTGCAATGGAAGACACTGTCATGCAGATTCGGGTGTCATCTGCAAAGGAAGACACGGTGCTGTGGCTGACATCCTTGTCTATGTCGATATGAGGATGAGGAACAAGATGGGAGCGAGTACTGTGCCTTGTGGAACAGAGCTTTTCACCGTAGCTGCCTCGGACTTTGCTCTGTTGACGACTACTCTCTGTGTTCTGTTAGTGAGGAAATTATAGATCCATCGACCGACTTTTCCTGTTATTCCTTTAGCGTGCATTTTGTGCGCTATTACGCCATGGTCACACTTGTCGAAGGCTTTTGCAAAGTCTGTATATATTACATCTGCATTCTTTTTGTCTTCTAGTGCATTTAGGACCTTGTCGTAGTGATCCAGTAGTTGAGACAGACAGGAGCGACCTGTTCTAAACCCATGTTGCCCTGGGTTGTGTAACTGATGGGTTTCTAGATGGGTGGTGATCTTGCTTCTTAGGACCCTTTCAAAGATTTTTATGATATGGGATGTTAGTGCTATTGGTCTGTAGTTCTTTGCTGTTGCTTTACTGCCCCTTTGTGGAGTGGGGCTATGTCTGTTGTTTTTAGTAACTGAGGGACGACCCCCGTGTCCATGCTCCCTCTCCATAGGATGGAAAAGGCTCGTGATAGGGGCTTCTTGCAGTTCTTGATGAACACAGAGTTCCATGAGTCTGGCCCTGGGGCAGAGTGCATGGGCATGTCATTTATCGCCTGTTCGAAGTCATTTGGCGTCAGGATAACATCGGATAGGCTTGTGTTAATCAAATTTTGTGGCTCTCTCATAAAAAATTCATTTTGATCTTCGACTCTCAGTCTGGTTAGCGGCTTGCTAAAAACTGAGTCATATTGGGACTTGAGTAGCTCACTCATTTCCTTGGTTCACAGACTTCCATTTTGCATTCCTTTAGAACCCTTGAAAAAACCTCATCAGGACCCAGTGACTTATTTTGCTTCAGTCGGTCTATCTGCTTCACAACCATTTCACTAGTGACTGTGATGTTACATAATTTATCTTCTTCTGATCCTCTATAAAAATTAATTACTGGAATATTATTAGTGTCTTCCTGTGTAACTAACTAACATTAGTGACCTGCCTGCACCTCAGAAATTCCTATTTCTAAGGGGGTGTGTATCCCCTAGCATACCTATGCAGAAATGAACACTAGCTTCTAAGCCTGAAGGAGTGACACCGGTACATACTGCCAGCTGCACAAAGGCCCCACAGCTCAACTCACTCGCAATTTTCCCCAGAAACTGGCCAGAATCTAGTAAAAAAAAAGGAAGGTCTCGTCTTACTGTATGGGCCTGATGGAGGAGGACAACTACAGTATGTCGAGGTGCCTCCACCAGATTTCCCCAGGTCTAGTATGTGAACACATGTGTGGGCGCCGCCTGCTGATCACAGCACTGGTTGCCCTGACGGTGTCTAGCCATAGAAGAAAGGGCACTGTGAACTCAAACCCATGCCCCAGTATTCAAACTTGGGCTGCCAGTTCTCCCTGGCTAACATAACCTAGTGTTTGCCTACATTATCGGCCTATTACTACCTACATTAAAGTTTTAGGTCTATATTATTATTATCTACAGTTGCCTCAATAATCCTAATATTAGTGCACTAGCAATATAAACTACCTACCTCTTCCTTGAAGGATAAATCTATCAATTAAGAAGTACCTTCCAACCACCTTCACCAACCCGGGTGCGTGTGTGTTTTGGGTGGGTTTAAGGGCCACCCTATCCAGCTGTTTATCCGTGACATGTTGGGATCTTTGTACGACGTATCTGTCCTGTAGAACTTTTGGACCAAATAAATTTCCACATCCTTCCACCGGCAAAGATAGGCACTAAGTCTACATCAAGTTCACCTACCGTGAGCCCCCACGGCAGACCCTGGACAAGAGTGCCGTCCAGCCACTCTCGTTGAGCAGACTCCTGTCTAACTTCAACTGTCCAGTTTCCCCTGCATGGACCTCTGGGGGTGTAAACTTGTTGGTTCCGGTGGTCTTAGCACCCTTTCCTTTAACTTCAACATCTTTCGTATGTCTAGCCTTGACTGAGCGGCTCCATACTTTCCCACCCAGTGGCTCACATGCCCTGGTAGCCTTTCCTCCCACTGACACGAGGTTCCCTGGATTTAATGGCAATCTATCTCCCTCTTTACATACCCCATAAAAGTGTTTTCCCAAGGTGGCCGAGTGTTCGTCACTCCCTACCTTGTTCAGCTTCCCTGGTGGTTCATCGTGTATACTGGTACTCATTATCACTACTCCCCCAGCTATCATTAGGACACCTTCTTCCCTCTCTGGCGTGGCAGAGAATTCATGTGGAATCCTGCCACCTATGATGTATCCTACTGGGGATCTGTATAAACCAATTCCATATCTAAACGTCCGTCGTGTAGACAGGAAGTCGTCTATCTGATTTGCTCCCGCCAGGATACCTACATTTCTGACTGTGTCAGTGATAATTCCCTGGTCTGCCAGCTTCACGCCAAGGTCTTTAAGTTGCTTGGCTGCTGCAGCAAGACCTCTCGCTGTAATTTCCGTGGGTAACGACTCTACCACTAAGGCTGTAATGTTTCTGCGATGTCCACCTAATTTAGCTGTGACATCCACCACGTCATAAGATTTGGGTGGGACCTGACTTATAGCCCCTCCCAACATCATACTGACTTTCCTGGTGGCCTTCAACTTTAATTTAGCCACAACTTCTTTGTTATCAAGGATACTTGTGCTCCTGAGTCAAAGAATAATCTGGTTGTTTCGGACCTATGCCCATTCACAACCTCTGCCATGACTGTAGGTAGGGCAGCCGAAATAGGATGCTAGAATAACACGAAGGAAAAACCTCTTTTTGTTAAAGTAACTTCTCTGCCAGATGTTCCTTCCTAGACATCATGGGGAGAATAAGAGTAAGATTACGTGTTGAAGGCAACCAAGAGACGATGAAAGAAATTCTAGCATGTATTTGCTCGAATTCAACTGTTGCTCCAGTGGATGTTTTTTCAAACCCACGCTGGAGCAGTACTTCTCTACTCTTCTGAAGAAGAGTTACTTCAACTGCTGAAGCATGATGTTCTGGAAAAATTGAAGACTTTTGGTGTTACCCCAGTTGCACCCAAAAGCTATCAAGCCCAGAGGACTGTGTTTGTTGCCAGAATTAACAGTTTCATGCGACATAGCACAGTGAATGAAATTGTTGAAGACTTTAAGATTAAGATTTCGTTCGGATTTTTAACCCCGGAGGGTTAGCCACCCAGGATAACCCAAGAAAGTCAGTGCGTCATCGAGGACTGTCTAACTTATTTCCATTGGGGTCCTTAATCTTGTCCCCCAGGATGCGACCCACACCAGTCGACTAACACCCAGGTACCTATTTGCTGCTAGGTGAACAGGGCAACAGGTGTAAGGAAACGTGTCGAAATGTTTCCACCCGCCGGGAATCGATCCCGGGCCCTCCGTGTGTGAAGCGGGAGTTTTGGCCACCAGGCCACCGGGCCACCTTAATACAGAGAATTCTGAATTTAAGGCTGTCGAAGCATATAAATTCTCTAAACCTAACAACAACAAGGTAACCTTAAAGTTAATACTTGAGACACCTGAAGAGGCCAAACTTGTGTGTCAAAATGGCTTCAAATGTTTTGGCACCAGATGTACACCTGACCAAATCTCTCTTGAACGATTTATCAGTGTGACACAATGTTTTAAATGTTATGCCTTTGGTCATACCACCAACAAATGCAGTACTCAAGGGCAGATTTGCAGCATTTGCTCTGGCCAACATTCTTATAGAGATTGTACTAATAAAAATACACCCAAATGTGTCCTATGCAATGGAAAACACCATGCTGTTTCTGCTATCTGTCCTGAGAGGAAAAATGAAATGCAGAAAATTATTGAAGCTAAGAAACTGTCCACTTCTAAGAAGACCACTCCCCAGGCACCGCCAACGATGTCCCAAACTTCCTTCCCAGCTCTTCCTGGATCTAGTGGGACTCCTCATGTCTCTACCACTGGTTCCAATGAACATTAAAATGGTATAAAATACCGACAGATTGTTAGGTAAGACACATATGCAACAGTTAGGTATCTTTATTTCGAAACGTTTCGCCTACACAGTAGGCTTCTTCAGTCGAGTACAGAAAAGTTGATAGAAGCAGAAGATACTTGAAGACGATGTAATCAGTCCATCACCCTTAAAGTTTTGAGGTGGTCAGTCCCTCAGTCTGGAGAAGAGCATTGTTCCGTTGTCTGAAACAATATGAAGTTGAAGTGACAGGATGGAGCCTTTATATAGTGCCAGGAGGTGAGACGTAGGTTGCTTTGGGAGGGCAGGTTCCTCTCAAACCCAGCCGTTCTCACTAGTAGAGGTCGAAGTTGATGGTCTGTACCAAGATACCCTTGTGTTGCAGTGTCTGACAGAATGAACATTAAAATGGTATAAAATACCGACAGATTGTTAGGTAAGACACATATGCAACAGTTAGGTATCTTTATTTCGAAACGTTTCGCCTACACAGTAGGCTTCTTCAGTCGAGACCCCTCAAGGAAGGCTCCTTGACGCTGGTGAGGGGCTCTTGATCTAGGGAATTGGATCTGTGCTCCAGTTCCCTGAATTAAGCCTGAATGCCTTCCATCCCCCCATAGGCGCTGTATAATCCTACGGGTTTAGTGCTTCCCCCTTGATTATAATAATAATAATCTTCAGTCGAGTACAGAAAAGTTGATAGAAGCAGAAGATACTTGAAGACGATGTAATCAGTCCATCACCCTTAAAGTTTTGAGGTGGTCAGTCCCTCAGTCTGGAGAAGAGCATTGTTCCGTTGTCTGAAACAATATGAAGTTGAAGTGACAGGATGGAGCCTTTATATAGTGCCAGGAGGTGAGACGTAGGTTGCTTTGGGAGGGCAGGTCCCTCTCAAACCCAGCCGTTCTCACTAGTAGAGGTCGAAGTTGATGGTCTGTACCAAGATACCCTTGTGTTGCAGTGTCTGACAGAATGAACATTAAAATGGTATAAAATACCGACAGATTGTTAGGTAAGACACATATGCAAACAGTTAGGTATCTTTTATTTCGAAACGTTTCGCCTACACAGTAGGCTTCTTCAGTCGAGTACAGAAAAGTTGATAGAAGCAGAAGATACTTGAAGACGATGTAATCAGTCCATCAAGTATCTTCTGCTTCTATCAACTTTTCTGTACTCGACTGAAGAAGCCTACTGTGTAGGCGAAACGTTTCGAAATAAAGATACCTAACTGTTGCATATGTGTCTTACCTAACAATCTGTCGGTATTTTATACCATTTTAATGTTCATTCTGTCAGACACTGCAACACAAGGGTATCTTGGTACAGACCATCAACTTCGACCTCTACTAGTGAGAACGGCTGGGTTTGAGAGGGACCTGCCCTCCAAAGCAACCTACGTCTCACCTCCTGGCACTATATAAAGGCTCCATCCTGTCACTTCAACTTCATATTGTTTCAGACAACGGAACAATGCTCTTCTCCAGACTGAGGGACTGACCACCTCAAAACTTTAAGGGTGATGGACTGATTACATCGTCTTCAAGTATCTTCTGCTTCTATCAACTTTTCTGTACTCGACTGAAGAAGCCTACTGTGTAGGCGAAACGTTTCGAAATAAAGATACCTAACTGTTGCATATGTGTCTTACCTAACAATCTGTCGGTATTTTATACCATTTTAATGTTCATTCTGTCAGACACTGCAACACAAGGGTATCTTGGTACAGACCATCAACTTCGACCTCTACTAGTGAGAACGGCTGGGTTTGAGAGGGACCTGCCCTCCCAAAGCAACCTACGTCTCACCTCCTGGCACTATATAAAGGCTCCATCCTGTCACTTCAACTTCATATTGTTTCAGACAACGGAACAATGCTCTTCTCCAGACTGAGGGACTGACCACCTCAAAACTTTAAGGGTGATGGACTGATTACATCGTCTTCAAGTATCTTCTGCTTCTATCAACTTTTCTGTACTCGACTGAAGAAGCCTACTGTGTAGGCGAAACGTTTCGAAATAAAGATACCTAACTGTTTCATATGTGTCTTACCTAACAATCTGTCGGTATTTTATTATACCATTTTTAATGTTCTTCTGTTCAGACTCTTGCAACACATTGGGTATCTTGGTACAGACCATAACTTCGACCTCTACTGTGAGAACGGCTGAGCGCTTTGAGAGGCGACCTCGCCTACCAAAGCAACCTACGTCTAACTCCTGGCACTATATAAAGGCTCCATCCTGTCACTTCAACTTCATATTGTTTCAGACACGGATAACAATGCTCTTTCCAGATGAGGGACTGACCACCTCAAAACTTTAAGGGTGATGGACTGATTAAATCGTCCTTCAAGTTTCTTCTGCTTTCTAATCAACTTTTCTGTTACTCGGACTGAAGAAGCCTACTGTGTAGGCGAAAACGTTCGAAAAAGAAAGTACTAACTGTGCATATGTGTCTTACCTTAACATGGTTCCAATGTTTGGTTGCTGCCCCTTTTGGAAAGTGCCCAATCTACCCTCACTACAACAACACAAAGCAACAAACAAGGTTCAGCTCAACTTCCATGTCTCTGTATCCTCAGCCGGGGATATGGACTAGAGCACAACCTAATGTATATGATGGCCAAAGACATAGCAGGATGGGACAGTATCTATTGCTTCTAAAGTTTTAAATGATTTGTTATTGGATTAATGGGATCATCCATTACTATCCTGCCTCAAAATGTTTAAGCCGATTATGCCTAACCTTCTCATAACAAGAAGTATGTTCCAACACAAATAACCAACACATAAAAGAGAAGAAGCTATACAAACGACGTTTCGGTCCGATTGGACCATTGACAATGGTCCACACTGACAGAGGTGGCGCCAGGACGGTATATATATAGGGCAGGAGAGGTGGAGGTAGTAGTAGTAGTGTAGTAGTAGTCTAGAATAGTATATAATACGACAGGATGAAAGGACACATGCACAACACCCGGGATCCCACCGTAGACATTTCGCTTCAGCCAGGCATGGATGGCGAAACGTCACAACAAAGGACAACCAGACGGCCGAATGTGTTAATTTCATCAGTAGTTGTAGTAGAAGAAGAAGAGGTTGTAGTAGTGGTAGTGTAGAAGTGGGAAATAAGGAAGACGAGCCAGTCAAATAAAAAGGAAGGGGAGCACTGCAAGAGAGGCTAGAAACACCAGAGGGAGAGACAAGCGCACAGCGGTGCTGAAAGGGGAAGTGGTTGAATAAAATAAAATGAAGATGGAACTGAAAACACGAGCGGAGAGAGAAAGAAAGACACCCAGAGGTGAAAAGGATGAGAGGAAAGTGGGAAGAGGAAGAAGAAATAGATGAAGAGATAGAAGAAGAAATTGAGGATTCAGGTAAGTCACGGGTGTTCTGAAGTTTGGAGCATTTTACAAATGTAGTGGGAGAGGAAGGCATCTACAGAGTCGAAGCCGGGCTAAGGTTCATACAAGGAAAGTTGTTGTATTAGAGAGAGGATTCATCTTATACGGCGACTGTTCGAGTTGGAAGTAGTAGGGGAAGACAGTTTAGAGACGACAGTCAATGGGATGGCATGATCTCTGACACGTGGACAGAAAAGAGCATTGTTAGTGTCGGCAAGCCTAACACTATTTTTTTTATTTTTGGCTCCCTAATGTCTGCAGAAAGAGATCGACCAGTTTCTCCGAAGTATTGAAGAGGACAGGAGGAGGCAAGAAATTGAGTAGACACAGGAACATCTGTAGAGGGAGGAGAAGGTATGAACGTGATTAGTGGAAGAGTGTTAAGACTGGCGGAAGGTAAGCTTGATGTCTAAGGGGACGGGAGAATTGTGAGATTAGAAGACCGGAAATGTAGGAAGGCAGAGGATAGAAAGAGTTCCCATGAGTAGTGAGTTTGGGAGAGAAGAAATTGCGTTTAGCGTGAGAGGCAGAGTCTATGAAATGGGAAGGGTAGCAAGACGGGAGACGAAATTATGATAGGTGGAATTTATGCTGTCCGATCTGTGATCCCCCAGTTCCTTCCAGGCAGATATTTCCAATTCTTCATAATTCGTTCTCCGTCTTGGTACCCTCCATTTCATAGACTCTGCCATCTCACGTTCCTAACGCAATTTTCTTCTCTCCCAAAAACTCTCTACTCATGGGAACTCTTCTATGATGACATAGAATCAGTAATGATGATTGGTCAAAGCCTCAGTCGTCAGAGGTTGCTTTAGCGCCATTAGGATTGCAAACCAATTCAGTTTTGCAGTGTAGACGCCAGTTGTTAATTCTTATGCCTAACTAACAAATTTGTTATCGTTCGTAATAGGGAGGTGGCAACAAGAGCAAGATGCAGCCTGCCAGAAGACTCTGTTTGATCCATCAGTGTATATAACTTGTGATAACTTGTTTTTTTTTTTAAAACTACCCGCTAGGGTGAGGAATTTTTTATTGTGCAGTTGCTATAACAAGAGATTTATGATAGGGAATTACTAGCCAATGAGCTTTCGTAGGGAGGAACTTGTAAGGTATGTGATATTAAATGAACACATCTTCCATGGAGGGGTGAAATGCTCTTGTTGCCTACAGTGATACAGTTCATGCAGGTTATAAAATTTAATGCAATTGCACGTTTTCACAATCCATTTAGATCGGTGTGTATTTACCTCTAGACACTTGGTAAGATTCACTGTGACAGTGTCTGGTTCGTTTCTCAACATTCTAATACCGAGTACAGTGTTAATTTCAACAATCCTATCACTGATAGATTGAGTGGTGACCTGTACTTTGAGTGCTGACCTATACTTAACTCTGTGAAGAAGTGTCTTGTTTGCTCCCGTGGACTGAACCAAGATGACCTCCATCGAGCAACTTTACCAGCAACTTAAGGAAGAATTGAGGGCAGCGAAGATGGATATACGGCGATTGACCGAGGAAAACAAGAGGATTCGTAGTAGTCCTCCTGTTTCGAGTCCTCAGGTCAAGAAGGGATCGTGGTCTGTGGCTGGACAGCAGGGGACGACGAAGTTGACGATCAAGAAGACGAATGGAAAGCCAGAAACGATGAAGAAGAAAGAGACTGCTGTGGAAACTCCCGTGGAAACCTCCAACGCATTCTCGGTGCTCCCCGACGAAGGGTGAGTCTACTACTGGGATCGTCACGACGAACGACAACAAGGAAGGTAAGAATATTGTTGTTGGTGGGGATAGCCAGGTTAGATACATGGATAGGGCATTCTTCTTGAAGGACAGGAGTAGGAGACAAAGGGTATGCTTTCCTGGGGGCTGGGATGGAGGACATTGTTAGCCGGCTTGACAACATCATGAACGGAAATTTGGGATCAATCTATTATTTGCCTCAGTGTGGAGGCAATGATGTAGGCAAGCGTAGAAGTGAGGATTTAGTTAGAAAGTTCAGGACGCTATAGACATGATTAGGAAGGGGGGGGCGCCCTGTTATATTGGCATTTTGCCAAGAAGAGGTGTTGGTAATGAATGGTTTTTGTCCAGAGCAATTGGTATTAATTGTTGGCGGATTAAACACTGTAAGGATAATGCAGTACCATTCATTGACAACTGGGAAAAACTTCTATGGCCCGAAATGACATGTATGCCAGGGATGGGGTTCACTTATCCAGGGCAGGGTGTGGGTTTTCTTGCTAACTCAGTTGAGGGGGTTGTTAGGACTTTAAACTAGGATTAGTTAGAGGTATGGGTTTAGAAATAATTAATAATGGGTATGGATATATTGACTTATGCTTGATATTAAGAATCTTAATAGTAACTGTCATGTTTGTAACTCTGGGGAATGATAATTTTTGAAATTGTGTAAAAAAAAAGATGAATAGGAAAAATGTGCAGAAGAAAAAACATATGATGGTTTTTTTATGCTAACAGTCGAAGTGCAAGAAATAAAATTTAAAGAACTACGTTTGGTAGCATGTGCTGGGAACTTTGATATCATTGCATTAACTGAAACGTGGTTGATTTAAAGAGTCGGGGTATGACTGCTGAGTGTAATATTCAGGGAATTTAAGTTATTCAATGTGGATAGATGTAATGGGAAGGGGGGAGGATTTGTTTGTATGTTCGGGGGAAAATATTAATTTTTGGGCAAAAAAAAAGGGGTTTAAAAAAATTAGAGGGCATTTAAACAGGTCTTTTTGGGTAGGGGGTTCGGGGGGAGGGTCAAGAAAAATAATTCTGGTGAAATTATTCCGCCCCCCCAGGTTTTGGTTTCAGGGTTTAGAGGGGGGACTTTTTTGGGGGGACAAAAATTGTTAGGGCTTCTGGACACAGTAAGTAGTAATAGTGGGTGACTTTAACTTTACCCAAAATTTGACTGGAATTCTTTGACAGGTAATTTGAGTCCGGGTGACTTCAGGGAAAAATGTTCGGGGAATGTTTTCTAAACAGGGTGTAACTAAACCCTACCAGGGGTAAAAATTTGTAGACTGTTTGTAAAATTTGGAAACACGGGTAAATTAATCGGGGAGATAACTGAAGAGTTGGGTTTGCAAGTGATCAAAAAACCCATCACCTTTATTTTTAAATTTGGGGGAATTTGCAAGAATAATGATAATACAGAAAAAAAACCCCGTTTTTTCGTTCTGCCGATTATAATGGACTTGGGGAAACATTTTTCTAATTTTGATTGGGGTTATCTGCTAATGATTTTATTGACGATAAAATACTTATGAAAAAGAAGGGTTGCTTTTATGATTGTTTTCTTAATAATGTACACAGTCCCCAGAGTTATAAAATTCCCCAGGGGAGAAATTAGATCTAAAAATTTAACGATAAAATTTGGGTTAACAGGAGGTTTTAAAAGCATCTTTTGGGGGGGAAAAAGGGGAAAATTTTTAGGCGCATCGGGAAGAGGAGGGGTTTAAAAACCCTTTCTGCCCAAAATGTTCAGCTTAAAGAGAAGAAAAAAAAAGGCGATTAGAAAGGTTAAAGGACTATGAAATTAGGTCGCTAATGAATCAAAGACTAATCCAAAGGGGTTCTTTCAATGTATAGGAGGGAAGGTAAAGGGGAAAAAGTAGGACCTCGGGAAATTTTGGGGAATGGAAAGCTGACGGATAATGAACGGGAAATTTTGTTTTTTTTAAATGCTATTTTTTTGTCAGTTTTTAAAAGGAAGATTTTAAATGGGATTCAGTTTTAACAATTATTATTTCCCTGATGAATTTAGTTAACAAATTATTATGTCCGGGGGGACTTTGGGTTTATTAAAAGAAAAAGAAAAAACTGAAACAAAAAAACCCCCGGGAAACCAAAGAGTTTTTTTCAAGGGTACTTAAGGAATGCAAGATGGAGTTTAAAGTAGCTTTAACGAGTGTACAATGCGTCCATTTTTACCAGTTTTGGGGTGAGATGTGGAAGAGGGGCTTTTTGTGGTTACTATATTAAAATAAAGGGGAAATTAAATTCCCCCTCCTTCAAATTCCCGCCCAAATAAGTGACTCTTAGTGGGCAAGTTATTAAAAATCAATTATAGCTGACTTTTTTCAGAAGTCACCTTAAAGGCATAACTTGAAAAATAAAACTCAGCATGGATTCACGAGAGGTCGTTCCTGCCGGGACAAACTTACGGACGTTCTTAAATTGAAAATTTGAGGGGTTGCAGTGATAAGGAATTTGTTATTGTTTTTTTGGATTTTATTTTAAAGCCTTCGCCAAAATTTACCTCAAAAAGGAACTTTTTAAGAAAAGTGGCAGCTCATGGTATAGGAGGTAAAGTTCTAGCTTGGATTGAGGCTGGTTCCCAATGAAAGCAGGGAGTTAATTAATGGGGAAAAATTTAAAGGGGGAAATTATTCACTAGTGGCTTTCCCAAGGATCAGTTTTAGGCCCTCTCTTTGTTTTAATTTACTTAATGCCCTTTTGGATAAAAGGGGTTTTACTAGTGACATGATAAATTTGCTGATGAAAACAAAGATTAGGCCGTAAATTCACTTGAGGAGGATATCAATGAATCCAGGACGATTTGACAAATTAATGGGTTTTGGGTTTGGGAAAAGGGAGAAATGAAGTTTAATTGGATAAGTGTAAGGTACTTGCCCCTTTGGGAAAGAAAAAAAACCCCCGAAGCTTTTAAAAATTTGGTGAAATAGAGCTTGGTCATAAAAGAATTTTGAAAAAGCTTTGGGGGTCATGGTAAGCAGAAAAAACTAAAGCCCCAAAACAGCAGTGCTCAGTGGCGCAAAAAAAGGCCCAAAGATTTTCTTTTGGGTTTTCTAAGAAATATAAGTAAAAGAAGTCCCAAAAAATTTTTTTACGCTTTTATTTCATCCTAGTGAGGGGCCCCCTTTAGATTATTTCTGCTCAGTTTTGGTCCCTTACTACAGGATTTGGGCATAGACTCATTTGAGGGAAAATACAGAGAAAAAATGGGCTAAAAAAAAATTTTCTGTGTAAAGGGAAACCCCCGTATGGGGGATAGACTTTTAAAACCCTTTAAAATTTTCCCCTCTCTGGAGGGCTTGATTTTAATGAGGGGAGATATCATTGAAAATGTTTAAGTGGATGAGGGCATAAACAAGGGAGACTTTAAAAAAAATAGAGGGTGTCGAACCAGGTTTAAAAAAAAGGGAATTTAAAGGATTTAAGTTGGATAAATTTAGGTTTTTGAAAAAAAATTGGTTAAATATGGGGTTTTTTTAAAAGAGTTGTAAAATGGGGTGGAACTATTTCCGGGGGGGGATAGAGGTTTTTGGGCCCCTTTGGGGAGCTTTTAAAAAGAGAATGGACAAATATATGAGTGGGAGGGGCTGGGTTTTTTTTTGGGGTTTTTAAAGGGGGGGAGGGGGAGTTATTTCTTGGTGCTTTTTGGTAGATGTTTCCCTTTTTATAAGGACCCGTGTATGGGCCCGTAGGCCCTTTTGCAAATGTTCCCAAAATTCTTATGTTCTTATTTTTCTTATGATCCCAGAAATACCAAGCTCCTTTTCCCCATGTTTAAAAAACTTTTGTGACTGGGACAGCCAAAAAATAAAACCTGGAAAAGCTTTTATTTTTTCATTAAACCAAGGGTTTGGAGAGAAATTTTTTCTAGCTAATATAAAAAAGGGAAACGCTTTAAACAATTAAGGACCCAAAATAGGCTATGTACATCATTTTCACGATTCTCACATTTCCCCCATAGTTTGGGTTTGTTTGCCGCAAAAAAGCTTTGAGAGTTTTAGCCCAGCTTTTTTATTTCTTGTTTTTGTTGTGGTATAGGGGGGTTTGTTAAAAAGGGGACATCTTTCACCCAAAATTTCTGAAAGTTTTTAAAATTTGCTAAAGATTTTTTTTCCCCCCCCCCCCCTGCAAATGGGTGGGTGGGGGGTGGGCGTTTGCTTGTTTAAAAACTTTGTTTTTTGAGGAAGATTTTAAGGGGCTAGCGATTAAAATTGCTTGAACTTTATTAAGAATGGTATTCATCTTTTTTTGGGGCCCCGTTGGGATGGATCATGGAAACAGCATAGCTTTTAGCTATATGTTTAGGTGGGCAGGTTAGAGCCCTTTTTTATAGCATTAAAAAGAATAATAAAATTTTCATGGGACTAAAAACTCCTCCCCCCGGTGTACCCAAAGACATTTCTTTTTGAATCATTTTGAAGCCTTTGGGTAAAGGAAGAGGATACTCTATTTGACGGTTTCCAATTTTAAACAGGTAAGTACCACCAAAAATTCTTTTGGTAGTTCATTTTAGTATACCCGGGTTTGGTTTGCAATATCATAAAAGCAGATTTTTTTGATCCAAAAAAAAGTGGTAAAAAAATAGTAGGGTGTGTGTGCAGTGAGAAAAGGGGGAAATTTTAAATTCTGGAAATTTAGGGCACTTAGGGAGCGTATGGGAATCCCCCTTTTTTCAGGG
The DNA here is from genome assembly GCF_026875155.1 of Cherax quadricarinatus. NCBI lineage: Eukaryota > Metazoa > Arthropoda > Malacostraca > Decapoda > Parastacidae > Cherax > Cherax quadricarinatus. The sequence goes on from NC_069427.1 coordinate 41,454,510, forward strand.
AAAGTTTTGCCCCCGTGGCTTATCTGTCCAAAAACAAAGAGGAGGGATAAGGAGGGGGGAAAAGAGGTAATCAGTCCCTCAACCTGGAGTCGAAGTGTTCGTCCCTCAATCTTGTAGAATTTTTCAGCATAGGGCCCTAGGGCGTGGCTTTTTATACTGTAGTGAGTGCGTGAAGAGAGGAGGGGGGTCATAGTGGTACCCTCCACTTTGTCGAAGTTGGTCTTGTCCCAAAAGGGTTTAATAAATGTTGAAAAATTTTTTTGTTTAAAAAGTCCCGGGGGCGGGGTGTCAAAAAATTCATCACAAAATGTAGACATGCGCATCATTGGGATCTTGTTACAAAGAATTTTCAACATTGTTTAAACCCTTTGGGGCGAAGGGCCTACTTCGACTAGTGGGATGGACCATTGACCCCCCCTCCATTGTTACGTCAACCCCACTACAGTATATAAGCCACCCTTTACGGCCCTTGCTGTAAATTCCACAAGATTGAAAGGGGTGAACACATCGACTCCGGTTGAGGGGATGATTCCCCCATTCTCCTCCTCCTTATGCCTTCCTCTTTGTATTGGATGATTTAAGCCACTGTTTTGGGGAAAAGTTTTTCCGGGAATTTAAAAATTCCCTACGTGGGTTTTGTGTCTCAATCTTCAAAAATTGTCGGTTTTTCAAACCCTTTATCACAATGTCGGGAAAGCAGATCATGGGATTTTTGTTACAAAGAATTCTTTTAACACTTGTTCAACCCTTTTTACGAAGGGGCCTATTCGGGCTAGGGGGTGGTTCCCCTATGACCCCCCCTCATCTGTTTAGGGCACTCAAATACAAATATATAAGCCCGTCTACGGCCCTTTGTGTAATTCTAAAGGGTTGATGGATGGAAAAACATCGGGTCCAGGTTTAGGGACTGATTTCCCCATTTTTCCTCCTTTTCCCAAAGCTTCCTCTTTGTATTTGGGCGATGAAGCCCCTGTGTGGGGGAAAAAAGTTTCCTGAATAAAGATTCCCATACGCTGCATAAGTGTCTCAATCTTCAACTTGTCGGTTTTTCAAACCATTCATCACACAGGAAATACAGTTCTGCACACTTTTACCTTTCATGAACCCATAGAGGTAGGGGGAAAGTTGATGTCTGATTCTGTAGCACAGTCTGTTAAGCATCATTCTTTCAGAACCAGACACTGTCACAGTGAATCTTACCAAGTGTCTAGAGGTAAATACACACAGATCTAAATGGATTGTGAAAACGTGCAATTGCATTAAGTTTTATAACCTGTATGAACTGTATCACTGTAGGCCACAAGAGCATTTCACCCCTCCATGGAAGATGTGTTCATTTAATATCACATACCTACAAGTCCCTCCCAAGAAGCTCATTGCTAGTAATCCCTTCCTTAAATCTCTTGTTAGAGCAACTGCTCAAGAAGAAATTTTTCGCCTAGCTGGTAGTAATAAGTTATCACAAGTTATATACACTGATGGATCTAAACAGGAGTCTTCTGGCAGGGCTGCATCTGCTCTTGTTGCCACCTCCCTAGTTAAGAACGATAATAAATTTGTTGAGTTAGGCATAAGAATTAACAACTGGGCGTCTACACTGCAAACTGAATTGTTTGCAATCCTAATGGCGCTAAAGCTAACCTATGACACTGAGCTTGACTCTATCATCATTACTGATTCTATGTCATCATTGAAGGCTCTTGGCTCATATAATGACTCCAACAACATGCTCATTGGGGAAGCCAGGTATAGATACTCAAAAATTAGGGACAAAGGAATTAATGTACAATTGCTATGGATCCCATCACACATTGGATTACTCCTTCATGATAAAGTTGATATGTTAGCCAAGAAGAGTATCCAGAAGGAGAACGTAGAATATACTTTGGTATAACTGTGTCTAGCATTAGGAATAATATTAGGAGAGAAGTAAATAATGAAGATGATTGTTATAGGAATGCAGTTAGAAGCCTGAGTAGATCTATAACCCACTATGATAACATGAATGTAGATAAGTATGTTTATGGAGCAACTTGCAATGTGAACAGACTGACTGATGTTTGTAGTGGCCAGGCTTAGGCTTGGTTACAAGTACTTCTGGCAGTTTGGGGAGACACACAGATGATGATCAAACTAAATGTAAATTATGTGATCAGGCATATGGTCACTCTCTTGAACACTATGTGCTTAATTGTCCACTTATTGAGGAATACAGAGACAGACAGTATAATAACCTATGTGACATGTCAAGATATCTTATTAATGAAAATAAGATACCAGATATACTAAGCAAATTTCCTAAATTTGCTTGTAACAGAATAAGTGAACTATAGATATGTAGATATAAATCCATATGTATTCCTGTTAACCCTTTGGGGCCTAGTTCCTAGGCCTTTTGTGTATCCACATGCTCTCGCGCTACCGTCCACAGGATGGATATGGGGTGCACAATAAACTAGCCACTTCGGTGGCAAAATCTAATCTCTCCAGGAGCAGTTGATCGACCTTTGGTTAATGCATATCTAATTCATACTCGGTAAAGAGGCAATCAAACCCCCTCATATTTTGGCTATAAATTATCAGTTTCAACATTTTTCAGGAAGTACTCTCTAAATTTTTTCTAATATGAGATGGAAGGCTTTCATGCCTGGATGTATTGGACCAGTCATTTATGAGGTCATTTGCTTTTTCAAGAGGAAAGGGATGAGCAACATTGCCAGTCTTTTTCCCGGTTATTTTTTTATTACCTTTCCAAGCCAAACTCAAAGGGGTGGACCCTTTTAAACCACTAACAAACTGTTCCCATTCCTGTTGCCTAAGGGTTTTTCCTTTCTATACCTTTTCATTTGTTAGGCGTTGGAACGTTTTGAAAAGGGACTGGGGTTCTACATTCCGGTATGCTTTACCAATCCTCTGGCTGCAGGTGTTAGATTGCGCAGCTGTGGATCATTATAGTATTTACATTGGTTTTTTATTGTTATTTATAGTGGAGGGTTTTTGTTTCCTATTCCTGCCCACTTGATCTGTGAGAACACTCTCAATAGTGGTAATTAAAATCATTAAATTTTTGTGTGCCAATGGGCTCGTAATTCTTATACCATTGATCCAAGTGGTTAATAAAGTTGTCTCTGTGTTCTGGTTTGAGATATAGTTTCCTCCTTCTGTATTTAGCTCCTTGATTGCTGGAGATGTGATCAAGATTGACAGTTGTTAGTTTGGGAAGTGATCAGATAGAAGATCATCAACTATGACAGAGTCATGCATGTATATGATGTATTAAATCCAAGACACAGATCTAGTATGCCACCATATATTGTGTGAGTAGG
>NC_069427.1:41458335-41474649 GCF_026875155.1 Cherax quadricarinatus
ATTTTGGGGAAATTTGGCATTTTTGGAGGGATATGTTGTGTATCTTTATAGTATATGCTTCCAAACTTTTTGTATTCTGAGCACCTCTGCAAAAGCAGTGATAATGTGTAGTGTGGTGAAAGTGTTGAATGATGATGAAAGTATTTTCTTTTGGGGATTTTCTTTCTTTTTTGGGTCACCCTGCCTCGGTGGGAGACGACCGACTTGTTGAAGAAGTCTGTTGAGGGGTTGTTGAGGGGGTTTAGTCATTTAGAGGAGGGACCAAAGTAGAATGACATGGAAAGCTTATAAATCTATAGGGAAGGAAGGAGGGGGTAGGGGTGTCCTCGAAAGGGTTGGAAAGGGGGGGTTTAAAGGAGGTTTTGTGGGCGAGGGGCTTGGACTTCCAGCAAGCGTACATGAGCGTGTTGGGACAGGAGTGAATGGAGACGAATGTATTTGGGACCTGACGATCTGTTGGAGTGTGAGCAGGGTAATATTTAGTGAAGGGATTCAGGGAAACTGGCTATTTTCATATAGTCGGACTTGATCCTGGAATGGGAAGTAAAATTTGCCTGCACTCCAAAGGAGGGGTTTGGGATATTGGCAGTTTGGAGGGATATGTTGGTATCTTTATACGAAAAAGCTTCTAAGCTGTTGTATTCTGAGCACCTCTGCAAAAAGCAGTGATAATGTGCGAGTGTGGTGAAAGTGTTGAATGATGAAAGTATTTTCTTTTTGGGGATTTTCTTTCTTTTTTTGGGTAAACCCTGCCTCGGTGGGAGACGGCCGACTTGTTGGAAAAAAAAAAAAAGTTGAGTATACCTGGTAAAGTGTAGGGTAGAGTTATTATTGAAAGAATTAAGAGTAAGACGGAGAATAGGATAGAGATGAACAAGGAGGCTTTAGGAAAGGTAGGGGGTGTGTGGGACTAGGTGTTTACAGTAAAAACATATAAGTGAACAGTATTTAGAAAAAGGTTTAAAAGAGGTCTTTGTGGCATTTATGGATTTGGAAAAGGCTTTATGACAGGGTGGATAGGGGGGCAATGTGGCAGATGTTGCAGGTTTTATGGTGTAGGAGTGTGAGGGAAAAGTTCAATAGATAGGAGTAGAGATATAGAAAACGATAGTTTCATTACGGCTACTAGTTAAGGTTTAGGGTAAGTCAAGCTCCCGCCTTTTTTCCCCCCTCCCCGAAAGTGATAGTTTCATTGCCGGCTACTAGTTAAGGAAGGGTGAGTCACGCTCCCGTTTTTTCCCGCCTTTTCTCCCCACCCCTAAAGTGAGTTTGATTGTCAGCTGCTTGTTAACGTAGGGTCAGTCTAGCTCCCGCTATCCCTTCCCCTCCCTCTTCCCCCCCCCTCGAAAGGTGACGTGTGGGGCTCTGGTCAAACAATAAATCACTCGACTCACAGCCAACACTACTGAAAGTACATGCCTGCCTTGTATTCTAGTGGATTTATTGGTTAAAAGCTTCAGTTGTGACCAATAAAAAACTTAGTCCTTTCACCCTTTGCTCTATGTTGGAACTTTTGTAATAATCACCACGTCTTTTCAGTAATGTACATGCCATGGAGAGTGATTATTTAAGCAGTGGGTAACCTGTCTATCTTTCCAGCTTGGATGTCAGAGAGGGTCACTGGCAATCAACGAGCAGAAAAGGAGAAGGACTAACGTCCAGAGACTTCTCCATTTTGTATTGAAGTACCTGTGCACCTGTATGAAATTGCAGGACGTAACCCCTCATCATTGCAGCGGTAAGGAACCTGCATTCCTGTCATCGGGATATTATACTTACGGCAATAATCTGTGAAGATCTAGCCAGTGGTGGTCACCAACACCTGCGACCCCCCCCCCCCATCATCAGCAACGGCTACGATTTCAACAACAGTGTCACCAACACCAGACACCCATGTTTTATATACATTTAAATTAGCGTTGAATTCAGTTATTTATATTTTTCATTTTCTTTAAAAATAGGATTAATATTTCATATTTAAGTGTTTTACATTTTATATTTTCTATATAATAAAGTGTTTATGTTTGTCTGTTATTATTTCTTTTTCTATTCACTAATTTTCCTGAGGAGGAGCCAGCCTGAGTAATACTGACTGAAGTTGTTACAGGGCTGAGTAAGCCTTCACAAGGAGGTAGGTTACTGAAAGCAGTGAAAAGTTTTTACGAGGATAGTGAGGCTCAAGTTAGAGTATGTAGGAAAGAGGGAAATTATTTCCCAGTAAAAGTAGGCCTTAGACAAGGATGTGTGATGTCACCATGGTTGTTTAACCCTTTGACTGTCACCGTCGTATATGTACGTCATAGGAGATATGGTGTTTGACGTATCTATACGAATTTCTAGTGGCTTCAAATCAAGCAGGAGAAAGCTGGTAGGCCCACATGTGAGAGAATGGGTCTCCATGGTCAGTGTGCACCATATAAAAAAAATCGGGGAGCCAGTGGTGCATTGTGGGAATACCATTTCAGTCGTCCTTTTTCAGCATGTCTAGCGGTAAGAAATATGTGACTTCCCTTCAAATCTGGGACTCTTCTCTTCCCAAGTGATGCTCTAACATGATGGAAGTGTCAATGAAGATCAATTTCATGATTTGGAGGAGTTTGAGACCAAAAGCAATGGAGGAGGAGGAGGAGGAAGAGGAGGAGGAAGAAGAGGAGGAGGAAGAAGAGGAGGAGGAAGGAAGGAGGAAAAGGAAGGAGGGAGGAGGAGGAAGGAGGGAGGGAGGAAAAAGGAGGGGGGGGAAGGAAAAAGAAGGGGGGAGGGAGGAAGGAGGGAGGGAGGAAGGAGGGGGGGAGGAAGAAGGAGGGGGGGAGGAGGAAGGAGGGAGGGAGGGAGGAAGGTGGAAGGAGGAGGAAGGTGGAAGGAGGAGGAAGAAGAAGAAGAAGAAGAAGAAGGAAGAAGAAGAAGGAAGAAGAAGAAGGAAGAAGAAGGGAAAGGAAAGAAGAAGAAGGAAGAAGAAGGAAAGGAAGAAGAAGGAAGAAGAAGAAGGAAAAGAAGAAAGAAGAAGAAGAAGGGAAAAAGAAGAAGAAGAAGGGAAAAAGAAAGAAGAAGACCTAATACCTAATAATAATAATATGTAAATAATATGTTCCCTTGAGGGGATGAAAAACAGTTCACCCCATGACAGTGACAAGATAAGGGGAGATAACATTGATAAGAGCTGACCTTTGATGAGCGTAAACGAGGGGGGGAGGAGGGGGGGCAGCTGTCCATCTGTCAAGAGCGAAGAAGAAAAAAAAGGGAAAAAGAAGAAAAAGAAGATGAAGAAGAAGAAGAAGTAAGAAGAAGAAGAAAAAAGAAGAAGAAAAAAGAAGAAGAAGAAGAAGAAGAAGAAGAAGAAGAAAAGAAGAAGAAGAAGAAAAAAAGAAGATAAGAAGAAGAAGAAGAAGAAGAAAAAGAAAAAAAGAAAGAAAGAAGAAGAAGAAGAAAGAAGAGAGAAGAAGAAGAAGAAAAAAGAAGAAAAAAAGAAGAAGAAGAAAGGAAGAAGAAGAAGAAAAAAGAAGAAGAAAGAAGAAGAGAAGAAGAAGAAGAAGAAGAAGAAGAAGAAGAAGAAGAAAAGAAGAAGAAGAAGAAAAAGAAGAAGAAGAAGAAGAAGAAGAAAAGGAAAAAGGGAAAAAGAAGAAAAAGAGAAGAAGAAGAAGAAGAAGAAGAAGAGAAAAAGAAAAATGAAAAAAGAAGAAAGAAGAAAAGAAAAAAGAAGAAGAAGAAAAGAGAAGAAAAAAAAGAAAAAGGGAAAGAAGAAAAAGAGAAGAAGAAGAAGAAGAAGAAGAAAAAAGAAGAAGAAGAAGAGAAGAAGAAGAAAAAAACAGGAGGAGGAGGAACATTTGTCTGTCTGTCTATTTTTTCTGTCTGCCAAACCCCCTGTCTACCCTTTCTAGCTCTGTCTCAGAGAGAGCCACAAGACAGTGTCATCATCACCTTTACTCACATCTTCAAGCAGATTTATAGCACTTTGTCTGGATTTTTTTGGGTTATCCTAGGTAATTTACACTATGTATAGTTGTATTTTTGTGTACCTGTGAGACAGAGATAGACCAGAGAGAGAGAAAGAGAGACCAGATTGAAAGAGATAGAATGGGGGAGAAAGATAATTAGATAGAATGGAGGGGGAAGCAGCATCGGACCCCATTGTTTTGACAGGCGGTATGGGGCAGTGACTAATGAGACTTATGTCATTTTGACAGCTGCCCACTCCTGACTCAAAACAATTATAAGCCACACACTAGCACACAAGACAAGCTTGCTAAAGGGGTTGATAATAGCAGTTTTATGAAAGTATTAGTGACTATATATGTGTATATATATTTTTAGAAACCCGAAAACAAGAAGGGAAGGCAGGAATGAAGGAAGGACTAGATTTAAAGGAAGGAAAAAAGTAATGAAGGAATGTAGGAAGAGAGGTGGAATGCCCTCCAGGTAGCCTCCAGGAAGGAAAGGAATGAAAGGGAAATTAGGAAGGAAGGATGACACACGACATTTACCTAGGATAGCTACATAACACACTGCCTGCTAATACTTTGAAGAAAACTGCTCAGACGAGGTGTTTTGTCTTTGCACATAAAAAAAAAACAAAAAAAAATGCACACACACTGATTTTATGTTGTGAGTTTTAAAACACCATTGTGTATGACACCATTTTATGTGTGAGAGTGTAAAACACCATTGTGTATGACACCATGTTTTAGTGTGAGAGTGTAAAACACCACTGTGTATGACACCATGTTTTATGTGTGAGAGTGTAAAACACCACTGGTGTATGACACCATGTTTTATGTGTGAGAGTGTAAACACCACTGTGTATGACACCATGTTTTATGTGTAAGAGTGTAAAAACCATTGTGTATGACACCATGTTTTATGTGTGAGAGTGTAAAACACCATTGTGTATGACACCATGTTTTATGTGTGAGAGTGTAAAACACCACTGTATGACACCATGTTTTAGTGTGAGAGTGTAAAACACCACTGTGTATGACACCATGTTTTATGTGTGAGGAGTGTAAAACACCACTGTGTATGACACCATGTTTTATGTGTGAGAGTGTAAAACACCACTGTGTATGACCACCATGTTTTATGTGTAAGAGTGTAAAACACCACTGTGTATGACACCATGTTTTATGTGTAAGAGTGTAAAACACCACTGTGTATGACACCATGTTTCACAGAGTTCCACAAGCTGCAGAACTTCTAGGAATATGTTCAGTGACTGTATATTGGTATATATATTATAGAACAATAGTAATAAACAATTTTTTGTATTGTTTTTGTAAACAAGTTTTGTAAACAATATATTGATAATTATGTTTGTGTGCTTATTGTGTTGTATACAACGAGTGTATATATGTACATTGCACCTTACTTTGGTCTCACAAGCCACATAAGTTATGTAAAAAAATAAAATAGTGAAAAAAACAACAAACCTTCAAATACAAGTACAGTGGACCCCCGCATAACGATGGCATCGCATAGCGATTTTTCCGCATAACGATTACTTTTATCGCAAAATTTTTGCCCCGCATACCGATTAAAAACCCGCATACCGATTTTCGTCCGAGACGCGTCCAATGTGCCCTCAGCCAGCCTCACATGTGCCGCTCCGTCCCATTGTTTACCAGCCAGCCTCCGCGGTAACATCCAAGCATACACTCGGAATATTTCGTATTATTACAGTATTTTCGGTGCTGTTTCTGGAAAATAAGTGACCATGGGCCCAAGAAAGCTTCTAGTGCCAACCCTACACCTCAAAGGGTAAGAATTACTATAGAGATGAAGAAAGAGATAATTGATAAGTATGAAAGTGGAGTGCGTATAGCCGACCTAGTCAAGCTGTACAAGAAACCCCAATCAACCATCGCTACTATTGTGGGCACCAGAAAGACAATCAAGGAAGCTGTTCTTGCCAAAGGTTCAACTGTGTTTTCGAAACAAAGATCGCAATTGATGGAAGATGTTGAGAGACTCTTATTGGTGTGGATAAATGAAAAACAGATAGCAGGAGATAGCGTCTCTCAAGCGATCATATGTGAAAGGCTAGGAAGTTGCATGAGGATTTAATTAAAAAAATGCCTGCAATAGTGATGATGTGAGTGAATTTAAGGCCAGCAAAGGTTGGTTTGAGAGATTTAAGAAGCGTAGTGGCATCCATAGTGTGATAAGGCATGGTGAGGCTGCCAGTTCGGACCACAAAGCGGCTGAAAAAATATGTGCAGGAATTCAAGGAGTACATAGAAAACTGAGGACTGAAACCTGAACAAAGTGTTTAATTGTGATGAAACAGGCCTGTTCTGGAAGAAAATGCCAAGCAGGACCTACATTACTCAGGAGGAAAAGGCACTCCCAGGACATAAGCCTATGAAAGACAGGCTTACTTGTTGATGTGTGCCAATGCTACTGGTGATTGCAAAGTGAAGCCTTTATTAGTGTATCACTCTGAAACTCCCAGAGCGTTCAGGCAAAAGAATGTCCTCAAGGATAATTTGTGTGTGCTGTGGAGGGCAAACAGTAAGGCATGGGTCACTAGGGATTTTTCTATAACTGGTTACACCATGCATTTGCCCACCCATGTGAAAAATTACCTAACTGAAAAGAAATTAGAACTTAAGTGCCTCCTGGTGTTAGACAATGCCCCTGGTCATCTACAGACGTGGCAGAGCGACTTTATGGGGACATGAGCTTCATTAAGGTGAAGTTTTTGCCTCCTAATACCACTCCTCTCCTGCAGCCCATGGACCAGCAGGTTATTTCCAACTTCAAGAAACTGTACACAAAAGCTCTGTTTGAAAGGTGCTTTGTAATGACCTCAGAAACTCAAACTGACTCTAAGAGAGTTTTGGAGAGATCACTTTAATATCCTCAATTGTGTAAACCTTATAGGTAAGGCTTGGGAGGAAGTGACAAAGAGGACCTTGAACTCTGCTTGGAAGAAACTGTGGCCAGAATGTGTAGACAAAAGGGATTTTGAAGGGTTTGAGGCTAACCCTGAGAATCCTGTGCCAGTTGAGGAATCCATTGTGGCATTGGGAAAGTCCTTGGGGTTGGAGGTTAGTGGGGAGGATGTGGAAGAGTTGGTGGAGGAGGACAATGAAGAATAACCACTGATGAGCTGCCTAGATCAACTTCAACAGCAAGAGGCCACACTGAGGAAATTGCTTCGGAGGAGGGGAGAGAGAAATTGAAGAAGTTGCCTACTTCAAAGATTAAGGAAATCTGTGCAAAGTGGCTTGAAGTGCAAACCTTCATGGATGAAAATCACCCTCACACAGCTATTGCAAGCCGTGCTGGTGATTATTACACTGACAATGTTGTGAAAACACTTTAGGCAAGTCATAAAGGAACGAGAGGTACAGGCCACTATGGACAGATATCTTGTGCGAAAAGAAGTCCAGTGACTCTGAAGCTGGCCCTAGTGGCATTAAAAGAAGAAGGGAAGTAACCCCAGAAAAGGACTTACTACCTCAAGTCCTAATGGAAGGGGATTCCCCTTCTAAACACTAACACACTCTCTCCCTCCTCCCATCCCATCAATCATCACCAGATCTTCAATAAAAGTAAGTGTCATTTAATTGTGCATGCCTTTTTCAGTTTGTGTGTATTAAAATTAACATTTCATGTGGTAAAAAAATTTTTTTTTCATACTTTTGGGCGTCTTGCACGGATTAATTTTATTTCCATTATTTCTTATGGGGAAAATTCATTCGCATACGATTATTTCGCATAACGATGAGCCCTCTTGCACGGATTAAAATCGTTAACCGGGGGTCCACTGTAAACTAAAGTTTACCGGGTGAGCGGCAGTCGCCGCTGTTGCCATACGCGGCTCATTTTCTGCAAACTTCATGCCTCTATATCTCGGTAAGTACTGATGGGAAATTTTTTTTTTTTGGGACTAAAACAATCAGAAAAATAATCTTAACATTTTCATAAGAAAAAATAATTTTTTTTTTCAAAATATTTTGCGACACCAGGAGCAACTTCAGGATTGGGCCCTTCGACAGTCAAGGGTTAATATATTTATAGATGAGGTTGTAAGAGAAGTAAATGCGAGGGTCTTGGCAAGAGGCATGGAGTTAAAAGATAAAAATCGCACAAAGTGGGAGTTGTCACAGTTGCTCTTTGCTGATGACACTGTGCTCTTGGGAGATTTGAAGAGAAGTTGCAGAGATTGGTGGATGAATTTGGTTAGGGTGTGCAAAAGAAAATTAAAAGTGAATACAGGAAAGAGTAAGGTTATGAGGATAACAAAAAGATTAGGTGATGAAAGATTGGATATCAGATTGGAGGGAGAGGAGTATGGAGGAGGTGAATGTATTCAGATATTTGGGAGTGGATGTGTCAACGGATGGGTCTATGAAAGATGAGGTGAATCATAGAATTGATGAGGGGAAAAGGGTGAGTGTGCAATTAGGAGTCTGAGGAGACAAAGAACTTTGTCCTTGGAGGCAAAGAGGGGAATGTATGAGAGTATAGTTTTACCAACGCTCTTATATGGGTGTGAAGCATGGGTGATGAATGTTGCCGCGAGGAGAAGGCTGGGGCAGTGGAGATGTCATATCTGAGGGCAATGTGTGGTGTGAATATAATGCAGAGAATTCGTAGTTTGGAAGTTAGGAGGAGGTACGGGATTACCAAAACTGTTGTCCAGACGGCTGAGGAAGGGTTGTTGAGGTGGTTCGGACATGTAGAGAGAATGGAGCGAAACAGTGACTTCAAGAGTGTATCAGTCTGTAGTGGAAGGAAGGCAAGGTAGGGGTCGGCCTAGGAAAGGTTGGAGGGAGGGGTTAAAGGAGGTTTTGTGTGCGAGGGGCTTGGACTTCCAGCAGGAAGGCATGCAGGAGCGTGTTTGATAGGAGTGAATGGAGACAAATGGTTTTTAATACTTGACGTGCTGTTGGAGTGTGAGCAAAGTAACATTTATGAAGGGGTTCAGGGAAACTGGCAGGCCGGACTTGAGTCCTCCTGGAGATGGGAAGTACAGTGCCTGCACTCTGAAGGAGGGGTGTTAATGTTGCAGTTTAAAAACTGTAGTGTAAGCACCTTTCGGCAAGACAGTGTGATGGAGTAAATGATGGTGAAAGTTTTTCTTTTTCAGGCCTCCCTGCCTTGGTGGGAATCGGCCAGTGTGATAATAAAAAAAAAAAAAAATCTTTAAGATCAACAACACACACTTAATGATTTTAATGTGTAGCTGCACACCAGCACAGGTACAAGATGTGGAGTTTAAAGCAGTTAAGTTCATATTTTATTCATTCTAGAGTGTATATCAGGGTTTTATGTTATTTACATATATTGTTTATGATGTCATATTAGATGAATTGTGATAGATAAGTAAGCTGTATAGCAATATTAGCATCATATAGAAGATGTGACAACTCTGCTTTGTGTGTAATGCCTGTTGGTTCATGAGCGGCTCTGAGACAGACAAGCAGACAAAGAGATACATAGGTAGACAGAAAGACACACACAGATAGACAAAGAGACACAGGTAGACAGAAAGACAGACGCAAGGTAGACAAAGATAGACACACACAGGGAGACAAACAGATACAGATAGATTTATGTGCAACAGTGAAAACAAATAGAGCGAGTTCGAGTGTAAGAGCATTTCTTGCCACAATCTCCAGTACAAAATTCAGATTTCCTCTTAGGGACCATGGCGAAATTTACTGTCCAGTTAGTACAGTTAATACAGTATGATGCTGCTGACAGGGCAGGGTAACTCAAACTGATGATGCATGCATGGCGCGTTGCCGCCGCGAGTATTGTCAAATATTGTACAGTGGTACGTATCAGCTGGCCCAGCCCAGCTGCCAGAAGTACGGTCGTAAGTTGGATGTTAGGTGTACTTCTTGTTTGGGGTAGACAGTAGCGGTATCAGGCAGTAAACAGTTAGGGATTATTTAGTTTGGCACGTCACCCTGTGGTTGTTGCGGGGTGACAGCTCGCTGTTGAGGGACAGGTACAGGTGTGGGCCCATACTTTCTTTACTATCTGCTTTATGACACTGAGGGTGAATTCCACATAGCGTTGTCGCTTCTCAGTCTATTTCTTTACATGTTGAAGGCACTGAGCATTGCAATATCTACAAGGTGGAAAAACACCTGTCAACTAGTCGCACATTGTTCGTATAGTCGACAACAGCAGCTGGCTTTACAAAATGTTCATTGGTGTCCCTGTTTACCAACTGTTCGTACCATCTTGTATCTGTGGATGGTTGACAGCAACGTCATGTCCCGTTTGTCATCCCACATCAGTGCCATGATGTCATTGGCATGAAATGCTTGTACTGCACCTTCAGCACTATCTCCAGTGAAACTTGGCATGTGTTTCCTATTTCTTCTCACTGTTCCACATATATCAGTATTGTTCACATGGAGGAAATCAGTGAGAATAGGGCTTGTATACCAGTTGTCTGTGTATAATATATGACCCTTGCCAAGTATGGCTCCATCTTGTGAACAACATCCCCAGAAATGCTCAACTTGCGCCTGGTATCGTCAAGTGTATTTTTCTGTGTAGATGGTGACATCCAACACAATACGAGTCTCACAGTCACACATGACATTTTTATACCAAAGCGATTATGTTTGCTTGGTATACATTGCTTGAATGACAGTTGTCCCTTGAACAGAATCAGGACTCGTCAACAACAATGTTCTTGAATGGATAAAAGTAGGCACGGAATTTTTGCTTCAGATACATAAAAACTTCTGGATTTTGTACAGAAGGTCACTTCTGCAGGGCGTATTCCTATCTGAGAAGTGCAAACATTTGTAGCAACAGTGAATTTTTACAGGGAAGGTGGTCACAGAAGACTGGAGTATGAAAGAAGTAGTCTGTGGACCAATAGTGTGCTATATTATTCTTATATGTATGTGGCATAAGCAGATAGTGCCAAGGAATACAGTGGTCTTCAATAATCGTCCGGCCTGAAAGTCGTCGATTTCGGAAATAGTCCGTTATTTCATCTAAACATTGGCGCGCAAATGGTCCGTTAACTCGCTAATCATCTTTTGTCCTGGATGCATACTCAAGGCTCTGAGCCGTTCTCAGCCAGTGAACGACGGTCCCCTCATGTGTTCATACGAAATATTTCATAATATTCCATTCATTTTAGTGCTTGCAAGTGCTAAATAAGCTACCATGGCTCCAAAGAAAGCTAGTGCCAAACTTTTGGTAAAGGTGAGAAATACGACTGAATTTAAGAAAAACATCATTGAACAATATGAAAGGAGCAAGAGTTTCAGCAGGAACAGCAACAGATCGCAGTTCAGAATCCTGCTGCAGAGGAAGAAGGAGGAGATGAAGAAGGTGCCTTCTTCAGAAATTAAGGAGATTTTTGAAATGTGGGGTAGAATGGAAAGATTTATGGAGAAACATCACCCCGAGAAGGATATTGCAAGCCATATCGGCAACTTGTACAGTGACAGTCTTGGCCCATTTTAGGGAAGTTTTAAAGAGACGCCAGAAAACAGAGCTCTCTGGACACTTTTTTTTTGCGAGACAGGACTCCAGTGACTCTCAAGCTGGTCCTAGTGGCATTAAGAAACAGAGAAGAGAAGTAACCCCAGAAAAGCACTTGGTACCTGAGGTGTTGATGGAAGAGGATTCCCCTTCCAAACAGTAATTTAATGTCTCTCCTCCTTCAGTCTTCCATACACTAAGAGAATTGCCAATAAAGGTAAGTGTTATGCAGTTAATGTTTCATTCATCATATGCCATTGTATTGTTTATGTACTACATCTATATTTCATGTAAAAACAATTTTTTTAATACTTCTGGGCTCAGGAACGGATTAATTGTATTTACATTATTTCTTATGGCGAAAATTGGTTCGAAAATCGTCTATTTCGATAATAGTCCCACTTCCAGGAACGGATTATGGACGATAATTGAGGGACCACTGTAAATACATTTCAGCCACAGTCGTATCTTTTCCACCTGCGCAGCCGTGACGATTCTGCAACTTCTGTGTTGTGCATTGTATAGCAGTAGTAACTGTTGGTCTGGGTGAATTTCATAATGCGCTCATCAAAATATAGTTGGAAATACTGTAACTCTGTAGACTCATTTGTGATGGGACATTCTGGCATTGATACCACTTCCACTGGCATCAAAATTGCAAGGATGTGGCATGGTGTACTTTCTGTCCAGTTCCATTTGCGGTCTGGTGGTGCAGGGTGGACCTGTGGCATGGGGGACCAGGAGGGGGAAGGGGTAGAGGGAGCACATGGTTGGAGGGTGCTGGGCGGTCCTTTGTCTGCCCACCCACCGCACCACGAGGGCCAGGCACCATGCCACCGCCCCCTTTTCCTCCATCCCAGTATATTCTCCTTCACGATCAGTATCACTATCAGTGCTGGGGTTTTTTGGGTTGTGGGCCTCCCCCGACCCTTTGAGGACTGCGGGATGGCACACTGCCCGAACGTAGGCAATGACGCCTAAAAGTACGTTTCATGGGGAATAAAGAATTATCATTATCACTCAACGAATCCTCTAGGGCATAAAAATCAACTCATCTTCATTATATCACTTTCACTAGTCAACACCAAAACCACATGAAATAATTACCTCTTGCATAGTTGCCTTTGGGTGGTAAAAAACTAGCTACCCCAGAGGTGCTGGGTGGAGGGTCTGTTGTGGCCCCCCATCCCCACATTAACCACCCAGAATTGCTGGACTGAGGATCTAGTTGGTCACATTGTCCACATCAAAGGTGATGGGCTGAGTGTTATCTGGGTTTCAACATTTTCATTAATTCCTCGATCATTAGTGGCCACATCAGTGTCAAACCCACTAAACTCGCATTCTGTGTCACTTTCCTCAAACAAGACAGTTAATGCCCCGAGGTTGTGAGTGAAAGGGACGGAGGTTTGCCATAATGTTGACCAAGATGGAGCTGAAACTAACTGGTGGTACCATGCGGTACTGCGGCATCCCCGATTTTTTTCATGCTGTGCATTTTGAGTGGCAGACCATACTCTCATGGCTAGGTGCTCAGGCCTATCGTGCCAAATTTGAAGGCAGGAAAAATAAAACGTAGATCTATGTTTGGAGCGCTAGGGGTTTACAAACTTTAATCTACGTTTGGACGTTAAGGGGTTAATTCTACTATGTACTTCAAAATTTGCTTTCCACTCCTACACCGGAACAACTAGTGTATGGACCACTATTTTTAAAATTTAAACCAGCAGTTACCAAAAAAAAACCATATCTAGTAGACTAGTTTGGAATTTTGATCAAGTGCAGGGAAAAACAAAATATTTTCTACATCAAATTAAGTTTTCTCCAACTTGAAAAAATCCCCAATTTTGATTTTTAATGAGGAAATCTTTTACTTCCCTTAACCCTTAAATGGTCCAAACTTATATATACATTTTTTTCAAAAATTGAATGTAAAAAAAGGTAGATCTTTTTTGTTTTACATTTGAAAATGTGTAAAAAAAAAAGTAGATCTACTTTTGAGCATACGAATTTGAACGTCGATCTGTTTGGATCGTTTAAGGGTTAAAAAAATAAGCACACTTGTGCCTTAATTAATGCACCTAGTAGCAGATTAAGTGGATGGTTAAAGGCTAGAAAGAGAATACAAGAAAATAAATAAACAAAGGATGCTATTTAATATTTGAACAAGTTAATTTAGAAGTCTCTAAAAAAACTTTTCTTTAATACACCTCTTAACTCATTTTAAACAAAGATTCTGTAGTTTTAAATCTTGCAATACTTAATTTAAAATAAAATGCTCTTTACACTTACCTTCTCAAAGATGTTACATTTTTCCATAACAGCATCCAACTGCATCAGTTTCATTCTATCTTCCTCCAGTTCTTCATCTGCCATTGCAAGCTTGCAGTCCAGTGACTGAACCTACATACAATACACTTATAATTATATACAAGGCTTTGGAGGCTTATCTAAAACAGTTAATGAAGGAAGCTAGAGGCAGTGGAGATATGTTTGTGAGCAAAGTGTGGTGTGAATGTTTTGCAGAGAAGTTGGAGTGAAAAAACTGAGAAGATAGGTCACCTAGGATATAATTCAAATGAAAATGGTGTATAACTATAAAGAGAAAGGCAGAAAGGGTAGAGAATGTCCCAGGAAAAGATAGAGGGATGGGAGTCGAGGCTTATGAGTGTTAGGAAACTGAGCATTCAGCAAGCTTGTACATGTTTTAGATCAGAGTGATAAGTGGTTTTTAATGGCCATGCTGTTGGAGAGTGAGCATGGTAACGTTTATGCAAGGATTCAGAAAACCAATTACCTGAACTTGCATCTAGGTATGGTGGGAAGGGTAGTGCCTGCACTCAGAAAGAAAGGTTAAGCTATTGCAGTTCAGAGGATCATCTGAATTGTGACATTTACACCCTACCTTAAATTTTTATTTCAACATGTTGGCCATCTCCCGCCAAGACAGAATAACCCAAAAAATAAACACTTTCACCATCATTCACACAATCATTGTCTTTGCAGAGGCACTCAGATACAACAGTTTAGATGTCACTCCAAACAGCCAATATCCCAAACCCCTCCTTTCAAGTGGGGGCATTGTACCTCCCACCTCCAGGACTCAAGTTCGGTTAACTGGTTTCCCTGAATCCCTTCACAAAATATTACCCTACTCACACTCCAACAGCTCGTCAAGTCCCAAAACCATTAGTCTCCATTCACTCCCATCTAACATAATCACACATGCCTGCTGCATGTGCAAGCCCCTTGCACATAAAACCTCTTACCCCCTCCCTCCATCCTTTCCTAGGACGACCCCTACCCCTCCTCCCCTTCACCACAGAGTTATACACCCTCCAAGTCATCCTATCTTTGAATAGTAACAGCACATTTATTTAATAACCAGTTACAGGAAGGCCCCACTTATACGGCTGGTTAGGTTCCAGGCTACCGCCGTGAAGCAGAAACTGCCGTAAAGTGGAATACCCTTTTTTTCCACTTACAAATGCATACAAACACTAGATAACAAGTTTACACTAACATATATTAAGTTAGCAATAGAACCAGGCATCAAAAAACAATAAAAAAGTACAATACACACATAGTGCACTCATTACTTACCTTAAAATATTTATAGTCTTAATCTAGGGTGAGACAAGTAGTATTTATTGTAAGAAATCAAGTGTGGTATGTATGGTAGTCAGCCGGGCTACCATACCAGGCCACCCCACCCACACATACAATTCTATGATATTTAAGCATCCCAGAGCGATAAAATGTATACAGTTCACTCATTACTTACCTTAAAATATAGGATGAGATGAGTAGTATTTATTGTAAAAAATCAAGTGTGGTATGTATGGTAGTCAGCCGGGCTACATACCAGGCCACCCACCCACACATATATTCTATGATATTTAAAAGCATCCCAGAGCGAAAAAATGTATATACAGTTCACTCATTACTTACCTTAAAAATATTTGTAGTCTTAATGTAGGGTCAGGAGTAAGTAAATGAGATAAAACGAATAAATGAGAGAGAGAGAGAAATGAGTGCATGAGAGAGGACAGGCGCAGAGTTATGTAAACAAACCAGGCGAAGGCAAGTTTTGTAAACAAAGAAAGTGTACACGTCTGGTTTGTGTACAAGTTACATTGTGTACAGGTTGTCTCTACACTGATACGGTAGAATAAATAAAGAACACTCCCATTCTCATGTAACATCATTTTGAGAAGAAATGATGCTCTGAGTGAAGGCAATGCAAATAAGTCACTCTGACTTTTTTGGGTTATCCTAGGTTCTCTACACATGTTATGTATGATAATCTATGTAACTGTATTTGTGTATACCTAAATAAACTTACTTACATACATACGAAAGGATAATTTTCTACAGTTACCCCCAGTAACACATTTTCTCTTATGTTAGATTAGAGAAAATGTTATTCTTGGCATCACTTGTACAAGTTACCTGGCTACCACATCTCATATTTATGTTTGTTATATTCTATTGTAGGGTGTATTTATCATCTTTTTATGTTATGTATCGTGTTTATTATATAATTTTGAAAAAAATATCATGGATGGATTAATGAAAATGTGTATATTAACGTAATATACAACATTTAATAAGACTCGGTGATTATTATTATTATTAGCATTTCTAATATGGCGTCACTTGTGCAAGTCGTCTGCTACCCACATCTCATTTATGTTTATTATTCTATTGTGGGTGTATTTATTATCTTATGTTATGTATTTGGGGTTTATTATATAATTTTGAAAAAAATATCATAGATGGATTAATGAAAAGTTGTATTTAACGTAAAATACGACATTTAAATAACGGATTATTTCATTTCTAAATACTTTC
>NC_069427.1:41475149-41492649 GCF_026875155.1 Cherax quadricarinatus
GTACCTAAAGACATTTCTTTAGAATCACTTCTGAAGCCTTGGTAAAGGACAGAGGATACTCTATTTAACAGGTATCCTATTATCCAGCAGAGTAAGCTACCACCAATATTCATTTTGGCTAGTTCATGTAGTATAACGGTTCTGTTTGCAATATCAAATGCAGATTTTAGATCAAGAAAAGTGGTAAAACTAGTAGAGGTGTGTGCAGTGAGAAAGGTGGAAATACAGTTCTGCACACTTTTACCTTTCATGAACCCATAGAGGTAGGGAGAAAGTTGATGTCTGATTCTGTAGTACAATCTGTTAAGCATCATTCTTTCAAAAGTTTTGCAAAGACAACTAGTTAAGGAGATCGGCCTAAATGTATCAGGCTGTTGGGGCTTAGGCATAGGCACAATGAGACTATTGGTCCAGGAAGTAGGAAGAACGCCCTCTATGTGTTGGTAGTGATGGAACCAACGTTAATGTCAGAGCTGACAATGGAGCCATTCATCATCTACAAATGTTCCTTGATCATCCGGTCCATTATTTCATCTGTCAAGCTTCATGGAAATGAGTAGCCATTACGAGCTGTTTTCTACCACTATGACGGTAAGCCAAGTGGCCCTGAGCATTGGTGAGGTCCCATTGGCAAACAAATCAAGGATCCTCTGTCTGAGCTGCCAGTTGTTGCTTTCCAGCCAGTCAATTTCACTGTTTTCCCTGCTCTGAATGACAAGGTGGCAGAGGATCTGTTCTGGGACCAAAAATACTTGTATAGGATTTGCAAAGGAGTGATCACAGGTGTGGTTGATGATGACTTGGCTGATATTGAACCAGGTCCACTGTGTGTGTCAAGATGGAATACTTTATGGAGTACGATCCTTAGGCTGTATGTGGCAACATCAAGACCCAGTCAGGAGCTGAAAAGAGCCGTCATTATGATTTTATAGTTCAGTGCTTCAATGTGGTTCCACATCAAGCTGCACCCTTATGTCAGACACGGCCCAAAGAACGTCTTCCAGTCACTACACTTTATGAGTCATCTGAACAGCGAAAAGAAGAAGATAGTAAAGAAGACTGTTCAAAGAAATTCCTACTTTGCTCACACAGATCATGCCTTCATCAGTGGTATGTGTACTGATGAAGACATGGCTGTGAGAGACAAAGCTGTCTCAATGATAAGAAAAATTAGAGAAGAGAATCAGCCGACAGGATAAGGTACTGAGAGCTCTGATGAAGTTGGAGAAGATTCTGCTGATGCTGTTGACGAGGACTTCTTAATCTACCATTGCTCTCTTATCTTCATTTTCACTTTACAGGATGTTAAGGTACAATATATTGATGAATTTCAAACTACTTTTCATAGGGAGTCAAGAATTACAAGAAAAAATTATGGCCTTTAATATTATATTGGTCCTTAGTACAGGACCTTAAGGTTTCATTTCCATTCACACGAATAAAGTTACAAGTTATCACCCGGAGATTTTCATAACACCGGTGAATAAATCAGATATTAGACTTGGGACGTAATATACAGATAAGTCCCCCACGAACACCTTCCTAAGTATGATCTATGGGAATACGGCTCTGTTACAACAGAGGATTTCCGAACAATGCACCTTGGGCTGTAGAGCAGCTGCTACTGCCAGTAGTGGGGAGGGATGACCTGACACAAGGTAGGTCACGTGACATACTTACTTGGAGTTTACCTAGAGAGAGTTCCGGGGGTCAACGCCCCCGCGGCCCGGTCTGTGACCAGGCCTCCTGGTGGATCAGAGTCTGATCAACCAGGCTGTTACTGCTGGCTGCACACTATCCAATGTATGAGCCACAGCCCGGCTGGTCAGGTACCGACTTTAGGTGCTTGTCCAGTGCCAGCTTGAAGACTGCCAGGGGTCTATTGGTAATCCCCCTTATGTATGCTGGGAGGCAGTTGAACAGTCTTGGGCCCCTGACACTTATTGTATGGTCTCTTAACGTGCTAGTGACACCCCTGCTTTTCATTGGGGGATGTTGCATCGTCTGCCGAGTCTTTTGCTTTCGTTGTGAGTGATTTTCGTGTGCAAGTTCGGTATAGTCCCTCTAGGATTTTCCAGGTGTATATAATCATGTATCTCTCCCGCCTGCGTTCCAGGGAGTACAGGTTCAGGAAATTCAAGAGCTCCCAGTAATTGAGGTGTTTTATCTCCGTTATGTGCGCCGTGAAGGTTCTCTGTACATTTTCTAGGTCAGCAATTTCACCTGCCTTGATAGGTGCTGTTAGTGTGCAGCAATATTCCAGCCTAGATAGAACAAGCGACCTGAAGAGTGTCATCATGGGCTTGGCCTCCCTAGTTTTGAAGGTTCTCATTATCCATCCTGTCATTATTCTAGCAGATGCGATTGATACAATGTTATGGTCCTTGAAGGTGAGCTCCTCCGACATGATCACTCCCAGGTCTTTGACGTTGGTGTTTCGCTCTATTTTGTGGAAGGAATTTGTTTTGTACTCTGATGAAGTTTTAATTTCCTCATGTTTGCCATATCGGAGTAATTGAAATTTCTCATCGTTGAACTTCATATTGTTTTCTGCAGCCCACTGAAAGATTTGGTTGATGTCCGCCTGAAGCCTTGCAGTGTCTGCAATGGAAGACACTGTCATGCAGATTCGGGTGTCATCTGCAAAGGAAAACACGGTGCTGTGGCTGACATCCTTGTCTATGTCAGAAATGAGGATGAGAAACAAGATGGGAGCGAGTACTGTGCCTTGTCGAACAGAGCTTTTCACCGTAACCGCCTCAGACTTTACTCTGTTGACTACTACTCTTTGGGTTCTGCTTGTGAGGAAATTATAGACCCATCTACCATCTTTTCCTGTTATTCCTTTAGCACGCATTTTGTGCGCTATTACGCCATGGTCACACTTGTTGAAGGCTTTTGCATAGTCTGTATATTACATCTGCATTCATTCTGTCTTCTAGTGCATCTAGAACCTTGTCGTAGTGATCCAGTAGCTGAGACCGACAGGAGCGACCTGCTCTAAATCCATGCTGCCCTGGGTTGTGTAATTGATGGGTATCTAGATGGGTTGTGATCTTGCTTCTTAGAACCCTTAGTGCTATCGGTCTGTAGTTCTTTGCTATTGCTTTACTGCCACCTTTGTGGAGTGGAGCTATGTCTATTGTTTTTAGTAACTGTGGGACGACTCCCGTGTCCATGCTCCCTCTCCATAGGATGTTAAAAGCACGTTATAGGGGCTTCTTGTAGTTCTTGATGAATACGGAGTTCCATGAGTCTGGCCCTGGGGCAGACTGCATGGGCATGTCATTTATCGCCTGTTCGAAGTCATTTGGCGTCAGGATAACATCAGACAGGCTTGTGATAACCAAATTCTGTGGCTCTCTCATAAAAAATTAATTTTGGTCTTCGACTCTCAGTCTGGTTAGCTGCTTGCTAAAAACTGAGTCATATTGGGACTTGAGTAGCTCACTCATTTCCTTGCTGTCATCTGTGTAGGACCCATCTTGTTTAAGTAGGGGCCCAATACTGGATGTTATTCTCGACTTTGATTTGGCATAAGAAAAGAAATACTTTGGGTTTCTTTCGATTTCATTTATGGCTTTAAGTTCTTCCAGCGATTCCTGACTCGTATAAGATTCCTTTAACTTAAGTTCGATGTTTGCTATTTCTCTGACCAGTGTCTCCCTACGCATTTCAGATATATTGGCTCTTCTAGCTGCTCTGTTATTCTTTTCCGTCGCCTGTAAAGGGAGCGCCAGTCTCTTTCTATTTTACATCTGCTCCTCCTTTTTCTTAAAGGAATAAGCCTTGAGGATACATCGAGGTAGCTCGGGTTAACCAGAGACTGGCCATTGCACTAGTGCTTGATAATTTTCCCCATCAAGAAAGACTTCACTTATACTTATAACTTGTAATAGTTTAAAATTAAATAGTTGATGATTGATATAACCCATGTATGTTTGATTATATAATCCTCAGCACTGGTCGCCATTGCCCAGCGGTGAGAGTAGCCACTCTTATTGCTGAGGTCCAGGTAATAAACCCTGGAGATTAAGAGCATATATAATCCTCACAAAACCAAAGATGATATGAACCATGTACACTTATTTATTATCCTGACAACCAATAATTTATAACTAATTGTTTTCAGTGGTGTATAATTTGACGAAAAGTCGATCGCGATGGTGCCGGGTAAATGGGCATGAAATGGTCTGAAATTTTGCATAGAAGTTTGCTGTGGCCATACATATAATGCCTGGAAAATGCAACTTGCATCTCTAAAATTTGTATTTTTCAATGCTCCCTATTGCACAACCTCAACTCTCGGCGATGGCTATGCTGGCAATGGCGTGTCGTTGGTTGGTCTCACATGGGAAGAGTGCTTTGCTGACTGGCAGGTCAGCTATGCACCACTGCAAGGTTCGATAGCCAGGGAGGTGGAACGATGTAGTCTTCTGCAGGAAGGTCGCAGCATTTTTCCATAAGAATCGGCATGGGTAGCTGTCTCTTCGTGATGTCAGCAAGGGCCCAGGCCCACCAAAAAAAGACTTCTGAGTGTTGTCCTTGTCAGTTTAAAAGCACCTTAATCATTCTGTCCCCACCCAAGTGGTGAAGAATATTGGCTACTCTTGTGGTGGCGATGAAACCTATTCTGTCCTCTAGAGGGTGCAGCTGGGCCTCCTGGCTGAGGGTGATTACGGTGGCCCATCCGGGTGAATCCAGCATGGCTCGAGCTGTTGTATTCTGTACAACTTCTAGACACAGGATGCTGGATGGGTTGGCGTGCACCGGTGCAAGTGCTCCATAGCCCACAGCAAGTATACAGAACATTTTCAGGACTATTAGGGTGGCTCCAGCGTATGGACTAGCCAATGCAGATATAGCCCTGACTCTCTAGGGGGCCTGCTCCCTGACGTCCTTTGTGTGCTTCTGGAAGGAAAGATGTTGGTCGATGTAGACTCCCAAATACTGGTAGCTATTCACCAACTCCAAGTCGACACCCTATATCCGCGGAATATCATGATCTTTGACTTCCCTGCCAATATCTTGAGTCCGATTTCTCGGCAGGTGGACGCCACGAAGTCTAGGTCCCTTTGGGCATGCAACAGCAGGTTATATTTTCCTGTGACCACCTGTGCAAGGGCATCAGCGTAATTAAGAAGCAGCATGTCACTACGGAAGGAGAGATGCACCAACTCAAGCATCAGGACGGTGAAGAGGTTGGGGCATAGGACTCCTCCCTGAAGGGTGCCTTTCTCCAGAGACTTGTAGACAGTTGTGCTCCTGGAAGCACACATGGGTACGCCTGTTCCTCAAGTAGGACCTAATCCATGCTAGCAACCTGCCCTTTATTCCCCTTAGGCCAGGAGAGCAAGGATGGCTGGTGCACTGGCAAGCTCGAGGGGTTTTTCCAAGTCTAGGTATATGACAATGCAGGGATGATTGTAGGGTGTAATGGTTGTCAGCAGTGAGGAGATGTTCTTGGAGGTGCACACGCCTCTGCGGAAGCCATAGATGTGTTGATAGTCTAGTCCGAATTTCCACATCAGGCTTTCCAGCATCATTCTCTCAGCTGTCTTGGAGATGCAATTGGTCAAGGAAATGGGCCTTACACTACCTGGTTCCTTGGGCTTGGGGATCGGTTTGATGTTGGCCTCTTTCCAAGCAGCCGGAAGCCTCCTGGCCTTCCATGCCCACTTGATGATGCACAGGATGGCACTGTGACCTTCCGGGCCTGACTTCAATCATGCCGTGGGTGATGCCATCCCTCCTGGTGCAGTGTCTTTGACGTCCTCTTCCTCGTAGGCTTCTTGTACGACTGCGACTCTTCCTGGTAGTAGTTCCGCCTGGTTAGCCTGAGGCAGACGGCCAGACACGGCCCTGGAAACGAAGAGTTTGGCTACCTGCTGTGCCTCTAGCCCTGGATCTGGATGAGCTGGCGCTCTGGGTTTCCGCTGGCCCATCGCTGCGTTGACTTTAGACCATATCTCTGAGAGTGTTGTACACTGATCCATGGACGAACACCACAGTATGTATGGTGCATCATCTCCCTTAGCCCTTAAATGGTCCAAACGTATATATACGTCCACGCGCGCAGCGCCCCAAATGTATATATACGTTTTCTTTGTCATTCATTCAACATTGCCACATTAAGCCTGAGTCACCTAGACATGAGAGAATGGGTGTGCACACTCACTGTGTGCCATATTAAAATAATTGGGGATGCCTGGGTACCATATGCTCTTTTTTTCTTTTAAAAGAAAAGATTGTTTTTTCCTCAAAAAAGTTGGGGCGCTACGCGAGTGAACATATATATATGTTTGGACCGTTTAAGGGTTAGAAGGTGCTTGGAATCGGCCGTCGGTTTGTGCTTGTGTAGCTTCTGTACTACGTTGATGCGATGGTTTTGCTCTTTGACGTCCTTGTCGTAGAACCACCAGTCTTGCTTGTGCATCTGGCTTTCCTGCAAATGAAATATTAAATACTGTCGAAGGTGAGGTGGAAGATCTCGAAGATTTTGCAAGGGACGGGATTCACTAGTAGAAGTAATAAGGCAGGTCCTTCTGGAATCCAACCCTTCTCCAGGGTAAAGGACTGACCACCTCAAATACTATTTCTCCAAGGTCAATGGACTGATTACATCATCTTCATTTCACTACTTCGTCTGGTGCCTCTGTATCTGACTGAAGAAGAGTACTGTGTAAGCAAAACGTTTCAATAATAAAGAAACCCAACTGTTGCACATGTGTCATAATCATCAACTTATTCAGCTATCAAAACTTTGGGGCCCAGTCCTTAGACCTATTATGTACCTCTGTCAGCTGTAAATACCTTTGTAACTTGCCATGACTGTGACTAGATCTACCTGGAGTTCATTTCCTTTGTAACTTGCCCAGCTATCAAAACTTCGGGGCCCAGTCCCTGGACCCATTATGTACCTCTGTAATCTTTTGACTACCGCCCACAGGATGGGTATGGGGTGCAAAATAAATACAGTAAACTGAACTAAAACATCACCTTGACGGTATTTTTGTACAATTTTCAACACAACTAAGCTCATCAATATGACCACTATCATTATCACCACAAGCATCACATTCATCAACATTATCATTATTATGGATACCACCACTATACTCATCAACTTTGTCATCATCCCCACACTCAACACCATCACCATCTCCATTACACTCATCATTTTCATAATTGCTGACAATCTTATTAGTGATATATTCATTGGTACACTCTATGTGTTTTTCCTCATGATGTTCTAGCTTTTACTTAAGGCACAATTGTTGCTGCTCCAGTACTTGTGTGTAACAGTTATTGATGAAGACAAGAATTAGGTCGAACACACTATAAAAATTAACTGGTAATGAGTTATTTACATTATTATTATAATCAAAAAGAAGCGCTAAGCCACAAGGGCTATACAGCGTGAGTTATTTACAATCGGCAAAGTCAGGGTATTTTTCCAGAATGGTTGATAATATACCATTGTAGATATAACTGATAATTCTTGAACATTTTTGAGTAAGTTATCTCTGAATTTATTAATTTTATCGCATTCCAGCACATAATGACATAAGGTGTGACGTCCATCTGGCAAAGTTTACATTTAGTTGTAACTAATGAGGATAAACTAGGTTTACTATGTTTTTAGTGTTTAAATATATATTTTGAGTACTTCACTGAGTTGTGAGTAACCACTAGCGAGGTAGTTAGTTCTGTCAGGGTGTCAACAACACAACATCGTGTTTGTCAACCACTGGCGAGGTAGTTAGCGTTGTTACAGTGTCAAGAACACAACATTGTGCTTGTCAGTCACTGGCGAGGTGGTTAGTGTTGTCACGGTGTCAAAGACATAACATTGTGCTGGTCATTATTACATTGACGAGGGAGTTAATGTTGTCACGGTGTCAAGAACACAACATTGTGCTGGTCATTGTTACACTGGCGAGGTAGTTAATGTTACCACAGTGTCAAGAACACAACATTGTGCTGGTCATTATTACACTGGTGAGGTAGTTAATGTTACCACAGTGTCAAGAACACAACATTGTGCTGGTCATTATTACACTGACGAAGTAGTTAATGTTGTCATGGTGTCAAGAACACAATATTGTGCTGGTCATTATTACACTGGCAAGGTAGTTAGTGTTGTCACGGTGTCAAGAACACAACATTGTGCTGGTCATTATTACACTGGTGTGGCATGCAAAGAGTACATAACCTTTATTCGGCAAATGTACACACCCTCATTGAAAGGCTATCTTCCCCAACCAGGGTTGACGATGGGGCCCCATCGTTCGATCAGTACCCAGGTTCCAGCCAATGAGAAGATGGTTTTAGAAATTGCAGAGGTGTTGTGGGTACCACACACTTATCTGCCCTTCTCATTCTCATTCTAGAGCTGGTTGAAGCAAGGTCTGCTCTCTAGTGGCTTCTATTCTGCCTTGCTTACTGTGGAGTGCACTAATATCTATTGTTGTACATAATGTATATAGTGTACATAATCCTGTTCTTACTTGGTGAAGGATAATATAAGTCAAAAGTGTTTTTTGATGTGTTTATTTTGCTCCATTTACACCCAGGATAACAGGCGTTGGATTCCTGGGTTGTAATATGGGGGCCTGTCCGGGAGCTGGAGCTGGACTTAGAGCACGAGTTGAGCCTAGGGTGATGCTGGAAGCAGGAACACTGTGTAGCTTGCTGTCTAGCATTGCATTAGCTTTGCCAATGCTTCACAAACTTTGCATGTCAATTGCCTTGCTATGGTCAGCCTTGCTATGTTCAGTGTGCTCGCTTCACTATGGTCAATCTTGCTGTTGTGTGAAGATTTTTCAGTCAGCTTTGCTATTGTGTATCAGCCTTGCTAAGTGTATGTGTGTATTCTGCAGTCGTACTGTGCATAGCTAAGCATATCTTGCAAATAACGTGTTACTTTGGGGTACGAGTATTCTACAGTCGTACTGTGCATAGCAAATAACTTATACCTTGGGGTATGCCACCTAGACGATTCAGACGTCTGGTGTCGGAATACATGTTGGTAAACCTGCCTAAATTTTCCCTACAGTGTTGTTAGCAAATTGCTCATTCCATTGGCATTGATTACAAACACACTCTCACAGCTGCGCAGCTTTGTACTCTTACAAGTATCAAACTTCGGGAAGAGGAGATGGCACACCAGACCCTTCCCTTTATGGGAGCCGGGAATAAAACCCCGATGTACTCGCAGGTGGAAAATGATACATCAACGGAGCAAAATAGTCAGTCTCGTGCAACAGGGTTGTCTGAAGTAGAATCAGTGGTGTTGGCACTTGAGTTGGTGAAAATCAATCTTGAGCAGACTAGGGAACAGAGAGCATATGCCAAGGAAGAGATTGACAGAGAAAAAGAAAGAAGGCAGTTTTCTCAAGTTGTAAATGACTTTAGTCTACAGAAAGCAGTACAGCTTGTTCCCCGCTTCAATGAGGCAGAACCAGAACAATTTTTCGAAAATTTCGAAAATCAGGCTCGAGCCTTGAGGTGGCCAGAACAGCATTGGGCGCCATTGGTTCACACAGTGTTGTTTGGTAAGGCACAGAAATTTACGTCAGTGTTAAATGACACAGATTTTTCCGATTATAAAGTGGTGAAGGCCACAGTTCTGGGAGCATATCAGCGTATCCCAGCTAATTATAGGAAGTCATTCAAGTTAGGCAGACGACAGCTTGGTCAATCCCTGGTGGATTTTGTGCGACAGCAGACCAAAGCTTTTACCAGCTGGTATAAAGCAAGTGGTGTTACTACCTTCGATGATCTCGTGCAGCTTGTCCTAGTTGACAACCTGCTGGAGTCTGTGGGACCAGAGGTTAGAGTCATTCTGCAGGATTGTATCTTAACTACTGCATTGGAGGCAGCCAGGTTGGCTGATACCTTTGAAACCAACCGCTCCTTGTCCGAGCGGTCCCATCTCTCTTTTCAACAACCTGGCATGAGCAGAGATCGTAAACATTGGAGGATGAAGTACCAGCCGGAGGGAGAACGTCTATGTCAGCCAACTAAGGCACCTGGTGAGCCACACTACTCAACTTATGGTCAACCTGGTGAGCGACAAACCACTCAACATGGTGCAACTCGACAACAGTATCCAGAGCAACACCAGCCAGAGCGACACAAGTTACAATGTCTGCTTCCTATGCAACAAAGTAGGTCACATCCGTCCCAACTGCCCCCATAAGCCCCAACCATTAGGGAAAATCTATAGTGTCCCTAGTAACATATCCCTGAAAGAAGTAGAGAAAGAGATGGCTCCTTATTACTGTCAGAGTTGTATTTCCCTTCAGGAAGACTAGAAAACAACTGAAATCAGAACCTTTAGAGATACTGAAGCATACTGCTCACTTATAAGAGAGGGAGTACTTCCTTTTTCTGAACACACTTCATTACAATCCTTTGTTTTGCTGGAAGCATTCGGAGGAGCGATCTTTTCTGTCCCCTTGCATAGAATCTATGTACAGTGCAAATATTACACTGGATACATAACTGTGGGTGTATCCGAAGGTTTTCCTATGAAAGATGCCATGTTATTACTGGGTAATAACATTACCACTGCTAGTGTATGTCCTGAACCCATAATGATTAATTCTTCTCCGGTGTTGGCCATAACTCGGGCAACATCCCAAGGGTTGTCTGGCGAGAATGCTGACCTATCCTTGGTCGACTCTGATCTCAGAATAGCCAATTTGTTTTACGAGGAAAACTGGCCAGATCCTATTAAATTAAGTGAACAGACCCAGATAAAGCCTTCCTATTTCAGGGTTGCAGGATTGCCAGATATCTCTGTTTCCATGCCCGAGGGACTGTCCTTCCGGAAGGAACAACAAAAGGACCCTTCTTTGAATTTTGCTTTTCAGGCAGCCATGGGTAAATCCTTTTCAGATCATCCAGTCAAGTATAAACTTAAAAACGACTATTTAATCTGCACTGAGACTGGTAAGGAGATAGAGGGCCGGCAACTGTCAGACAGGTTAGTGGTTCCAATAAAGTTTAGACCTCAAATATTGAATATAGCTCATAATATTTCATTACAAGGTCACCTAGGAATTACTAAAACATTATACAGAATCGCAAAAGAATTCTATTGGGCAAAATTGAGGCGGGATGTGAAGAATCATATCCGATGTTGCCGAGAATGTCAGCATTCTCGGACATTTCATTAAACCTGCACCTCTCCAGCCTATACCTGCTGATGGAGAACCTTTTGCAGAATTAATTATAGATTGTGTAGGTCCACTACCTAAGTCCAAGTCTTGAAATCAGTACTTATTTACCATTATGGACAGAGTAACTAGATACCCAGAAGCAATTTCCAATTTTTAGTATTAATACTAAAGCCATTCTCAAGGCTTTAACCAGATTTATTTCTTGTTTTGGCATTCCTAAATCTATTCAAAGTGATGTAGGTACTAACTTCACTGCCAAAGCATTTAGGGAAGCATTAACTAGGTTAGGAACAATCACAAATTCAGGCCGAAAAAACTCAAATGACCTTCGAGAACTCTCGATCACATTGCATACCTGAGTCCAGTGTTCACACATTAAATTCAATATGGCGTCTCCCTCCCCGGCATAACTCAGTCCCAAGGCGCCTTGGAAAGATTCCATCAGATGTTAAAAACCATGATGAGAACTTTTGCATGCATTTTCCTACAGACTGGGATGAATCACTATCTTTGTTGCTGTTTTCAATAAGGGAAACTGTGCAGGAGTCTACCAGGTATAGTCCGTTTGAGCTGATCTTTGGGCACAATGTACGAGGTCCTCTTCGGGTGCTCAAAGAAGGATGGATGGGAGAAGACGTTAACTCAACACTCTACAACTTGTCTTCAAGGTTGCAGGTGGAACGTCAGTTAGCCAAGGCTAACCTAAAGGCAGCTCAAAACAAGATGAAACAGAGGTATGACGGAAATACACAATTCCGCTCCTTCCATCCAGGAGACAAGGTGTTGGTACAGGAACCTATATCTGGCCACACCTTGAAAGCTAGATTTACGGGACCTATGCAAATTGTAAGTAAATTATCTGATGTAAATTATGTGATATCTCCCCTTGATAAAACCTCAAAAACTAAAACTTACCACATTAATCAAATAAAATCTTTTCATACACCAGATAAAGTCCCAGTAATGACTCTGTCCTCTACCTCTGAGGACGACTCTGACTCTTTGCACTCTATTTCTGAAATTAATATCAAGCTTCCAAACTCTGTCCTCCTCAACGGCCCTAGCCCTTTAATGGTGAGGCTATCTGAAACTCAAGCAACAAGTTTAACTGCACTTCTACAGTCATATCCTGATATTTTTTCGGATGTGCCGAGAAAATGTACATTAGGTTATCACGACATAGATACGGGAAACTCTAAACCTATTAAACTCTCCCCCTACAGAGCTAATCCTGAAAAGCAGAAGCTACTTCAGCAGGAGGTAGAATTTCTGTTAGAGCATCGGTTAGTGGAGGAGTCATCTAGTCCATGGGCTTCACCATGAATCCGTGTTAAAAAAGCTGATGGAGGTTTTCGTATGTGTACAGACTACTGTAAGGTGAATGAGGTCACAATTACAGATGCTTACCCTCTTCCTCGTCTGGATGACTTAATCGACTTTGTGGGTAAGGCTACTTTTGTGTCCAAGTTAGATCTCCTTAAAGGTTACTATCAGGTACCTTTGACAGATAAGGCGAAGGAGATCTCTGCCTTCGTAATTACAGAAGGTCATTATCAATATACAGTTACTCCCTTCGGAGTGAAAAACTCCCCCTCTTCATTCCAGAAACTTATGCATCAGACTATTAAAGGACTTGAAGGCACGGCAGCCTATTTAGATGATATCATAGTGGTGTCTGATACTTGAGATCAACACCTATTTAGACATAAGGCTCTCTTTGAGACCTTCCAGTTCCCATTTAACTGTTAATTTATCTAAGTCTTCCTTTGGCCAGGCTACTGTTACTTTTCTGGGTCATGAAGTAGGTAGTGGTAAAGTTGCTCCTAAATTGGCTAAAGTTCTTGCCATTACAGATTACCAAATTCCCCATGATAGGAAATTTCTTCAACGTTTCCTAGGCATGATAGGGTTTTATCGAAAATTTTGCAAAAACTTTTCAGATATTTTAGCCCCCCCCCCTACCTGTCTTACCAGTCACAAAGTTCCCTTTAATTGGACCCCAGGATGTCAAAATGCTTTTACGAAAGCAAAAATATTTTTGTGTACTGCACACATTCTTTTGTCTCCAGACTTCTCTAAACCTTTCTCATTACAGGTTGATGCTTGTGAGTCTGGGGTTGGGGCAGTACTGTTGCAAAACGGGGACGAGGGGTTGCAGCCTGTAGCATTCTTCTTGTCAAAGTTCCAGCTGCACCAGAGGGCTTACTCAACCATTGAAAAAAAAAACCTCATGCTGGTACTGTTTGATGGGTATGGGGTGCATAATAAACATATTAAACTAAGCTGGAAGTGGCTTTGGAGCACTTCGATGTTTATGTGGGCCAGACTTCACAGGTGGTCACTGTCTATAGTGACCGCAACCCTCTGGTATATCTCTAAACCATGAAGAACCACAATACGTGGCTCATGAGATGGAGTCTACGACTGCAACCCTTTTCTCTCAGAATATTACACATTGCCGGCAAAGAAAATAAGTTGGCAGATGCTTTATCTAGATTGTATTAGGTTAGGATGTGTTAGGGATCTGTGGTAACCTGTTTTAGCTCTTTTTTTCCCTTGTGTAAGGTTTTTTTTTTTTTAGTGAGGGGACGTGGGCTACTGTCTGCCCGTGTCTTGGACCTATGTTAGCAATATTGTCTACTGTCTCGCTCTGAGTTTAGAGTTTGGCATTACATCGCGAATACAGCTGAGCTCTATTTAAGAGTTGGATGGTTGATAGGAAAGGCGGTCCCATTATATGGTGCAATGGTGTCACGGTTACAATGGGAGGTGGAAGCCTTATCCCAAGCCCTCTTGGAGTGGGGATGTGGCATGCATAGAGTAGGTAACCTTTATTTGGCGCATGTACACACCCTCATTGAAAGGTTATCTCCCCCAGCCAATGAATCAGGTGCTAAGGGTTGACGATGGGGCCCCATCGTTCAATCAGTACCCAAGTTCCAGCCAATGAGAAGATGGTTTTGGAAATCGCAGAGGTGTTGTGGGTGGGTACCACACACCTGTCTGCCATTGTCATTCCCATTCTAGAGCTGGTTCAAGCATGGTCTCCTCTCTAATGACTTTTATTCTGCCTTGTTTAACGTGGAGTGCACTAATACCTATTATTGTACACAGTGTATATAGTGTACATAATCCTGTTCTTACTTGGTGAAGGATAATATAAGTCAAAAGTTTTTCTGCTGTGTTTATTTTGCTCCAATTACACCCAGGAAAACAGGCCTTTGGATTCCTGGGTTGTAATAACAAGCGAGGTAGTTAGTGTTGTCATGGTGTCAAGAACACAACATTGTGCTGGTCATTATTACACTGGCGAGGTAGTTAGTGTTGTCACGGTGTCAAGAACACAACATTATGCTGGTTATTATTAAAATGGCGAAGTAATTATTGTCACGGTGTTAAGAACACAACATTGTGCTGGTCATCATTACACCGGCGAGGTAGTTAGTGTTGTCACGGTGTCAAGAACACAACATTGTGCTGGTCATTATTACACTGGATATAGTGTTGTCACAGCATCTAGAACACAACATTGTGCTGGTCATTATTACACTGGCGAGGTACTTAGCGTTGTCACGGTGACAAGAACACAACATTGTGCTGGTCATTATTACACTAGCGAGGTAGTTAGTGTTGTCACGGTGACAAGAACACAACATTGTGCTGGTTATTATTACACTGACGATGTAGTTAGTGTTGTATTGGTGTCAGGAACACAACATTGTGCTGGTCATTATTACAATGGCGAGGTAGTTAGTGTTGTCACGGTGTCAAAAACAAAACATTGTGCTGGTCATTATTACACTGGGGAGGAAGTCAGTGTTGTCACAGTGTCAAGGACACAAAATTGTGCTGGTCATTATTGCACTGGCGAGGTAGTTAGTGTTGTCACGGTGTCAAGAACACAACATTGTGCTAATAATGTCGTAGTGGTTACACAGGCTTGTGTGTTTGTGCCCATGGCCCAGGCAGGGCCATCCCACGAGAGAGAGCTGGGAGGCCTTGTGTCTTCCTGCTAGGCCGCTGTGTGAGTGAGGCGGAGGCATGGGCCGGCAGGCTGGCGTGCCTGCCGAGAGGCCTGGCTACAGAGGGCAGCACCTGAGTGGCGCGAAATATGAACTAAGCTGGCAGTACAGGCTGTCTACATACAGTACAGGCTGTCTACATACTTCAGCTCAGCACAGCCGTTTCAGCAAGCCAGAGGTGAGTCTTGTGGTGATTTCTGCATCCAGTGTGTTTCCCTGTGTTTGTGGGTGGGAGGAAGAGAGACCGCCAGATGCTCCCTCGCCATACACTCACCCACGCTCCTCGCTCACCCGTCTACCATACACCACTCACCACTGCCCACTCCCTCTGCTGTGTTTTCTGCTGTTTTCCATGTGAATTCATTGCCAGAGCTGTGTATCCGAGTGCCCGAGGCCACTCGAAGCTACGTGGACCAGCATGACACGTAGATCACGACACCATGTGGATCACGACGCCACATGGGTGTGGGCGATGTCATGTGGATCTACCAGCCACGTGAGTTACCAGATGTCCCAGGCCACATGCTGTGGTCTGCTGCCTGCATCACGTTGACGTCACCCACGATGCTGCCCAACTTCATGACATCATGATGTCTGCCTGACGTCACCTCGAGATGTCTGCTGACGTCACCTCGAGATGTCTGCTGACGTCACCTCGAGATGTCTGCTGACGTCACCTCGAGATGTCTGCTGACGTCACCTCGAGATGTCTGCTGACGTCACCTCGAGATGTCTGCTGACGTCACCTCACGATGTCTGCCTGACGTCACCTCGAGATGTCTGCTGACGTCACCTCGAGATGTCTGCTGACGTCACAGTGCTGCTGACATCACCTCGCGACATCACGCCTGACATCACATGATGTCACATCGAGTGTTTTTAGTAATTATTTTAGTATTGTCGAGAATATTGAGAGAAAATATATGTCGTGTGTTAATTAATTCCTCTCAGTAAGTGTTCTCACATTTTAGTATGTCTTAGTCAGTTTTATGCACAGAAAAGTATCATTTGCTAGTTTAAACCATGTTGTACCGTGGTGTGTGTGTAAAGTTTCCATGTGTCCAGTGAGGTCTGAGCCAGACCTGAGTAGCACCACTGTGTTAAGTCACCCGTGTGACCAGTGTGTTTGACAGCTGATTACTCAGCCCTGAGTGTATGAGACCTCTTGTACAGAAAGCTTTTATGCTCGTCACTCGTGATGTTTGCAGAATCGTACCTGCTACGATTCCCATCGAGATTTGTTTCACTTCACCTCCAGACCGTCAGAGTGCAGTTATATGTAGAGAAACAAGTCTGGGGATGCTTAGACTAACCTCTGCTATAACTCCAACTGCCGAGAGAATGACACACTGTGTCAGCCTCGTGTCACAAGCTTCAGTGAGCAGCCTGCACAAAGAAGATGTCACTTTGACTGCTAGCTCTCTCACTGCAGTCTGGTGTATGATGTTACGACTCCCAGATGTTTCGCCCAGTCGTCTCTGCCACGACTCGCTCCACAACTCACTCCACGCTCGCCGGCAGTGACAGCCCAGCGACAGTACCAGTCGAGAAGTGTCCTCCTGAGTTGTTTGCCAGAAGTCATGCCCAGTTGCCGAGTTTTGTCGACGCCTCACTCGAGGGCACCAGCATGTTGTGCCCCAGGTTGAGTGAAAACCTGTAGCGACTCCTACGATGACTGCTTCACCGTTCCAGAGGAGACCGTAACCTGTTATGTCACAGCTCAGCCGCAGCGATGTCTCCCGTGTTGCAGTATGTCTAGACGCAGGAAGGCATGCAGTGTTGCCCTTCGACGCTCACTGCCTATGACCACGATGTTTAGCACACCACACATGTTTTTTTCTTCCCTCCCTGTAGGAAGTTTTTTTTTCCATGTCCATATGTATATATATGTTTTTATTTTGTGTTCTGTGCCCTGTTCCTACGAGAGAGAGACCGAGTTTCTTTTACCACCAGTATTGTCACGTCGGGACGACGCGCGGTAGGAGGCAGAGTGTATGTAGACAGCCTGTACTGTCCGCGCAGACAGCCCCTGCTGTCTGCCAGCTTAGTTCATATTTCGTGCCACTCAGGTGCTGCCCTCTGTAGCCAGGCCTCTCGGCAGGCACGCCAGCCTGCCGGCCCATGCCTCCGCCTCACTCACACAGCGGCCTAGCAGAAAGACACAAGGCCTCCCAGCTCTCTCTCGTGGGATGGCCCTGCCAGGGCCATGGGCACAAACACACAAGCCTGTGTACCCACTACGACATTATTAATAAACAAAGAAGCCTCTGAAGACGTATCATTAACTCC
>NC_069427.1:41495149-41595465 GCF_026875155.1 Cherax quadricarinatus
GGTCAAGAGTATTTATATCGGAAACAGTCAAAGGGGTTAAGTTGTCACGTGTCAAAAAACCAAAATTTCTGCTGGTATTAGCAGGCGATGTAGTTAGTGTTGTCACGGTGTCAAGAACACAACTTGGCTCCTCAAAATTACACGGGCGGGGGTTTAGTGTGTCACGGGTGTCAAAACACAACTTTGTGGGGCATTATTACACTACGAGGTATTTAATTTTGTCAGGGTGTCAAGAACACACAGGGCAGGCTTTATTACACGGCATGATTTTAGTGTTGTCACGTTTCAAGAACAAAAAATTGTGCGGTTTTTATTACTCTGACGGGATTAGTTTTTGTCACATTTCAAGAATACAACACTGTGCTAGTCATTTTTACACGCGAGGTAGTTAGTGTTGAAAACGATCCAAGAAACAACAATGTACTGGCATTTTTACACTGGCAGGTAGTTAGTGGTTGTCATGGTGTCAAGAACACAAAATTGTGCGGGTCTTTTATTACACTGACGAGGAGTTAGGGTTGTACGGTTCAAGAACACAACATTGTGCTCCTCAAATTACACGGCGGGGTAGTTATGTTTCATGGTGCCAAAAACACAACATTGTGCTGGTTAATTATTACACTGCGGGTATTAGGGTTCACGGTGTCAAACACAACAGGCTGCAAGGGGTAAACAAATGATTTCAATGGGACAAATTCCAAACATCCGTTATGGAAAACGGAGGGATAAAAAATGAACAAGTATCTACAACCCCGGCCATACAATAAAGCGAAAAATAGTAAGGGACCGGGATAGAATGTCGGAGCCCCTTTTAAAGGGATCACAACAGTCCCACAAACGCCGTGCAAAGAAAATGAAAGGTGGATAAGAGAACGTTCAAAGAAGATCCCAAAGGGCCAGATGACCTTTTCAAATCAATTGTTCTCTCTAGGTGGAATACTGCGTACTTAACTCTCCAACAAACGGGTGAAAAATCGCAGATCTAGGAGTGTACAAGATCCTTTATGCACGTTAATTCTGCAGCACCTAAAATCTGGGGGAAGCTTGGAAGCAAATTTACTTGTACCGATGGAACGCAGGGGGGGAGAGATAATCAAAAATCTACACTTGGGAAAAACTTTGGAAGAATGGTCCCAAATCTACATACAGAAAATCACTCCCTACGAAAGTAAAAGCGACAGGGGAGCAAAATGCCGCCAATAAAAAATAGGGGCGCCATTTGGTTTCACTAAAGAAAACACCTAAGGTCCGGGCCCAAAAATGTTCAACCCTCCACAAGCATTAGGGAATTTCCAAAAAAAACCCCGGCTGCCTTTAAGAGAGAGTGGGCAGATACCCAAAGTCGGTCCGGGTCAGCCGGGCGTGGTCGTAGTCGGACTGGGGGGGGGGGGCGGCCAATAACAGCCTAGTGATAGGGCCCCGATCCATCGGGGGGGGGGTTCGGGACCGGGCCGCGGGGGGGGTGATCCCCGGGAAAAACCCCCAGGAACCTCCAGGGAGTTGTGTTGTACGGTGTCAAGAAGCAAACATTTTGGCGGTTATTATTACACTGACGAGGTAGTTAGTTTTGTCACGGTGTCAAGAACACAACATTGTGCTGGTCATTATTACACCGACGAGGTAGTTAGTGTTGTCATGGTGTCAAGAAAATAGGATAAGATAAGATAAGATTTCGTTCGGATTTTTAACCCCGGAGGGTTAGCCACCCACGATAACCCAAGAAAGTCAGTGCGTCATCGAGGACTGTCAAGAACACAACATTGTGCTGGTCATTATTACACTGGCAAGGTAGTGTTGTCATGGTGTCAAGAACACAACATTGTGCTGGTCATTATTACACTGACGAGGTAGTTAGTGTTGTCATGGTGTCAAGAACACAACATTGTGCTGGTCATTATTACACTGGCAAGGTAGTGTTGTCATGGTGTCAAGAACACAACATTGTGCTGGTCATTATTACACTGACGAGGTAGTTAGTGTTGTCACTGTTTCAAGAACACAAAATTGTGCTGGTTATTATTACTCTGACGAGGTAGTGTTGTCACAGTGTCAACAACACAACATTGTTCTCATCATTATTACACTGGCGAGGTAGTTAGTGTTGTCACGGTGACAAGAACACAACATTGTGCTGGTCATTATTACACTGACGATGTAGTTAGTTTTGTATTGGTGTCAGGAACACAACATTGTGCTGGTCATTATTACAATGGCGAGGTAATTAGTGTTATCACGGTGCTAAAAACAAAACATTGTGCTGGTCATTATTACACTGGCAAAGAAGTTAGTGTTGTCACGGTGTCAAGAACACAACATTGGGCTTCTCATTATTACACTGACGAGGTAGTTAATGTTGCCACGGTGTCAGGAACACAACATCGTGCTCGTCATTATAACACTGGCGAGTAGTTAGTGCTGGCATGGTTTTGAAGAACACAACATTGTGCTTCTAATTATTACACTGACGAGGTAGTTAATGTTGCCACGGTGTCAAGAACACAACATCGTGCTCGTCATTATAACACTGGCGAGGTAGTTATTGTTGTCACAGTCTCAAGAACGCAAAATTCTGCTGGTCATTATTGCACTGGCGAGGTAGTTAGCGTTGTCAGGGTGTCAAGAACACAATTTTGTTCTGGTCATTATTACACTGGTGAGGTAGTTAGTGCTGTCACAGTGTCAAGAACGCAAAATTCTGCTTGTCATTATTGCACTGGCGAGGTAGTTAGTGTTGTCACGGTGTCAAGAACACAACATTTTGCTGGTCATTATTACACTGGCGAGGTAGTTAGTGTTGTCACTGTTTCAAGAACACAAAATTGTGCTGGTTATTATTACTCTGACGAGGTAGTTAGTGTTGTCACGGTGTCAAGAACAGAACATTGTTCTCATCATTATTACACTGGCGAGGTAGCTAGTGTTGTCACGGTGTCAAGAATACAACACTGTGCTGGTCATTATTACACTGGCGAGGTAGCTAGTGTTGTCACGGTGTCAAGAATACAACATTGTGCTGGTCATTATTACACTGGCGAGGTAGTTAATGTTGTCACGGTGTCAAGAACACAACATTGTGCTCCTCATAATTTCACTGGCGAGGTAGTTAGTGTTGTCACGGTGTCAAGAATACAACATTGTGCTGGTCATTATTACACTGACGAGGTAGTTAGTGTTGTCATGGTGTCAAGAACACAACATTGTGCTGGTCATTATTACACCGACGAGGTAGTTAGTGTTGTCATGGTATCAAGAACACAACATTGTGCTGGTCATTATTACACTGGAGAGGTAGTTAGTGTTGTCACGGTGTCAAGAACACAACATTGTGCTGGTCATTATTACACTGGCGAGGTAGTTAGTGTTGTCACGGTGTGAAGAACACAACATTGTGCTGGTCATTATTACACTGGCGAGGTAGTTAGTGTTGTCACGGTGTCAAGAACACAACATTGTGCTGGTTATTATTACACTGACTAGGTAGTTAGTGTTGTCACGGCGTCAAGAATACAACATTGTGCTGGTCATTAATACACTGGCGAGGTAGTTAGTGTTGTCACGGTGTC
Source organism: Cherax quadricarinatus (assembly GCF_026875155.1). Lineage (NCBI taxonomy): Eukaryota > Metazoa > Arthropoda > Malacostraca > Decapoda > Parastacidae > Cherax > Cherax quadricarinatus. Next base: position 41,498,713 of record NC_069427.1, read on the forward strand.
AAGAACACAACATTGTGCTGGTCATTATTACACTGACGAGGTAGTTAGTGTTGTCACGGTGTTAAGAACACAACATTGTGCTGGTTATTATTACACTGACGAGGTAGTTAGTGTTGTCACGGTGTTAAGAACACAACATTGTGCTGGTCATTATTACACTGACGAGGTAGTTAGTGTTGTCACAGTGTCAAGAACACAACATTGTGCTGGTCATTATTACACTGACGAGGTAGTTAGTGTTGCCAGAGTGTCAAGAACACAACATTGTGCTGGTCATTATTTCACTGCCGAGGTAGTTAGTGTTGTCACGGTGTCAAGAACACAAAATTGTGCTGGTCGTTATTACACTGACGAGGTAGTGTTGTCATGGTGTCAAGAACACAACATTGTGCTGGTCATTATTACACTGGCAAGGTAGTGTTGTCATGGTGTCAAGAACACAACATTGTGCTGGTCATTATTACACTGACGAGGTAGTTAGTGTTGTCACGGTGTCAAGAATACAACATTGTACTGGTCATTATTACACTGACGAGGTAGTTAGTGTTGTCATGGTGTCAAGAACACAACATTGTGCTCCTCATGATTACACTGGCGAGGTAGTTAGTGTTGTCACGGTGTCAAGAACACAACATTGTACTGGTCATTATTACACTGGCGAGGTAGTTAGTGTTGTCACGGTGTCAAGAATACAACATTGTGCTGGTCATTATTACACTGACGAGGTAGTTAGTGTTGTCATGCTGTCAAGAACACAACATTGTGCTGGCCATTATTACACCGACGAGGTAGTTAGTGTTGTCATGGTGTCAAGAACACAACATTGTGCTGGTCATTATTACACTGGAGAGGTAGTTAGTGTTGTCACGGTGTAAAGAACACAACAGTGTGCTGGTCATTATTACACTGGCGAGGTAGTTAGTGTTGTCATGGTGTCAAGAACACAACATTGTGCTGGTCATTATTACACTGGAGAGGTAGTTAGTGTTGTCACTGTGTCAAGAACACAACATTGTGCTGGTCATTATTACACTGGCGAGGTAGTTAGTGTTGTCACTGTGTCAAGAACACAACATTGTGCTGGTCATTATTACACTGGCGAGGTAGTTAGTGTTGTCACTGTGTCAAGAACACAACATTGTGCTCCTCATGATTACACTGGTGAGGTAGTTAGTGTTGTCATGGTGTAAAGAACACAACATTGTGCTGGTCATTATTACACTGGCGAGGTAGTGTTGTCATGGTGTCAAGAACTCAACATTGTACTGGTCCTTATTACACTGGCGAGGTAGCTAATGTTGTCACGGTGTCAAGAACACAACATTGTCCTGGTCATTATTACACTGGCATGGTAGTTAGTGTTGTCACGGTGTCAAGAACACAACATTGTGCTGGTCATTATTACACTGACGAGATAGTTAGTGTTGTCACGGTTTCAAGAATACAACATTGTGCTGGTCATTATTACACTGACGAGATAGTTAGTGTTGTCACGGTGTCAAGAACACAACATTGTGCTGGTCATTATTACACTGACGAGATAGTTAGTGTTGTCACGGTGTCAAGAACACAACATTGTGCTGGTCATTATTAAACTAACGGAGGCTGTGTCTCAGAGTAAGAAAATATACTCATGTTTTGCTTCAACATAATATTATCTTGAATAAGCTTAATTTTATGAAGTACGAAAGATATTAGTATCTTTAAAAAGGCTGAAGTGTATTGTATAAAACTGAAATAGTACATAATTGTGTTGACATGATTTTCAATTAAATTTTTCACTTAATCACCATAATTTCTTACTGATTATAAAGTATAAGAAAGATGCTCCAAAGTAATTTTAGTATACACAAACTGATCACTCTTTGATGTTCCTCGTGTCCATCTCACACTATGCAAAAACTCAATGCACATAAAAGGCCCTAAAATCTGGAATTCATTACCTGTGAATATAAAAGAAACACTTGTCTGTTTATAAATTCAAGTCTCTTCTCAAAAATCACTTACTCACCCACAACTAAATAAATACTTAATAATTGTATCTCAAAAATTGTATCTCATATATGTCTCATTATTGTATCTCATAAATGTCAACCTGTGACCCAATCAAACTTTGTTACTATTTAACTTCATTACCTAACAGAATACTCCATTCTACTGATTACACTGCATCACAGTAATGACCATATGACCTGTCTTTGTAATACTCATTTGTACTAAATTGTTATCTGTTTGACAATAATTTTTGTACCACTGAATATATCATTGCTTAGTTAATCTTAAGTTAATTTTAAGCCTGCCCATAATGCTCTGCATACAAGGGACTTTGACATGCTGCACTTTAAAAATTGTATTCCTTGTACTTCCCTGTATCATGTTCAAATTAATAAATAAATAAAAATAAATAAATAAATAAATAAATAAAGTCGATCAAAAGTGGCATTCTCAAGTGTTCACTAATCTTGGACGATGAAAAAACAAAGACAATACTTAATGAAAACTCAGTTATCATGAGAGAGTGAGCAGTGTGTGGACGTGTGTCTAACAAAGGTCGGGAAGTTGTGTGAAGCAACACAACGGATGTTGATGATAGTAGTGTAGCAGCTGTTGGTTAGTGAAGGTGTTTTTTTATAGTAGTGTAGCAGCTGTTGGTTAGTGAAGGTGTTATTTGTGCTCCTATGGTATATCCTCACTGTGTCTCCACTGTGATCTTAACATATCCACAGACAAGACCAGTGTCTGTACTAATAGTCTGCCGCACTTGCTAGTTAATAACGTTGACACTGAATTCTGTGAACAGTACAAATATCTGGGAGTTAAAATTAACAATGGTGTTGGAAGTAATCTCCAGTGAATAATTAAAGAGAGACTGAGGCCCATTAGAACACATGTAGGAAAGAATATTGGAATCACCGTCAAATATATAAATAAATAAACTTTACTTCTACAAGTACATGTATGAGGTATACCGACCTGCACCTGGAATATACCTGGAGAGCGTTCCGGTGGTCAACGCCCCCACCTCCCGGTCTGAGACCAGGCCTCATGGTGGATCAGGATCTGATCAACCAAGCTATTACTGCTGGACGCACGCAAACTGACGTACGAACCACAGCCAGGTTGGTCAGGTACTGACCAACTTATTGTGATGTCTTTTATCGTGCTAGTGGCGCCCCTGCTTTTCATTCTGGGAATGTTGCATCTCCTGCCGAGTCTTTTGCTTTCATAGGAGTGATTTTCGTGTGCAAGTTTGGTACTAATTCCTCTAGGATTTTTCAAGTGTATGTTATTATGTATCTCGCCTGCGTTCCAGGGAATACAGATCAAGGGCCTTCAACCGTTCCCAGTAATATACGTGCTTTATTGTAATTGTTTGTGCTGTGAAAGTTCTTTGTACACTCTTCAGGTCAGCAATTTCGCCAGCCTTGATGGGGGCAGTTAGTGCACAGCAGTATTCCAGCCCAGAGAAAACCAGCGCTTTGAAGAGAATCATGGGTTTGGCGTCCCTAGTTTTGAAGGTTCTTATTATCCATCCTATCATTCTTCTAACAGATGCGGTAGATACATTGTTGTGGTGTTTGAAGGTGAGATCCTCTAACATCATCACTCCCAGGTCCTTCACATTACTTTTTCGTTCTATTGTATGGTTAGAATTTGTTTTATACCATGATACTGTTTTAATTTCCCCAAGTTCTCCAAATCTGAGTAGCTGAAATTTCTCTTCATTGAACTTCATATTGCTTTGCGTGGCTCATTTGAAGATTTGATTTATATCCGCTTAGAGTCTTGCGGTGTCTTCAGTGGAGGTCACTGTCATGGCAATTCGGGTGTCATCCGGAAAGGAAGACACGGAGCTATGGCTTACATTTCTATGTCAGATATGAGAATGAGGAATAAAATGGGAGCGAGTACTGTGCCTTGTGGAACAGAGCTTTTCATCGTAGCCGCCTCAGACTTTACTCTGTTTGCTATTACTCTTCGTGTTCTATTTGTTAGGAAGTTATAGATCCATCTACCAACTTTTCCCGTTATTTCTTTATCACGCATTTTGTGCACTGTTACACTGTGGTCGTACTTATCGAAGGCTTTCGGAAAGTCTGTGTATACAACATCTTCATTTTGTTTAACCTCTGTAGCATCCAGGATCTTGTCATAATATGGTCCAGTAGCTGGGACAGGCAGGAGCACAATGCTCTAAACCCATGTTGCCCTGGGTTGAGTAATTCATGGGTATCTAGGTGGTTTGCAATCTTGCTTCGTAGAACCATTTCAAAGATTTTTATTATATGGGACGTTAGTGCTATCAGTCTGTAGGTCTTTGCAGTTGCTTTACTGCCACCTTTGTGGAGTGGGGCTGTCTGTTGTTTTTATCAAGCGTGGGATGACCGCTGTGTCCATGTTTCCTCTCCATAGAATGCTGAAGGTATGTGACAGGAGCTTCTTGCAGTTCTTGATGAAAAGGAAATTCCATGAGTCTGGGTCTGGGGCAGAGTGCATGGACATGTCATTTATTGTCTTTTCAGAGTCTTGTGGTGTTAGGATAATATCAACGATTTTTTGAGATGACCATATTTTGCGTCTCGGTTAACGTCTCGCTGAACACTGAGTCGTACTGGGACTTTAGAATCTCACTCATTTCTTTGTTGTCATCTGTGGCATAAGAGAAGAAGTTTTTTTTTTTTTTTAATTTCCTTTATGGCTTTTAGTTCTTCCTGAGATTCTTAAGTTCGCTATTTGGTATTTCTCTGACCAGTGCCTCACTTCGTATTTCAGATATATTGGCCCCTCTCAGCAACTCTGATTCTTTGCTTTCGCCTGTATAGGGAGCATCTCTCTCTTTCTAGTTTACATCTTCTCTTTCTTTTTCTTAATGGGATGAACCTACAGCAAACCTCAAGTGCCACAGAGTTAATTTTTTTCTAGAGAAAGGTTCGGATCCGTGTTGTTTAGGATATCTTCCCAGCTTGTTTCATTTAGGACAAGGTTGACTTGTTCCCATTGCATGTTTTTGTTAATGAAGTTGAATTTTGTGAAGACATCCTCATGACACCCTCATGACTGATCACATTTTGCTGGTCAGAAGTCCTGTGCATACATGTCTGTACCTCTATTATGTTGTGATCTGAGTGTATTGTCTTTGATACAGTTATATTAAGTATCAGATTATCATTGTTAGTGAAGATGAGGTCCAGCGTATTTTCTAGTCTTGTAGGCTCTAATATTTGCTGGTTTAAAATGAATTTGGTATAGAGATTTAATAGCTCATGTGTATTTGAAATTTCATCTGAGCTGCCTCCTGGGGTGATCTCTGCTAAAATATTATATGCTGCACTCCTCCATTTTAGCTGTCTCAGGTTGAAGTCTCCCCGTAGCAAGATGTTTGGGCCCAGCTGACAACAATGACATACTAATATATTATAGAATGCCGCTTGTTATGCAGAGCATTTCGGGCAAATTAGGTCAATTTTGTCCCAGGATGCGACCTACACCAGACGACTAATATTGGTACACATTTTACACTGATGGGTGAACATGGACAGCAGGTGTCTAATGGAAACACGTTCCTAATATTTTCCAGCTATACCGGGGATTCGAACTCTGAACCTTAGTGTGTGAGCTGACTGCTGAGTGCGATAGCGATGAAGCTACGGGACACCTTGCTTGTTCTGAATCTATATAATGTTCACCAGATCTCTCATTGACTCCCATGCCCTACACCAGACTAACTTTCCTTGCACTTTGTTTAACAGACTTGAAGTAATCCAGAACAAGACCATAAGGACAGTTCTTAGTGCGTTAATGTGCAATATAATCATAAACACGAGGAAAAAAAGCTGTAACTTCCTATTGTATATAAAAGAATAGTGCAGTTAAGCACAGTCTTCTGTGCTGAGATCAAGAAGAATGTTACATTATTACCATGGCTCGGCGATGTGTTATTTCATGGGTACAACATACCAGATAGTATCAATAACAAACTAGTTCATAGTCTAAACGTCAACTGGCTGAAAGCAAATGTGAGTAATCTAGTTAATTGAACATACGTATGAAACACAGTATACCTGTCCACTACATCCGTTCTTACTCACTACCCACTGTAAGGATAGTGCCTCCTTTATGTTCAGTGTTCTTTTCAGCATGTGTAATGTGCTGTTCCACCTTATAGGTGTTTCATGGATGACACTAATCTTGGGTACTTGAAGCCTGTCCTGAATTTTAGGGTTTTTCCTGCATGCACTCACAATCTGCAGCAGTGAGTTCCTTGAGGAAGATTGCTCTCTTATTGAACAAGTATTTTCTAAACTTCACTATTCTCGTCACTTCATTCGAGACTGCAGACGATGGGCACTAAACATCTTTAACACACCCAGAGAAGACACTGCCGAGAAAAGATACATAGTCCTCCGCACCAACTCCATTGCCAAGCACGTTTCCAGCTTCTTTTCCCGTACCTCATTCCAAGTATCTACTTCCACTTCCACCACCGTTAAGGACATTACCAGTAGTAGACAAGACAAGCTTCAATTCTCTGTAAGGATATACACAATCCCTTGCAATGACTGCAGCAAATTATATGTTGGTGAAACATCCAGAGACCTCCAAACACGTATTTCAGAACACCAGTACGCAGACAGATCTGACGATCCAAGAAATGCCTGTGTTCAACACTGAAATTTACACAACCATTTAATCAACTACAGAAATGCAAGACTTATTGCCAGAGAAGACAACATTCAATACCGAAGAATCCTGGAATCATCACTTACCTGTATGTCCAATAATATAACCAGAGTCTTTATAAAAATATAACTGGGCAGCGGTAGCAGCGGCATCCTACCAGCTCTTAATTTTCAAGAAACCATCGCTCATCAACGCTTGCGATGGCCTAATTGAAGGTACAACTACATGAAGCCACGCAGACCACAAAATGACCCAAGAATATTAAGAATGTAACCCAAATCTTGACAAAATAGATCTAAGGAAGACAGCCCTGGTAACCCACACACCGCCTCTGCTGCCAGACGATCACTTAACTCAAGCTCAGGGAAATAAAGCCTTCTCCTCCACAGCTTCACAGTATCTACTTTAGTGATACTATGAAAGGAAATCGCAGAAGAAACAACAGCAGTAACAAAAGAATAACACCAAGGACTCTACAAGTCAACATGTCTACCCAGCAGGAGGCCGGTGTATCATCAACCCCCCTCACCACCACCACCCAGGGAACATCAATAACAACAAACATGACTGACTCTCCCTCCAACCCCACTCCCTTCAAAGGATTCTCTCAAGAACACCCAGGTATGGTTCTACCTGACACTATTAGCGATTACATTGTCGCTCTAGAAAATGAAAACAAAGATATTAAAGCAACACTTGCGTGATATGAATCCAAGATAACCAACCTCCAGAACAAGATGCAAAACCTTGAAGACAAGATTACCTCGGGAAGTGCTGACACAGAAAATACTCTGAAAACAGCTATAGCCAGTCTAAATATGAAGGTTGAAGAAGCAGTCAAGGACTGGAATCAGAACATGCACACTCGACTTAAGGAATACTTTGATTTCCAAGACGACAAAACTGAACAAGATAAGTTGTCTGATGCAGTAATAATAAACAGTCCACACATTCCTAGTGATATAACCCAAGAACAGTGCAAAGAAACTGCTATCAGGATAATAGGGGACCATGTACAATTTATCCTGCAAACAATGAAATCAAAGAAACACGTTTGCTAGGAAAACAAGGTAGTAAACACAGTATTATGATCAGACTTCATTCATATGATAAAAGAAAGGACTTAATTAAATCAGCAATTACAGTGAAAAATGGAGTGTACATCAACGAGTGTCTAACGAGAAAACGTCAAAACCTTCTGTTCAGGCTGAGAAAACTTAAACAGGAAAACAAAATTCATCAGTGTTTCACTCGAGATGGGAAAATACTAGTAAGGAAAACATGAACAGGACAACAATACAACATCTCAAATGAAAATGATTTCACTAACTTCCTTAGAAAAGCTGACATTTCCGTAACAGATTAGATAAGTGTCCTTAACACATATATACGTGTGGTGCATATAGTGTACCTTACTATTATATTATTATGCATTATTGCGCATTTTTTTATACTAGCTAATACCAGCTACCTCAAATACTTTTTATTTCTTTTAAATTGCTATTAAATGCTCAAATTTTGTGTTGCAAGTCAAATCTTACTCCTAAATTATTGTTCTTCATGGTTGCTACCTGTCCATTTAATTTTGTTTACCACTACTTATTTAGTCTCATTTATATTGTGTGGTGCAATTAGTGTATATTCCAATTACATTATTGTGCAATTCCCAGAACTATCATTTACTAGCTAGTATCAACTACCTCATATATTTTTTTTGTTACTTTTTTTTTATAGTGCTATTAATTGCTCAACTTATTATATATTACAGGTCAGATCTTACTCCTAAATCAATATTATATCATTATTATCTGTCCATTTAACTTTGTTTACCATTACTTAGTTTTGTCCCTTATACATTTTCTCCTTTAGTTTAGCTTTATATAACTACCTTAGTTCATATATTCACAATTGTTAAAATAATCAAGGTGCTATTCTCAGGTGCTAAAGTGTAATATGTTCATTATTTAAATATTATATTCCCAAGCTCATTTATTAGATCACCACTTTATTTGTTCACCAGCACTTATTTTAGTCCCTTTTATACTGTCTCCTTTATTTTAGCTTTAAAAAACTACCTTAGCTCATATTTTTACATTTGTTAAAATATTTCAGGTGCTATTTTTTAGCTTTAGAATATTTACTTTGTCTTATACTTAAGTGTAATTGTAGATTCACTATAAATCTTATGATAACAAGCATTGATCCTGATACCAACCTCTTATTTAATGACTTAAATAAATCAAACAGTTACTGTAATTATTACACAGCAGAACAATCAAAGGCACTTCTCAGAGTCAACAACAACATAACTGTCTTTAACTACAATGTCAGATCTTTAAGCAAAAATTACGATGACCTCACAGCACTACTAAATTTCCTGCATGCCAGTATGTCCATCATTACACTAACTGAAACCTGGCTAAAGCCTGATACTACTGATGTCTATGCCATCCCTGGTTACACAGCCATACACAACTGTAGGCCAGACCAACAAGGGGGTGGCACAGCTATATACTACTCAGACCATCTAGAATGTATCAATAATACTTGCACAAGAGATGAACATGGGGAATATATAATAGCTAAATTCAAATCCAAATACCTACAAAAACCTCTCACAGTGATAAACATCTACAGAATTCCACAATCAAACATTAGCCAATTTAGTCAAAACCTAGGAAGTATGATAACTGATGCACGCATGAACAAAGATCACTTACTACTCTCAGGTGACTTCAATATAAATCTCCTGCAAGACCAGGACCCACACGTTACTGAATTCACAAACACTATGAGTAACTGCTTGTTGCTACCAACATTAACAAAACCTACAAGAATTACAGAGGCTAGTGTTTCCCATATCTGGACCAACACCATATCCCCTTTAAAATCAGGCATAATCACAGATAATACCACAGACCACTACCCTACCTTTCTCATAACCAATCTAGGTAAATTACCCCAAGACGCTACTGAAGTCACCTTCAGACTTCACAATGAGGCAGCCATTAATAACTTCACAACAGCAGTGACAAACATTGACTGGCACACTGAGCTAGAAACCTATACAGATACTGACGAATGTATTAATAATTTTCTAAAAAAGACTCAATACCTCTATAACAAGCACTGCCCTAAAAAAAAACTAAACAGATCACAGCTAAGAGACTGAACAGACCCTGGCTAACACCCAGTATCCTCAAATCCATAAATACAAAGCACCTATACGAAAAACAGTACAGAATGGGTCACATAACCAGAGACCAAACAAAACGTTACTCGTCAATCCTAACCAGCCTGATAAGGGCAAAAAATTTGTATTATGAGAACAGATTATCTAACTTAAAAGACGATATAAAAAAAGACCTGGAAAACACTATCTAAAATTCTAGGAACAAAAAAGATATCAGGAAACAGAGCAATCAAACTTACAAAACCAGATGAATCCCAACTCCCACCTACTGAAACAGCAAACAGACTCAATGTTTTCTTCACCTTACCTGGAGTTTACCTGGAGAGAGTTTCGGGGGTCAACGCCCCCGCGGCCCGGTCTGTGACCAGGCCTCCTGGTGGATCAGCGCCTGATCAACCAGGCTGTTGCTGCTGGCTGCACGCAAACCAACGTACGAGCCACAGCCCGGCTGATCAGGAACTGACTTTAGGTGCTTGTCCAGTGCCAGCTTGAAGACTGCCAGGGGTCTGTTGGTAATCCCCCTTATGTGTGCTGGGAGGCAGTTGAACAGTCTCGGGCCCCTGACACTTATTGTATGGTCTCTTAACGTGCTAGTGACACCCCTGCTTTTCATTGGGGGATGGTGCATCGTCTGCCAAGTCTTTTGCTTTCGTAGTGAGTGATTTTCGTGTGCAAGTTCGGTACTAGTCCCTCTAGGATTTTCCAGGTGTATATAATCATGTATATCTCCCTCCTGCGTTCCAGGGAATACAGGTTTAGAAACCTCAATCGCTCCCAGTAATTGAGGTGTTTTATCTCCGTTATGCGCGCCGTGAAAGTTCTTTGTACATTTTCTAGGTCGGCAATTTCACCTGCCTTGAAAGGTGCTGTTAGAGTGCAGCAATATTCCAGCCTAGATAGAACAAGTGACCTGAAGAGTGTCATCATGGGCTTGGCCTCCCTAGTTTTGAAGGTTCTCATTATCCATCCTGTCATTTTTCCCAGCAGATGCGATTGATACAATGTTATGGTCCTTGAAGGTGAGATCCTCCGACATAATCACTCCCAGGTCTTTGACGTTGGTGTTTCGCTCTATTTCGTGGCCAGAATTTGTTTTGTACTCTGATGAAGATTTAATTTTCTCATGTTTACCATATCTGAGTAATTGAAATTTCTCATCGTTGAACTTCATATTGTTTTCTGCAGCCCACTGAAAGATTTGGTTGATGTCCGCCTGGAGCCTTGCAGTGTCTGCAATGGAAGACACTGTCATGCAGATTCGGGTGTCATCTGCAAAGGAAGACACGGTGCTGTGGCTGACATCCTTGTCTATGTCGGATATGAGGATGAGGAACAAGATGGGAGCTAGTACTGTGCCTTGTGGAACAGAGCTTTTCACCGTAGCTGCCTCGGACTTTACTCTGTTGACGACTACTCTCTGTGTTCTGTTAGTGAGGAAATTATAGATCCATTACAGAGGTACACAATGGGTCCAGGGACCGGGCTCCAAAGTTTTGATGGCTGAACTAGGTACAAGGTAATGAACTCACAAGTTACAAAGGTAATGAACTCACAAGTTACAAAGGTAATGAATACTGTAACCATTCTTACAGTATTCATTACCTTTGTAACTTGTGAGTTCATTACCTTTGTAACTTGTGAGTTCATTACCTTGTACCTAGTTCAGCCATCAAAACTTTGGAGCCCGGTCCCTGGACCCATTGTGTACCTCTGTAATCTGTAAATACCTTTGTAACTTGTAATGATTGTGACTAGACCTACCTGGAGTTCATTACCTTTGTAAATTGTGAGTTCATTACCTTTGTAAATTGTGAATTCATTGCCTCTGTAACTTGCTCAGCTATCAAAACTTTGAGGCCCAGTCCCTGGACCCATTATGTACCTCTGTAATCTTTTGACTACCGCCCACAGGATGGGTATGGGGTGCATAATAAACATATTAAACTAACTTAAACTAACATCGACCGACTTTTCCTGTTATTCCTTTAGCGCGCATTTTGTGCGCTATTACGCCATGGTCACACTTGTCGAAGGCTTTTGCAAAGTCTGTATATATTACATCTGCATTCTTTTTGTCTTCTAGTGCATTTAGGACCTTGTCGTAGTGATCCAGTAGCTGAGACAGACAGGAGCGACCTGTTCTAAACCCATGTTGCCCTGGGTTGTGTAACTGATGGGTTTCTAGATGGGTGGTGATCTTGCTTCTTAGGACCCTTTCAAAGATTTTTATGATATGGGATGTTAGTGCTATTGATCTGTAGTTCTTTGCTGTTGCTTTACTGCCCCCTTTGTGGAGTGGGGCTATGTCTGTTGTTTTTAGTAACTGAGGGACGACCCCCGTGTCCATGCTCCCTCTCCATAGGATGGAAAAGGCTCGTGATAGGGGCTTCTTGCAGTTCTTGATGAACACAGAGTTCCATGAGTCTGGCCCTGGGGCAGAGTGCATGGGCCATGTCATTTATCGCCTGTTCGAAGTCATTTGGCGTCAGGATAACATCGATAGGCTTGTGTTAATCAAATTTTGTGGCTCTCTCATAAAAAATTAATTTTGATCTTCGACTCTCAGTCTGGTTAGCGGCTTGCTAAAAACTGAGTCATATTGGGACTTGAGTACTCACTCATTTCCTTGCTGTCATCTGTGTAGGACCCATCTTGTTTAAGTAGGGGCCCAATACTGGGCGTTGTTCTCGATTTTGATTTGGCATAGGAGAAGAAATACTTTGGGTTTCTTTCGATTTCATTTATAGCTTTTAGTTCTTCCCGCGATTCCTGACTCCTAAAGGATTCTTTTAGCTTAAGTTCGATGCTTGCTATTTCTCTGACCAATGTCCCCCCTGCGCATTTCAGATATATTGACCTCTTTTAGCCGCTCTGTTATTCTTTTCCGTCGCCTGCAAAGGGAGCGCCTGTCTCTTTATATTTTACATCTACTCCTCCTTTTTCTTAGAGGAATAAGCCTTGTGCATACATCGAGTGCCACCGAGTTAATCTGTTCTAGGCATAAGTTTGGGTCTGTGTTGCTTAGTATATCATCCCAGCTTATATCGGTTAGGACTTGGTTTACTTGGTCCCACTTTATGTTTTGTTATTGAAGTTGAATTTGGTGAATGCTCCCTCGTGACTAGTCTCATTTTGTCGGTCTGGGGCTCCTCGCATACATGTCTGAACCTCAATTATGTTGTGATCTGAGTATATTGTTTTTGATATGGTGACATTTCTTATCAGATCATCATTGTTAGTGAATATGAGGTCTAGTGTATTCTCCAGTCTAGTAGGCTCTATTATTTGCTGGTTTAAATTGAATTTTGTGCAGAGATTTAAAAGCTCGTGTGAGTGTGAGTTTTCATCAGAGCTGCCTCCTGGTGTTATTACTGCAACAATATTATTTGCTATATTCCTCCATTTTAGGTGCCTTAAGTTGAAATCCCCAGGAGCAAGATGTTGGGTGCAGGAGCTGGAAGATTTTCCAGACAGTGGTCAATTTTTAACAGCTGTTCCTGGAATTGCTGGGATGTTGCATCCGGAGGCTTGTAGACTACCACAATGACTAGGTTTTGGTTCTCGACCTTTACTGCTAAAACTTCCACTACGTCATTTGAGGCATTAAGCAGTTCTGTGCAAACAAGTGACTCTGCAATGTACAGGCCAACCCCCCCCCCCTTTTGCCTGTTCACTCTGTCACATCTGTATAGGTTGTAACCTGGGATCCATATTTCATTGTCCAAGTGATCCTTTATGTGGGTCTCAGTGAAAGCCGCGAACATTGCCTTTGCCTCTGCAAGCAGTCCACGGATGAAAGGTATTTTGTTGTTTGTTGCTGGCTTTAGACCCTGTATATTTGCAAAGAAGAATGTTATCGGACTGGTGGTATTGTTGGTACTGGGGGGGGATTTTTTTTCCGGCATTAGTATCTGTATCTGTTGGTTTGGAGTGGAGGCCATCGACTGTGGTTCCACTCCAGGAATGACTGGATTTGTGTGTACGATTTCTGCCATTTCCTGCCAGTTTTTTTTTCCTTCCTGGCACTAAAAAACCTCTCCCTCTTGAGTGGCTGTGGCTACCCAGGTTTTCCCATGGCCTGGATGTTTTGTATCTTTTTGTCCCCTTTAGATGGTATGCCTGGCAATTTAAGTTATAGCACAGTCTTTCCTGTACTGAAGAGGTACACATTTCAGGGTGAAAAAGCTTACAGGAAGGGAGTTTGCATTTTCCTGTTGTCATATGGGCATGGCATTTTCTAGGGTGGTCATAGTTGCACGTCCCATCTGTTTTTTCCAGATTTCCCATGCCAGCAGATACCAAGTGCATAGTATGTGCACAGGCTTGGTTTCCGCTTGCCTTGGTTTCTGTGACTGTATTCCCTGTTGGTGCATGTTTCCCTGTCTTACTTCTATCCTCCCTAGCACCAACAATGGAGCTCCCACCAGTTGTTTTTGGTAATTTATCCTCACTATTGCTATTGGAGTCCTCTTGTTTGCTATTTCCTGCGGTATTTCTAGTTTGCAATATTGGTTTTATCTTATCTTTGACTACACTTGTTTCCCTACTATGGCTCCTATCCCCTATGAGGTCATTTATATGTATTACTTCCTGCGTATAATTCCCGACTACCTGGACAAAATCTCCAGCTTCACAATTACTGTCTCCCAGGACAGTATCTCCAGCTTCACCATTTCTGTCTCCCAGGACAGCACCTCCAGCTTCACCATTACTGTCTCCCAGGACAGCACCTCCAGCTTCACCATTACTGTCGATAAAAATCTGCCGATAAAATCCCAAACTCAAATACCCCACCCAATGACTACCTCACTGGCAACTACCTGAACACACTGTTCCTAGCTCCGACTAACCCAACAGAAGTCTCCCTTATTATCAACATACTAAAAAACAAGACAGGAGATTTAAATACCTTACCACCCTTTATATACAAAAAAGCTTCGCAAGTGCTGTCACCAATCACTGCAACACTCTTTAACAAATTCATCGAATCCTCTACCTTCCCTACAGTTCTCAAAATAACGAGGGTCACCCCGATACATAAAGGAGGAGATCAAACAGGCTTGAATAACTATAGGCCAATATCCAACTTACACCCTCTCTTTAAAATCTTTGTAAAATTAATTCATAAGCGACTCTATTCCTACCTTCTCTCCCACAACATATTCAACCCCTGTCAGTTTGGGTTCAGGCCTAATGAAAATACGAATGATGCTATTATACACATGCTAGAACAAATATACACTGCACTCGAGAAAAAAGAAGTCCCAGTGGAGATCTTCATTGATTTATGTAAAGCTTTTGATACAGTTGACTATGACTTGCTCCACATAAAATTGTCGCACTATGGTATAAGAGGGCACTCCCTCAACTACCTCAAGTCTTACCTCAGCAACAGAAGTCAATATGTGTACACAAATGGATCAAACTCTTCCACACAGCCAATTACAGTTGGTGTCCCACAGGGGAGTGTCCCTGGCCCTCTTCTCTTTCTCATTTACATAAATGACCTACCAAATGCATCACAACAACTCAAACCCACACTATTTGCAGATGACACTACATACGTCTTCTCTCACCCGAGTCCAGTAACGCTAGCCAATACTGTAAATACCGAATTACAGAAAATATCTACCTGGATGATGATTAACAAACTTACTCTCAATATTGACAAAACCTACTTCACACAGTTTGGAAACAGAACCACAGATGTTCCTCTTAACATAGTGATAAACGGATGACCTATCACAAAGCTCACAGAGGGAAAATTCTTAGGAATCCACCTTGATAATAGACTCAAATTTCAAACACATATACAACACATTTCCAAGAAAATCTCCGAGACCATAGGCATACTATCGAAGATACGGTACTTTGTTCCACAGTCAGCCCTCCTGGCCTTGTATCACTCACTCATTTACCCCTATCTTACCTATGGAATTTGTGCATGGGACTCAACAACAATAAACCGTCTCAGACCATTAATTACCCAACAAAAGGCTGCAGTCAGAATGATAACAAATTCCCACTACAGGCAGCACACTCCACCAATATTGTCAAAGGCCCTAAAATCTGAAACACTCTACCTGAAAACTCTAGAACAGCAGACACATTCATCACCTTCAAAATTACTGTTAGAAAACTTCTTATCTCCCTGATACACCCCATCAACTAACTACATAAAAACCACCTGGTGGTCCAAATTTACACTCACTCACTCACCCATTTGACTATAAGCCCAGAAATATGTATCCTAATCTTAAAATAATGATTTCAAACTAGTCATAAGTTTGCATGTGATACTCCAATGTAGAAACTATGTATTGTGCCAAAACAAAAGCATTCACATTGCTAAACTCACAAACTAGTATTTGTCACTTAGTATTTAGTCACTTAGTATTTAGTCAACTTACTCCACAATTTGTTATAATTTAGGGTTAAGAATTAATCTAAGTTTGCTCGAAATGCCTAGCCATGCTAGGTGTTCTAGTGGCCCCCTCTGTAATTATTATTTTACTACATGTAAACCATACAATAACCAAACTCTGTAAACCCTGCATTGTAATCCTTATAGAGAATAAACTTTGATTTGATTTGATTTGATTTGATATTCAAAACTCTAAACTTACTCACCGTACAAAACGTCCATACTTATTATTGTACCTACTACATACATAGAATACTTAACTCGGATATAAACCCTCCACTCAAACTTCTTACCAACCTCAACAGAACACATGACCATAACACAAGGCACAGATCACTCTTGGATGTTCCTCGTGTCCATCTCACACTATGTAAAAACTCAATGCACATAAAAGGCCCAAAAATCTGGAATTCATTACCTGTGAATATAAAAGAAACACTGTCGATTTATCAATTCATGACTCTTCTTAAAAACCACTTACTCACCCACAACTAAATAAGTACTGATAAACTGTGTCTCATAAATGTATAACCTGTGACCCTATCAAACTATGTTTTTTTGTAATTACATTACCTAACAGAATACTCCATTCTCTTGAATACTCAAACTCATCGAAGGTGCTACACATTTATACAACCATAAAGCCTCTTATTTGAAATATTCATTTGTACTTCATGTTGTAATTTGTTTACTGTATTTTTACCAATGAATATATCTTTGCTTAGTTAATCTAAAGTTAATTTTAAGCCTGCACATAATGCTCTGTATACAAGGGGCTTTTGGCATGCACACTCAACCACTGTATTTCTTTTGTACAACTATGTATCATGTCCAAATAATAATAATAATAATAATAATAAAGACAACGGCTTCTATAACATAGCTGAACCTTTGCCTAGAAACTTCTATATCGCTATTCCACATAAGAACATAAGAATTGAGGAACACTGCAGAAGGTTTATTCATATACTTATCAAATCTCTTTTTAAAGCTACAATAGGCTCTAGACACTATCACCCTTCTCGGAAGTTTAGTTTAATGTTTATTATGCACCCCATACCCATCCTGTGGGCGGTAGTCAAAAGATTACAGAGGTACATAATGGGTCCAGGGACTGGACTCCAAAGTTTTGATAGCTGAGCAAGTTACAGAGGTAATGAACTCACAATTTACAAAGGTAATGAACTCCAGGTAGATCTGGTCACAATCATGACAAGTTACAAAGGTATTTACAGATTACAGAGGTACGTAATGGGTCCAAGGACTGGGCCCCCAAAGTTTTGATAGCTGAACTAGGTACAAAGGTAATGAATCCTGTAAGAATGGTTACTTACGTTTATACATGGCTACAATCATGAACAAATTATAGAGTAATGAGCAATTCACACTTCCACACCTGGTCACAACTGTAATGAGTTATTGGTGCAAATATTGATTATTGAGTCACAAAACATCCATACCTATTATTGTACCTACTACATACATAGAACACTTAACTTGGATATAAACCCTCCCCTCAAACATCTCCTTACCAACCTCAACAGAACACATGACCATAACACAAGACACAGATCACTTTTTGATGTTCCTCGTGTCCATCTCACACTATGCAAAAACTCAATGCACATAAAAGACCCAAAAATCTGGAATTCATTACCTGTGAATATAAAAGAAACACTGTTTATAAATTCAAGTCTGTACTTAAAAATCACTTACTCACCCACAACTAAATAAATACTGAATAATTGTATCTCATAAATGTTTAACCTGTGACCCAATCAAACTTTGTTATTTTTAATTACATTACCTAACAGAATACTCCATTCTACTGAATGCTCAGCAACACAGTAAATGACCATATGACCTGTCTTTGAAATACTCATTTGTGCTTAATTGTTAACTGTTTACAACAATGTTTACCACTGAATATATCATTGCTTAGTTATCTTAAGTTAATTTTAAGCCTACTCATAATGCTCTGCATACAAGGGGCTTTGGCATGTTACACTTAACCACTGTATTTCCTTGCACTTCAATGTATCATGTTCAAATTAAAAAATAAATAAATAAATAAATAGTCCATCTGGCAAAGTTTACATTTCGTTTGGTCTACATCAGTGGTGGTGATTTAACCTGCCAAAGATACTTGTAACCCAGCCGGAGCCGGGCGGTAGTGGCATCCAATGTCGGCTTATCTTGTTGGATGCACCATAGACATGTGGCTCCTCCTGCATGATGGAATGATGATAGATGGACTGACTGGTGTCAATCTCCCTGAGTCTTAAGGTTGTCACATGCAGCATTCTCCACCTGACACTATCCTATAATTACTCACGTGGATGAAACATTTTCAGTGTTTATATTTCCATTGTATCGGTATTTTATACCATTTATTTCCAAGATACTAGCGAAATTCCAGAAATAATAAATTATGTAGAACAGGACGATAATAAACCATGCACTATTAGGGTAACTAGTGACATGGTCCTCAGACAAATAGAGAGATTAAAACCAAACAAATCCCCAGACTCTGATGAACTATTTGCAAGGGTTTTAAAGGAATGTAAAAAGGAACTTAGCATACCTTTGGCTAATCTTTTCAATATATCGCTAGACCCTGCATGTCTAACTCTGGCCTTGTCAGCATCGAAGTAATTGTCTGCTAAGACACGTAAGGCTATTTGATAATCGCCTTTGACCACCGGAAATGACTTAATCAGTTCATAGGGTTCTCCCTTCACAAGACATTTAAGGTAATTGAACTTAGCAATCTCATCTATGTCAGTTCGTGTATTTACTATGGATTGAAAACCACTAATGAATTCTTCATAATTATGACCTTGGAAAATAGGTAATGACAATGTAGGTAAGCTTGGTAATGGGACACTTGTTGTTGTTGCAGGTGTAACAGGTGTTTGACCACTAGTTACAGTAGGTCTCTGGGACAGAGTTTTGCGGCAGATAGCCTGTACTCCTGTCCACCTTAATTGTTGATTACTAAATGTATCCAAAACATTTTTAATTTCATCCTCAGACGGATCTGATTAGTAAGTAAGTAAGTAAGTTTATTCAGGTATACACAAATACAGTTACATAGAATTATCATACATAGCAGCATATGTGTAGAGAACCTAGGATAACCCAAAAAAGTCAGAGTGACTTATTTCCATTGGGGTCCTTTTACCTTATTATTATAGTATAAAGGTTATAATATTTTCTTATTATTCTACAATGAAGATAACATCTTATTATCATACTAAAAAGACTATCTGCTACACCAAGGTCATTAAGACTATCTACAATACGAGGGTCATTACAAGGAATAAGGTAAAATTTACACGTATGTTAGCTAAAAAATAGAAAATCATTCCCCTCCCTTTCTGTAGCTACATTCATCAGACACCTTTTGGCACTCTTCTTGAACTGGTTCACGCTATGACTGGCTTTGACATGTGCAGGTAGTCTGTTCCCTTCCTTTTATTGCTGTACAAATAAAAGGTGTTTGAAGCCTGGCCACTGACTGGGGTACTACAAAGTTGTCCTTTTCTCCCCTAGTACTATGATTGCTTTGGTTCCCAAACCTTGACAAAATTGACAGCAAGAATTTTTGGACATTGTTTGTGAGCAATTTTATAAACAGATTTAGCTTCAGTTGTTTTACTCTGTCTTCAACATTCAGCATATCCAACTGCTGTAATTCATCCTGGCCTACATGTTCTCTTGGGGCCCAGCCCCAGGATGAATCTTACGATTTTGTTCTGGGTGATTTTCAGTCTATCTTTCAGTTTTTTTTTGTCAAGGCGAGTACCAAGAAGAGCAAGCGTAATCCATATGGCATTGTAAAGGGCTAGACATAGGTCCTGCGAGCCTCAGTAGTAGACAAATGTGCTTGTCTATACAGGAACTTCAGTTTAGCATTCGCTTTTTTTACTACACTGTTCCCTATCAATTCTCCTGACATGCATGGGTCAAAGGGGATTCCCAAATATTTTACTGATGAAACCAAAGTGATGGGCTCCCCATTACATTGAACATTAAAATTATTTACCCTTCTCAGTTTATGTTTCGTGCCAAAGAGAATGGCTTCAGTTTTCCCTAGGTGTAATGATAGTTTGTTGTCTACTAACCATTTGCTGCAGGACTCCAGTTCCAGTGTTAAAACATTAGCAATATCTTGTGGGTCTTTACCTGACACTAACAGAGCACTGTCATCTGCATACAGTAGGAGTTTGCACTTGACACTGATAGGCATATCATTGACATAACATAAGAATAATAAGGGACCCAGAATACTACCTTGGGGAACTCCACATGTTATCGGCAGGGGTTCTGATTCTGTTTTGTTGATTTTGACTATTTGTCTCCTGTTGCTAAGGTAGGACTTAAACCAGTCTACAGAACCTATAACCAATAGCTTGAAGTTTATTACATAATATATTGTGGTTGACAGTATCGAAGGCCTTTTGCAGGTCTAAGGTTACCATGCCTATGAGGTTTCCCCTTTGACATTTCAGTTCTCAGGTAATCCATCAGATTAATAAGGGAGTGTCGGTTGAGTAGGATCTTCTAAAGCCCGATTGATAGCTATGGAGAATGTTGTTGTCATTAAGGTACTTAACTACTTGAGAATACACCGCCCTCTCTAGAATTTTAGATATTATACTGAGTATACTAACAGGCCTATAGTTGCTTACATCAGACCTACTATTTTTCTTGAAGATAGGAGTGACTCTGGCCTCCTTGAACCCCTCCGGTACTGTATTAGTGGTGATTGATAGATTTATTATGTGAGCAATAGGGATTGACAGTTCAGAAGCACCATCTTTTAGGAACTTAGACGGGATGTTATCAGGGCCTGTGCTCTTAGTTGGGTTTAACCTGCTTAGTTCTTTTTGAATAAAGTCATGAGATACACTTACTAGTTGACAACTGTTTGGGGTTACCCCTTTATTGGTATAGTATGTTTGAAACTTATCAGAGTCTGTGTTAAAGGTATTTGATGCAGCTGGTAGTTTACTTACTAGTGTTGATGCAACAGATGTGTAGTAGGAATTAAAGCAATTTGCCACCTTAGATGTTTCGTGGCATACCTCATTATCGATAGTGAGTACTATGTTAGACCTATCTACTGGCTTATGGCTATACCCCAACTGTTTTAGTTGTTGCCAGAGCTTTCTGGGGTTATGCTTATACTCTTCAATTTTTGAGCAGTAGTGCTTTGCCTTTGCTCCTTTTATAAGTCTCTGTACTCTGTTCCTCACCCTTTGGAATTCATTTAGTGCTGCAATATCCTGTCTGTTTGCTTTAAATCTTTTTAGCAGCTGGTCTCTGAATTTCATATTATCTAATATCATATTATCTAATATCTTCAAGAAATTTTATTTTATAATTTTATAGTCTAAATTTAAATTTTTTCCAGACATTGTGAAATAATTCGAATTTGACCTAAAGATCATAAAAATCTTGTTTGTTCTTGATTAATCCATACAACTGAATTAGTTTCTAATTGTGAATTTTAGTCTGAAAAGACTGAAACTGATTTTTAAAACAACCATTTTAATGGACAGTGAAACTTAAAATTAAAACAACTCATCCCTGCACAGCCGCCCCCAACGGTCAAAGCTGCGAAACCATCTAAACAAGGGGCTGTCAAGAATTATAATTTGTAAGTTTTAAAAATTCCCCCTGGGGGGTTTTAGTCAGATATTTCATTCACTGATGCTACAAAAACATACTTGTTTGACTCAAAGTCCCCCTTACTGCCCCATAGGTTTATTAAAACTCCTTGCGACTCAGAACTGCACGTCCCCCCCCTTCTACAAGAAATTCGTAACATACCTTGCCTGTAACGTACTAATGGGTTTTTTTTTTAACCTTTGACAGATATCGGGACTTGATGAACTGAATCCTTGGATTCCACGTCTTCCATTGTCAGAAAAGCACACTGGGACCAATGTTCCACAAAATTTTTCTTTATTTTCACAATGTTATCCGAAAAACTGATCACACTTTTCTT
The DNA here is from genome assembly GCF_026875155.1 of Cherax quadricarinatus. Taxonomy (NCBI): domain Eukaryota; kingdom Metazoa; phylum Arthropoda; class Malacostraca; order Decapoda; family Parastacidae; genus Cherax; species Cherax quadricarinatus. The sequence continues at coordinate 41,521,027 of NC_069427.1, forward strand.
AGGTTTTTTGTGTTTTTTTAGACACTTTGTTACACTAACGCACAGATCGTTCTTTGTTGATTTTCCCGGGGCATGCACTCTCTAGATCAAAAATAATCTGAAGAAGCCACGCGCCTCATGCCCTCACTGCCCTTCACAAAAAAAAGCTGACCTAGTACTTTTTGCTTCCCTTCCACTTCCTCTGAAGCAAACAAAGGTTTTCTTTCTTAAGCATAGACAACAATTCCACTATCTTTACTATGGTAACGAAGGGGAGCAGAATTTTTCCCTTAAAATTTCCTGCTAAAGTAAGAGTGACTTTCTTATTAAAAAACACTCTGCAACACTGGACGCAAGGATAATGGTGGTTGAACCCCTCGCTACTCGTACGGATCTGTGATCAATTTCTTCTGTAGCTTTAAAAGATGCTTGCCCCTTCTTAAGGTGGGGCCCCTCAGGCTGAAAGGGGGAAGGGGTGAAGGGCTGATACCCCCCCCCCTAAGAAAATTTCCCACACACACACCACAACAGATTAAAAAGGGGGGGGCCCAAAAACAAAAAAAAAAGACAAGCGCGAAACCAATCTGCCCAAAAATGTTTTAAGCCCATCAGGAGGGAAAACAACAGTCAAGACCCCAATAATCAGGCAAGAAGGAAAAAGGGGAAAACAATAAGAAAAGACCGTGAAATATGTGAGGGGCTCAAAAAAGAGATTCAAAGAAGTGTTCACAGAGGAGACAGAAGGGGCTCCAGAAAGACGGAGAGGTGGGGTACACCACCAATGCTGGACACAGTACACACAACCAAGGAAGAAGTGAAGAGGCTTCTGAGTAAGCTAGATACCTCAAAGGCAATGGGGCCGGATAACATCTCTCCATGGGTCCTGAGAGAGGGAGCAGAGGCACTATGTGTACCTCTAACAACAATATTCAATACATCTATCAAAACAGGGAGATTGCCTGAGGCATGGAAGACAGCAAATGTAGTCACAGTCTTTAAAAAAGGAGACAGACACGAAGCACTAAACTACAGACAAGTGTCACTGACATGTATAGTAATGCAAATCGTGGAGATTATTGGGAGAAGAGTGGAGGAACACCTAGAAAGGAAAAGATCTCATCAACAGCAGCCAACATGGTTTCAGGGACAGGAAATCCTGTGTCACAAACCTACTGGAGTTCTATGGCATGGTGACAGCGTAAGACAAGAGAGAGAGGGGTAGGTGGATTGCATTTTCTTGGACTGCAAAGGCGTTTGACACAGTTCCACACAAGAGATTAGTGCAAAAACTGGAGGACCAATTAGGGATAACAGAGAAGGCACTACAATGGATCAGGGAATACTTGTCAGGAAGACAGCAGCGAGTCATGGTACGTGGCGAGGTGTCAGAGTGGGCACCTGTGACCGCGGGGTCCCACAAGGGTCAGTCCTAGGACCAGTGCTATTTCTGGTATTTGTGAACGACATGACGGAAGGAATAGACTCTGAGTGTCCCTGTTTGCAGATGATGTGAAGTTGATGAGAAGAATTCATTCGATCGAAGACCAGGCAGAACTATAAAAAGATCTGGACAGGCTGGAGACCTGGTCCAGCAATTGGTTCCTCGAGTTAACCCCACCAAGTGCAAAGTCATGAAGATTGGGAAGGGCAAAGAAGACCGCAGACGGAGTACAGTCCAGGGGGCCCGAGACTGCAAACCTCACTCAAGGAAAAAGATCTTGGGGTGAGTATAACACCAGGCACATCTGAAGCGCACATGAACCAAATAACTGCTGCAGCATAAGGGCGCCTGGCAAACCTCAGAACAGCATTCCGACATCTTAATAAGGAATCGTTCAGGACCTGTACACCGTCTACGTTAGGCCCATATTGGAGTGTGCGGCACCAGTTTGGAACCCACACCTAGCCAAGCAAGTAAAGAAACTAGAGAAAGTGCAAAGGTTTGCAACAAGACTAGTCCCAGAGCTAAGAGGGATGTCCTACGAGGAGAGGTTAAGGGAAATCAACCTGACGACACTGGAGGACAGGAGAGATAGGGGGACATGATAACGACATACAAAATACTGAGAGGAATTGACAAGGTGGACAAAGACAGGATGTTCCAGAGATGGGACACAGCAACAAGCGGACACAGTTGGAAGTTGAAGACACAGATGAATCACAGGGATGTTAGGAAGTATTTCTTCAGCCACAGAGTAGTCAAAAAGTGGAATAGTTTGGGAAGCGATGTAGTGGAGGCAGGATCCATACATAGCTTTAAGCAGAGGTATGATAAAGCTCACGGTTCAGGGAGAGTGACCTAGTAGCAACCAGTGAAGAGACGGGACCAGGAGCTTGGACTCGACCCCTGCAACCTCAACTAGGTGAGTACAACTAGGTGAGTACACACACACACACACACACATACACACTCACACACACACACACACACATACACACACATTCACACACATACACACACATACACACCACACACACACACACACACACACACACACACACACACACACACACACACACACACACACACACACACACACACACTCGCACACACACTCGCACCACACACACACACACACACACACACGTACACACACACACCCCACACACACACACACACACACACACACACACACACACACACACACACCCCACACACACACACACACACACACACACACACACACAGAATATCTGACAGGGAGGAAACAACGAGTCATGGTACGCGACGAGGTGTCAGAGTGGGCGCCTGTGACAAGCGGGGTTCCACAGGGTCAGTCCTAGGACCTGTGCTGTTCTTGGTATACGTGAACGACATAACGAAAGGGATAGACTCAGAAGTGTCCTTGTTTGCGGACGATGTGAAGTTAATGAGAAGAATCGAATCGGACGAGGATCAGGCAGGACTACAAAGAGATCTGGACAGGCTACAAGCCTGGTCCAGCAACTGGCTCCTTGAATTTAACCCTGCCAAATGCAAAGTCATGAAGATTGGGGAAGGCAAAGAAGACCGCAGACACAATATAGTTTAAGATGGCCAAAGACTGCAAACCTCACTAAAGGAAAAAGATCTGGGGGTGAGTATAACACCGAGCATATCTCCTGAGGCGCACATCAATCAGATAACTGCTGCAGCATACGGCGCCTGGCAAACCTACGGATAGCGTTCCGATACCTCAGTAAGGATTCGTTTAAGACTCTGTACACCATCTACGTCAGGGCCCATACTGGAGTAAAGCAGCACCAGTTTGGAATCCACACCTAGTCAAGCACGTCAGAAATTAGAGAAAGTGCAAAGGTTTGCAACAAGACTAGTCCCAGAGCTACGGGATTGTCCTATAAAGAAAGGTTGAGGGAAATCGGCCTGAAAGACACTGGAGGCCAGGAGGGTCAGGGGAGACATGATAACGACATATAAAATACTGCGCGAATAGACGAGGTGGACAAAGACGGGATGTTCCAGAGATGGGACACAGACACAAGAGGTCACAATTGGAAGTTGAAGACTCAGATGAATCAAAGGGATGTTAGGAAGTATTTCTTCAGTCATAGAGTAGTCAGGCCATGGAATAGCCTAGAAAGTGATGTGGTGGAGGCAGGAACCATACATAGTTTTAAAGGCGAGGTATGATAGAGCTCATGGGGCAGGGAGAGAGAGGACCTAGTAGCAATCACGAAGAGGCGGGGCCAGGAGCTGTGACTCGACCCCTGCAACCACAAATACGTGAGTACAAATAGGTGAGTACAAAGAACTTTTCACAGAGGAGACAGAAGGGCTCCAGAAAGAGGGAGAAGTGGGTACACCACCAAGTGCTGGACACAGTACACACAACTGAGGAAGAAGTGAAGAGCTTCTGAGTGAGCTAGATACCTCAAAGGCAATGGGCCGGATAACATCTCCCCATGGGTCCTGAGAGAGTGAGCGAGGTGCTATGTGTACCCCTAACAACAATATCAATACATCTATCGAAACAGGGAGATTGCCTAGGCATGGAAGACAGCAAATGTAGTCCCAATCTTTAAAAAAAGAGACAGACATGAAGCACTAAACTACAGACCAGTGTCACTGACATGTATAGTATGCAAAGTCATGGAGAAGATTATCACGAGAAGAGTTGTGGAACACCTAAATGGAATTATCTCATCAACAGCAGCCAACATGGTTTCAGGGATGGGAAATCCTGTGACACAAACCTACTGGATTTCTATGACTGGTGACATCAGTAAGACAAGAGAGACATGGTGGGTAGATTGCATTTTCTTGGACTGCAAGAAGGCGTTTGACACAGTTCCACACAAGAGATTGGTGCAAAAACTGGAGGACCAATTAGGGATAACAGGGAAGGCACTACAATGGATCAGGGAATGCTTGTCAGGAAGACAGCACCCCAGTCCCTGGTACGGGGGCGAGGTGTCAGAGTGGGCCCCCTGTGGGCCAGCGGGGTCCCAAAAGGGGGGCCCTCCGACCATGCCTTTTTTTTCTGGGATTTTTTAAAAAGACATACGGAAGGAATAGGGCTCCGAAGTGTTCCCCCCGTTTGCAGATGACGGGGGGAAATTGAAGAAAGAATTCATTCGATGGAAAAACCAGGGGAACTAAAAAAGGGAAACTGGAAAGGCTGGAGACCCCGGCCCCGCAACTGGCTCCTGGAGTTCCCAAATTCACCAAAATGCCCAAAATCAGAAGATTTTTGGGGGAAAGGGGAAAAAAGACCACAGACGGAAGAAAAGTCTAGGGGCCAGAGACTACAAACCCACTCAAGGGAAAAGAAACTTGGGGGGAAAAGTATTTAAAACCAGGGACCTTTTCCCGAAGGGGAAAACATCAACCAAATAACGTTGCAGCATGTTTCCCCCCCTAGCAAACCTCAGAACAGCATTTCCCACAACTTAATAAGGGAATTTGTTCAGGACCCTGTACAAAACCCTATACGTTTTTAAACCCCTATTGGAAATAACGGCAAACCCGTTTGGAACCCACAAACCCAGCCAAGCACGTAAAGAAAATAGAGAAAGTGGGAAAGGGTTTGGGAAAAAAGACTAGCCCAGAGCTAAAGGGGGATGTCCCCACAAGGGGAGGGTAAGGGAAAAAAGACCTTACAACACTGAAGGACTTTTAGAAAATAGGGGGGGATATGATTAAAGACATTTCAAAAAACTGAGGAGGAATTGACAAGGGGGACAAAACAGAATTTTTCCAGGATGGGACACAACAACAAGGGGGCACAGTTTTGGAAATTTAAGACACAGATGAAACAAATGATGTTAAAGTATTTTTTCAGCCACAGAGTAGTCGGGAAGGGGAAATTTTTGGGGAAGCGATGGTGGGGCGGACCAACATACTTTAAGAAAGGGGTATGATAAAGCTCAGGGTTAAAGGAGAGTACCTAGAGCGACCAGTAAAGAGGCAGGGCAGGGATAGGACTCGACCTCCACAACCTCAACTAGGCGAGTACAACTAGGGAGTACACACACACAAGAACACCAAGATAGGACCCAAAGAAAAAAAAGGGAATGCCTTAAGGGGGCAGGCCCACCAAACATCCAGTGGGGGGACCAAAAAGGAAAAAGGAGTTAAGTTCTATGTTGAGGCCCTATCGGGGCCCCCAGGAAATGTAGAGGAACGATCAGGCATGCTGCGGGGCACAGGGCAGCGGTAAGTGGGGGGGAGTGGGAAGGGAAGGTTTATAGGCCCCTTGCAGAGGCGTGACCAGGACACCGGGAGATCCAGGAAAAAATAAGGGAATCAGCAAATATCGAACTTAGGCTGAAGGAATCTTACACGAGACAAGAATCACAGGAAGAACTTAAAGCCATAAAGGAAATTAAAAAAAAAAAACCTTCTTCTCTTATGCCAAATCTAACGGAAAAACATCATCCAATATTGGGCCCCTGTTTAAACCTGAGTTTACCTGGAGAGAGTTTCGGGGTCAACGCCCCGCGGCCCGGTCTGTGACCAGGCTTCCTGGTGGATCAGCGCCTAAATCAACCGGGCTGTTGCTGCTGGCTGCACGAAAAACCAAAACGTACGAGCCACAGCCCGGCTGATCAGGAACTGACTTTGGGTGCTTGCCCCAGTGCCAGCTTGAAGACTGCCAGGGTCTGTTGGTAATCCCCCTTATGTGTCTGGGAGGCAGTTGAACAGTCTCGGGCCCCTGACACTTATTGAAATGGTCTCTTAACGTGTGTGACACCCCTGCTTTTCTTTGGGGGGGATGGTGCATCGTCTCCCCAAGTCTTTTGCTTTCGTAGTGAGTGATTTTCGTGTGCAAGTTCGGTACTAGTCCCTCTAGGATTTTCCGGGTTGAAATATAATCATGTATCTCTCCCTCCTGCGTTCCAGGGAATACAGGTTTAAAAACCTCAAGCGCTCCCAGTAATTGAGGTGTTTTATCTCCGTTATGCGCGCCGTGAAAGTTCTCTGTACATTTTCTAGGTCGGCAATTTCACCTGCCTTGAAAGGTGCTGTTAGAGTGCAGCAATATTCCAGCCTAGATAGAACAAGTGACCTGAAGAGTGTCATCAGGGGCTTGGCCTCCCTATTTTTTGAAGGTTCTCAAATCCATCCTGTCATTTTTCTAGCAGATGCGATTGATACAATGTTATGGCCCTTGAAGGTGAGATCCTCCGACATAATCACTCCCAGGTCTTTTACGTTGGGTTTCGCTCTATTTTGTGGCCAGAATTTGTTTTGTACTCTGATGAAGATTTAATTTCCTCATGTTTACCATATCTGAGTAATTGAAATTTCTCATCGTTGAACTTCAAAATTGTTTTCTGCAGCCCACTGAAAGATTTGGTTGATGACCGCCTGGAGCCTTGCAGTGTCTGCAATGGAAACACTGTCATGCAGATTCGGGTGTCATCTGCAAAGGAAGCACGGTGCGTGGCTGACATCCTTGTCTATGTCGGATATGAGGATGAGGAACAAGTTGGGAGCTAGTACTGTGCCTTGTGGAACAGAGCTTTCACCGTAGCTGCCTCGGACTTTACTCTGTTAAACGACTACTCTCTGTTTTCTGTTAGTGGGGAAAATTTATAGATCCTTCGACCGACTTTTCCTGTTATTCCTTTAGCGCGCTTTTTGTGCGCTATTACGCCATGGTCACACTTGTCGAAGGCTTTTGCAAAGTCTGTATATATTACATCGGGCATTCTTTTGCTTCTAGTGCATTTAGGACCTTGTCGTAGTGATCCAGTAGTTGAGACAGACAGGAGCGACCTGTTCTAAACCCATGTTTCCCCCTGGGTTTGTAACTGAGGGGTTTTCTAGATGGGTGGTGATCTTGCTTCTTAGGACCCTTTCAAAGATTTTTATGATATGGGATGTTAGTGCTATTGGTCTGTAGTTCTTTGCTGTTGCTTTACTGCCCCCTTTGTGGAGTGGGGCTATGTCTGTTGTTTTTAGTAACTGAGGGACGACCCCCGTGTCCATGCTCCCTCTCCATAGGATGGAAAAGGCTCGTGATAGGGGCTTCTTGCAGTTCTTGATGAACACAGAGTTCCATGAGTCTGGCCCTGGGGCAGAGTGCATGGGCATGTCATTTATCGCCTGTTAGGCAGGATGGGACATACACAGATGACAGCCAAGAAATGAGTGAGTTATTAAAGTCCCAATACGACTCAGTGTTAGCCGAGTCGCCTGCCCCCCAAAATAAGGGTCGACAATCCAAATGAATTCTTTATGAACCAAACCCAAAATTTGGTCATTTCAAAAATATTGAATATTATCCTAACTCCACAAGACACTGAAAAGGCAATAAATGACATGCCCATGCACTCTGCCCCAGGCCCAGACTCATGGAACTCCGTGTTCATCAAGAATTGCAAGAAGCCCCTATCACTTGCCTTCATCATTCTGTGGAGAGATAGCACGGACACACGGGTCATCCCACATTCAATAAAAACAACAGATATAGCCCCACTCCACAAAGGTGGCAGTAAAGCAGTTGCAAAGAGCTACGGACCGATAACACTAACATCTAAGAAGCAAGATCGCCAACCACCTAGATACCCATCAGTTACACAACCCAGGGCAACATGGGTTTAGAGCAGTTCGCTCCTGCTTATCCCATCTACCGGACCATTATGACAAAGTCCTGGATGCTGTTGAGGATAAACAAAATACAGATGTAGTATATATAAACTTTGCAACAGCTTTCGACAAGTGTGACCATGGTGTACTAACACAAAATGCGTGATCAAGGAATAACAGGAAAAGTTGGTAGATGGATCTATAATTTCCTCACAAACAGAACGCAATGAATAATAGTAAACAGAGTAAATTCCCAGGCAGCCACGGTGAAAAGCTCTGTTCCACAAGGCACTTTACTCACTCCCTTTATATTCTCATCCTCGTTTCGGAAATAGACAGAGATGTAAGCCATGCTCCGTGTCTTCCTTTGTGGATGACGCCCGGATTGCCATGGCAGTGACCACCAACGAAGACACCACAACACTCCAAGCAGATATCAACCAAATCTTCAAATGGGCTACTCAAAACAATATGAAGTTCAATGAAGAGAATTTTCAACTACTCATATAAGGAAAACTTGAGGAAATAAAGTGTATCAGGGTATGAAACAAATTATAACAATACAATAGAGTGAAAAAGAAAAGTGAACGACCTGGGAGTGATAATGTCAGAAGATCTCACCTTCAAAGATCACAACAATGTATCTACCTCATCCGCGAGGAAAATGATGGGATGGATAATGAGAACCTTCAAAGCTAGGGATGCCAAGCCCATACCAATTCTCTTCAAATCTCTTGTGCTCTCTAGGCTGGAATGCTGCTGTACACTAACTGCCGCCTTCAAGGCAGGCGAAATTTCTGACCTGGAGAGTGTACAAAGAACTTTCACAGCACACATAAGTATGATAAGGCACCGAAATTACTGGGAACGGTTGAAGGCCCTCGATCTGTATTCCCTGGAGCGCAGGCGAGAGAGATAAATGATAATATACATTTGGAAAATCCTAGAAGGATTAGTACCAAACTTGCACACAAAAATCACTTCCTATGAGAGGAAAAGACTCGGCAGGAGATGCAACATTCTCACAATGTAAAGCAGCGGCGCCAAGAGTACACTGAGAGACTACACGATAAATGTCCAGGGCCCCCTTTATGTATGCCTCCCAGCATACATAAAGGGGATTACCATGACCCGTGGCTGTCTTCAAAAAGGGACTGGACAGGCACCTAAAGTCAGTACCTGACCAACTGGGCTGTGGTTCGTCTGTCAGTTTGCTTGTGGCCAGCAGTAACAGCCTTGTTGATCAAACCCTGATCCACCATGAGGCCCGGTCTCAGATCGAGCTGTGGGGGCTTTGACACCGAAACTCTCTCCAGGTAAACTCCAGGTAAACTCCAGGTAAACTCCAGGTAAATTCCAGGTAAATTCCAGGTAAACTCCAGGTAAACTCCAGGTAAACTCCAGGTAAACTCCAGGTAAACTCCAGGTGATGGAAGTAAAACAAGAGGGAGAGAAGGCTTTTGACACAGTTCTACACAAGAGATTAGTGAAAATCTGGAGGACCAGGCAGGTATAATAGGAAAGGCATTGCAGAAGATCAGAGAATCCCTGACAGGAAGACAACAATGAGTCATGGTACGTGATGAGGTGTCATAGTGGGCGCCTGTGACGAGTGGCGTTCCACAGGGATCAGTCTCTGGACCGGTGCTGTTTCTGGTACAGTAGGGCCCCACTTATTCGGCAGGTTAGGTTCCAGGCTACTGCCGGAAAGCAAACTTCGCTGGAAAGCAGAACTCCATTTTTTTCCTCTTATAAATGCATATAAATGTCAGATAACAAGTTTACACTAACATATATTAAGTTAGCAATAACACTAGGCATTAAAAAGTAAAATACACACACAGTACACTCATTATTTACCTCAAAATATTTGTAGAAATAATGTAGGGCAAAAGGTGAGTAGTATTTACTGGAAGAAGTCAGGTATGGTAGCCTTCCTGGCCACACTATACTATGATGTTTAAAGCTCCCTAGAGCGATAAAATGCATATACAGTAAATGTATTACTTACCTTGATAAATTAGACTCATGTGCAACTCTTGGGTATCTTTATTGACGAAACGTTTCGCCACACAGTGGCTTCATCAGTCCATACAAAGGAGAATCTTGAAGAAACAGGAGGAGAACGAGGTAATCAGTCCCTCAACCTTGAGTCGATGTGGTCAGTCCATCAATCTTCAATAGAATACGGCATACGTGCTGAGAAGGAGCTTATAAACCGTTGGCAGGAGAGGTGCAGCAGTCATAGGTGGTGTCACATTTGTTCAATGTGGAAGTAGGTCGTGCCCAAGAATTAGGCAAGCGAAGAATTCCCAAGTATTAAGATCCCAAGAAGTTGTAGTGTCTGACAGGTTTGTCGATGAATGGTTCAGAGAACCGACATGTTGATAAATTAGACACATGTGCAACCCTTGGGTATCTTTATTGAGGAAACGTTTCGCCACACAGTGGCTTCATCAGTCCATACAAAGGAGAATCTAGAAGAAACAGGAGGAGAACGAGGAAATCAGTCCCTCAACCTTGAGTCGATGTGGTCAGTCCATCAATCTTGAATAGAATACGGCATACGTGCTGAGAAGGAGCTTATAAACCGTTGACAGGAGAGGTGCAGCAGTCATAGGTCGTGTCACATTTGTATGGACTGATGAAGCCATTGTGTGGCGAAACGTTACCCCCAGTAATATTATAGTGTACACATTGTCTCTGATGTTGGACAAGTCGCCTGGCTACCACAAGTCCTACAAGTCACCTGGCTACCACAAGTCCTACAAGTTGCCTGGCTACCACAAGTCCTACAAGTTGCCTGGCTACCACAAGTCCTACAAGTTGCCTGGCTACCACAAGTCCTACAAGTCACCTGGCTACCATAAGTCCTACAAGTTGCCTGGCTACCACAAGTCCTACAAGTTGCCTGGCTACCACAAGTCCTACAAGTTGCCTGGCTACCACAAGTCCTACAAGTCACCTGGCTACCACAAGTCCTACAAGTTGCCTAGCTACCACAAGTCCTACAAGTTGCCTAGCTACCACAAGTCCTAAAATTCCGGCTACACAAGTCCTACAATTCCTGGCTCCCAAAAGTCCTACAAGTCCCTGGCTCCCACAATCCTACAATTTGCCTGCACCACAGTCCTCAATTTCCTGCTCCCACAAGTCCTCAATTGCCGGGCTACACAAGCCCTACAATTCCCTGGCTACCACAAGTCCTACAAGCCCTGGCTACCCAAGTCCCAAGTTGCCGGCTACCACAAGTCCTACAATTTGCCTGGCACCACAACCCCACAATTTCCCTACCACAACCACAAGTTTTTTAAAAATTTTCCCTGGCTCCCACAAGCCCCCTACAAGTTCCCCCTGGCTCCCACAAGCCCTAAAAGGGGCCGGGGCTCCCACAAGTCCCCAAAAGTTGCCGGGCACCAAATCCACAAGGGCCTGGCTCCCACAAGTCCACAATTTCCTGGCACCACAATCCTACAAGTCCCGGCTACCACAAGCCACAATTGCCTGGCTACCAAAAGCCCTCAATTTGCCGGCAAAAATTACAATTTCCCAAAAAAATTTGCCTGGCTCCCCAACAAGTCCTACAATTGCCGGGTTACACAACCTCAAGTTCCTGGCACCACAAGCCCCTACAAGTTGCCTGGCTACAAAGCCCTAAAATTTTGCCTGCTACCACAAGCCCCTACAAGTTGCCTGGACCCAATCCTACAAGTCCCTGGTCCCACAAGCCTACAATTTCCCCTGGCACCACAAGTCCTAAAAGGGCCTGGCTCCCCACAAGGCCCCCAAAATTTTCCTGGCTACCACAAGCCCCACAAGTTCCCTGGCTACCACAAGTCCTACAACCACCTGCCCCACAATCCTACAAGTCCGGGCTACCAAAAGTCCTACAAGTCACCTGGCTACCCAACCCCAAAGTCCCGGGCTCCCACAAGACCCCCTTTAACAAGTCCCCCTATCTACCACAAGTCCTACAATTTCCTGGCTACCACAAGTCCTACAATCCCCTGGCACCACAAGCCTACAATTGCCTCCCAAAAACCACAATTTTCCCTAACAAGCCCCACGGCCCGGGCACCACAATCCTACAAGTTCCTGGTACTAAAACCCACAAGTTCCGGGCAACCACAACACAATTTCCTTTACAAAAGCCCACCCCTGGCTACCACAAGCCCTAAAAATTTGCCTGGCTACCAAAGTTACAAGTCCCTGGCTACCCAAGCCTAAAAGTTTTTGGCTCCCACAATCCCTTTAACAAGTTTGCCTGGCTCCCACAAGTCCTACAATCCTGGTACCACAAGCCCAAAGTCCCTGGCACCACAAGTCCTCAAGTCCCGCACCACAATCCAAAATTTCCGGGCTCCCCAAATTCCACAAGTCCCTGGCTACCAAAAGCCCTAAAATCCCGGGTCCCACAAGTCCTACAATTCCTGGCTCCCACAAGTCCTCAAGTCCCGGGGCACCCAATCCTACAAGTTCCGGGCTCCCACAATCCTACAAGTCCCCTGGCTACCACAAGCCTACAATTCCTGGTACCAAAAGCCCTACAATTTTCCTGGCTAACCACAAGCCCTACAAGTACCCGGGCTACCAACCCAAGTCCACAATTTCCTGGCTACCACAAGCCCCTACAAGCCTGGCTACCACAAGTCCTACAATTTCCACCCGGGCCTCACACAAGCCCTACAATCCCGCACCACAATCCTACAAGGCCTGGCAACCCAATCCTACAATTTCCGGGCAAAACAATCCTAAAATTTTCCTGGCACACAAGCCCCTCAAGTTCCTGGCTACCACAATCCTACAAGTTTGCCGGGTACCACAAGTCCCAAGTCCCGGGCACCACAATCCACAATCACCTGGCTACCACAAGTCCTAAAGTTTTCTACCACAAGTCCTCAATCCGGCTCCCACAAGTCCTAAATTCCTGGCTACCAAAGTCCTACAAGTCCCGGGCACCCAATCCTACAATTTTCCGGGCACCACAAGCCCCCTAAATTCCGCAAACCACAAGTCCTAAAATTTTCCCTGGTACCAAAGTCTACAATTTCCCGGGCACCACAAGTCCTACAAGTTCCTGGCTCCCAAACAAGTCCCTACAAGCACCGGGCTACCACAATCCAAAAGTCACCGGGCTACCACAATCCAACAAGTCCCTGGCTACCACAAAAATTTCCCTCCACAAGTCCCCCTTTGGCCCCACAAGTCCTACAATTCCTCCTACCACAAATCCTAAAAGTTGCCCCCCACAAGTCCTACAATTTTCCGGCACCACAAGCCCTAAAATTTGCCTGCCCCCACAAGTCCTACAAGTTGCCTGGTCCAAAAGTCCAACAAGTTCCCCCTGGCAAACCCACAAGTCCACAATTTCCTGGCACCACAATCCTACAAGTCACCGGCTACCACAAGTCCTAAATCCTGGCTACCACAAGTCCTACAAGTCCCCGGGCTCCACAATCCTACAAGTTCCGGGCTCCCACAAGTCCTACAATTGCCTGGCTACACAAGTCCTAAAAGTTGCCGCCCATAACCCTAAAAGTTCCGGCTACAAAAAGTCCAACAAGTTGCCTGGCCCCCCAAAAAGTCCTCAAGTTCCCCTGGCTCCCACAAGTCCTACAATTCCTGGCTACCAAAATCCACAAGTCCCTCTACCACAAGCCCACAAGTCCCCTCCACCAACAAGCCCCTACAAGTCCGGCTACCAAAAGCCCAACAATTTTCCTGGCTACCACAAGCCCCTACAATTTTCCTGGCTACCACAAGTCCACAATTTTCCCGGCAAACAATCCTACAATTCCTGGCTACACAAGTCCTAAAAGTTGCCTGGCTACACAAGTCCTACAAGTTGCCTGGCTACACAAGCCTACAATTCCCCTGGCACCACAAGCCCCAAAAAGTTCCGGGCTACCACAAGTCCCTACAATTCCGGCTACCACAAGTCCCCTACAATCACCGGCTACCAAAATTCCTACAATTGCCTGGCTACCAAAAGTCCTACAAGTTGCCTGTCCCACAAGTCCTACAATTGCCTGGCTCCCAAAGTCCACAAGTTGCCTGGCACACAAGTCCTACAATTTCCTGGCTCCCACAAGTCCTACAAGTTGCCGGGCTACCACAAGCCTAAAATCCGGGCTACCAAATCCTCAATTTCCTGGCTCCAAAAGCCTACAATTTCCTGGCTACCCCAAGCCCTACAATACCTGGCTACCAAAAGCCTAAAATTTTCCGGGCTACCACAAGTCCACAATTTTCCTGGCTACCAAAATCCTACAATTTCCTGGCAAAAAGTCCACAAGTTGCCCCCCAACCACAATCCACAATTTCCCCTGCACCACAAGCCCCTAAAATTTCCGGGCAAACCAAGTCCACAATTCCGGGCTACCACAAGTCCTACAATTTTCCGGGCACCCAAGTCCAACAAGTTGCCGGGCTCCCACAAGTCCTACAATCCTGGCTACCACAAGCCTACAATTCCGGCTACCACAAGCCCTACAATTTCCTGGCCCCACAAGCCCTACAATCCGGGCTCCCCCAAAGTCCTACAATTTCCTGCTCCACAACCTACAAGTCCCTGCTCCCACAATCCTACAATTTCCTGGTTACAAAGTCCTAAAAACCTGGCACCACAAGCCCTACAAGTTGCCGGGGCTACCAAAGTCCTACAAGTCCTGCTCCCACAAGTCCTACAATTTCCTGGCCCCCACAAGTCCACAACCGGGCTCCCACAAGTCCTACAAGTCCCCTGCACCAAAGTCCTACAATTTCCTGGCTACCCAAGTCCTACAATCCCGGGCTACCACAAGCCTACAAGTCCCTGGCTCCACAAGTCCTACAATCCCTGGCACCACAATCCTACAAGTACCGGGCCCCACAAGTCCTACAATTTCCGGGCCCACAACCACAAGTCCCGCTCCCACAAGTCCAAAAAGTCCCCGGCACAAAGTCCTACAAGTTGCCGGGCCCCCCACAATCCAAGTCCCCTGGCTACCACAATCCTACAATTTCCTGGCACCAAAGTCCAAAAAATTCCCGGGGGCTACCACAAGCCCCACAAGTTCCGGGCACACAATCCTACAAGTTCCCCTGGCTCCCACAATCCTAAATTTGCCTGTACCACAAGCCCAACAATTTCCTGGCACCAAAAGTCCTAAAATTTTCCTGGCTACCAAATCCTACAATACGGCTCCCCCAAAGTCCTACAATTCCGGCCCACAAGCTACAAGTTCCGGGCTACCAAAAGTCCTACAATTTCCTGCTCCCACAAGTCCTAAAAGGGCCTGGCCCCCACAACCTACAAGTTGCCGGGCACACAAGTCCTACAAGTTCCGGCTACCACAAGTCCACAATTTCCCGGGCACCACAAGTCCCCAATTTCCTGGCTACCACAAGTCCACAAGTCCCTGGCTCCACAACCCCACAAGTCACCTGGCTACCACAAGTCCTACAAGTCCTGCTACCAAATCCAAAATTTTCCCGGGCTCCCAAAATTCCAAACAATTTCCTGGCTACCAAAAGTCCACAAGTCCGGAAAACCACAAGTCACAATTCCTGCTACCACAAGCCTACAATTTCCTGCTACCACAAGTCCACAATCCCTGGCACCCCAATCCTACAAGTTCCGGGCTCCCACAAGCCCCTAAAAGTTTTCACACAATCCTAAAATACTGGGCTACCACAAGTCCACAAGTTGCCGGCTACCACAATCCCAAGTTGCCGGCACCACAACCTACAAGTTGCCTGGCTCCCAAATCCTAAAAATTCCCCGGCACCACAAGTCCTACAATTGCCGGGCTACCAACAAGTCCTACAATTTCCTGGTAAACAACCCCACAATTTCCTGGCTACCCAAGTCCACAAGTTGCCTGGCTAAAAATCCTACAATTTCCGGCTCCCAAAAGTCCTACAAGTTGCCTGCTACCACAACCTACAAGTCCGGCTACCACAAGCCTCAATTTCCTGGCTACCACAAGTCCAAAACAAAGTTGCCTGGCTCCCACAAGTCCACAAGTACCTGCACCACAAGTCCACAATTCCTGGCTACCACAATCCACAATTTCCGGGCAACCACAAGTCCACAAGTTGCCTGCTCCCCAAAAGCCACAATTTCCCGGGCACCACAAGTCCTACAAGTCCCTGGCTCCCCAAAAGTCCTACAAGTTGCCTGGTACCAAATCCTAACAAGTCCCCTGGCCCACAAGCCCTACAAGTTGCCTGGCTCCCACAAGTCCACAATTTTCCCTGGCTCCCCACAAGCCTACAATTTGCCTGGCACCACAAGAAAACCCTACAACCCACGTGGGGCTACCCAAAAATTTTCCCTACAAACCCACCCTGGCTACCACAAGTCCACAAGTTCCTGCTCCCCAAAGTCCTACAAGGGCCTGGCCCCACAAGCCCCTAAATTTCCTGGCTACCACAAGTCCACAATTTCCTTTTGGCACAAAGTTAAAAGGGGGCAACCTCGGCCCCAACCCAATCCTACAAGTTTGCCTGCTCCACAAGTCCTACAAAGTCCGGGCTACCACAAGCCCAAAAAATAAACCCTGGCACACAAGTCCTACAAGTCCCGGCTACCCAAGTCCTACAAGCACCTGCTACCACAAGTCCTACAAGTCCCTGGCTACCCAAGTCCTACAAGTCACCTGGCCCCACAACCTACAAGTCCCTGGCACCACAAGTCCTACAAGTCCGGGCACCACAATCCTAAAAGTCCGGGCTACCACAAGTCCTACAAGTCCCTGGCAACAAGCCCTACAAGTCCGGGCACCACAAGTCCTACAATTCCTGGCTCCCCAAAGTCCACAAGTCCTGGTTTCCACAAGTCCTAAAAAACCCTGGCTACCACAAGCCAACAATTTCCGGGCTCCCAAAATCCTACAAGTTGCCGGCACACAAGTCCACAAGTTGCCTGCTCCCACAAGTCCTCAAGTTCCGGGCTACCAAAAATTCCACAAGTTGCCGGGCTCCCAAAAGTCACAAGTCCCGCATAAAAAGCCCTACAAGTCCCGGCACCCAAGTCCTAAATTTTCCTGGCACCAAAAACCTAAAATTTTCCTGGCTACCCAAGTCCTACAATCCCTGGCTACCCCCCAAGCCCTACAATTTTCCCCGGGTCCCACAAGTCCTAAAATTTCCTGGCACCACAAGCCTAAAAGTTCCTCAAAACAAGAAAAAGTACCGCACCACAAGCCCCTAAAGCAGGCAACCACAAGCCCCCCCCTCAAGCCGGCTACCCAAAAACCCAAAAAGTCACCCCCACAGTTAAAAGTCACCGCACCACAATCCAAAAGCCCCCCCCAGCCACTACCTCCAACCACAAGTCCTCTTTTTCCTCCCCACCCAAAACCCCCCCTCCCTCCCTCCCAAACCTACAAGTCCCCTCCCCTACCACGTCCCCTTCCGGCCCCAAAATCCAAAATCCCCCTTTCCCTCCCAAGCCCGCTCCCACAAGCCTCAAAGTTGCCTCCCCGTCCAAAAAAATTCGGGCTACCACTCCCAATTTCCCCCCGGGCTACCACGCCTCGCCTCCCCACCCAAACCACGGCCCCCACCACTCCACAAGCGGCCCCCCAAAGTCCTACAAGGCCGCTACCCAACCCCCCCCCCCCCCCTACGTTCCGGCACCACAAAGCCACAATTGCCCTACCACTCTCGCCGCCCCCCCCCAAAGTCCTCACCACAAGCCCAGCCTGGCACCACACCCTACAAGTACCGGCTCCCCAAAAGCCCCACAATTCCGGGCTACCACTCCACAATGCCGGGCCCCACAAGCCTCAAGTCCAAAAAAGGGTCCCACAATCCCAAGCCGCACCACAGCCTACAAGACCTGGCCCCACAACCCTACAAGCCTGGCTACCCCCAGTCCCAAGCACCTGGCACCACAAGTCCTACAAGTTGCCGGGCTACCAAAATCCAAAAAAGGCCGGGCCCCACCACAATCCTCAATCACCTGGCCCCACAAGTCCTAAAAGTTGCCTGGCCCCAAAACAGGCCCCCTAAACCCAAAAGTTCCTGGCTACCAAAATCTACAAGTCCCGGGTTTACCACAAGCCCCTACAATTTGCCTGGCTCCCAAGCCTAAAGTCACCTGGCACCACAAGTCCACAATCACCGGGCTCCCACAAGTCCTACAATTGCCTGGCCCCAAAAGTCCAAAAGTTCCGGGCACCACAAGTCCTACAATTGCCTGGCTACCACAAGCCTACAAGTCCGGGCTACCACAAGCCCTACAAGTCCCTGCTACCACAAGTCCTACAAGTCACCTGGCAACAATCCACAATCCGGGCCACCAAAGCCCCTACAATTCCTGGCTACCACAAGTCCTAAAATTTTCCCGCTACCACAATCCCAATCACCGGCTCCCAAAAAGTCCTACAAGTCCCGGCACCACAAGTCCTCAAGTCCACCTGGCTAAAACAATCCTAAAATCACCTGGCCCACAAGCCCACAATTGCCTGCTCCACAAGTCCAAAATTCCTGCTACCACAAATCCAACAAGTCCCTGGCTACCACAAGTCCTAAAAGTTCCGGGCTACCAAAAGCCCACAAGTCCCGGGCTACCACAATCCACAAGCCCTGGCACCAAAGTCCCCCCAATTTCCTGGCTACCACAATCCTACAATTGCCTGGCTACCACAAGTCCAAATTTTTTCCTGCTACCACAATCCTAAAAGTCACCTGGCTACCACAAGTCCTACAATTGCCTGGCTACCACAAGCCACAAGTCACCGGGCTACCACAAGTCCACAAGTTTTTGGCTACACAACCCCTACAATTGCCGGCTACCACAAGTCCAAAGTTGCCTCTACCACAAGTCCACAAGTCCCTGGCTCCCCAAAGAAAGTCCCTCCCAATTGCCCTGGCCCCAAAATAAAACCCCCTTCCCCCAAAATTTTTGCCTCACCACAAGTCCACAAGTTGCCTGCAACCCAAGTCCTCATCACCGGGCCAAAAGTCCACAAGTTCCCTGGCTACCACAAGTCCTACAAGTTCCCTTTCTACCAAATTCCTACAATTTTGCCTGGCTACCACAACCTACATCCCCCGGGCCCAAAGTCCTACAAGTTGCCTGGCTACACAAGCCCTACAATTCCTGGCTACCAAAAGTCCTACAATTGCCTGGCCCCACAAGTCCTAAAGTTCCTGGCTACCACAACCTAAAAGTTCCTGCTACCCACAAACCTACAATTCCTGGCTACCACAATCCTACAAGTTCCTGGCTACCACAAGCCTAAATTTCCTAGCTACCACGTCCACAAGTCTTGCTACACAAGTCCTACAAGTTCCCGGGCTACCACAATCCTACAATTTCCTGCTACCACAAGTCCTCAATTTGCCTGCTACCACAAGCCTCAATTTCCCTGGCACCAAAGTCCTAAAGTTCCTGGCTACCACAAGTCCACAATTTTCCGGGCTACCACAATCCAAAAGTTGCCTGGCTCCCCAAAAAGTCCTAAATTCCGGGCTACCAAAGCCCAAAATTCCGGGCTCCCCACAATCCTACAATTTCCTGCTACCAAAGTCCTACCAATTGCCTGGCTACCAAAATCCTACAAGTCACCGGGCCTACCAAAATCCTACAAGTTGCCCTGGTTTCCCCGCTCCACAAGTCCTACAATTCCCTTGCTCCCACAAGCCTACAAGTCCCGGCTACCCCAAGTCCTACAAGTTGCCGGGTTTTCCACAAGTCCACAAGTCCCTGGTACCACAACAAAATTTCCTGGCTACCACAAGTCCTACAAGTTCCCTGGCCCCACAAGTCCTACAGTTGCCTGGCTACCACAAAAAAATGCCTTAAAACCCCACTCCCGCCCACAAGTCCTACAATTGCCTGGCTCCCACAACCTAAATCACCGGGCAACCAAAATCCCAATTCCCGGGCTACAACAAGTCCTACAAGTACCGCTCCCCAAAGTCCTACAATTTCCTGGTACCACGCCTACAATTTGGCTCCAAAACCCCGAAGTTGCCTGGCTCCCACAAGTCCTAAAATTCCCCCATAAGCCCCACGGTCCCTGTCCCACAACAAAATTGCGGCTACCACAAGCGTACAAGTACCTGGCTCCACAAGTCCACAATTTTCCGGGCTACCACAAGCCCCTACAAGTCCCGGGCTACCAAACAAGTCCTAAAATTTGCCGGGTTACCACAAGTCCTACAAGTCACCGGGCTACCCACAAGTCCTAAAGTTTGGGCTACCACAAGTCCTACAATTTGCCTGGCTCCACAATCCTACAAGTTGCCTGGCACCCAATTCCTACAGGTCACCTGGCTACCACAACCCGTACAGGTCCCTGGCTACCCAAGCCACAAATTGTCTGGCTACCACAATGCCAAGTTTCCGGCTACCACAAGTCCTAAAAAGTCCCCGGGCTACCACATCCATAATTTTCCTGGCTACCACAATCCTACAAGTCACCTGGCTACCACAACCTACAAGTCATCCGGCACCACAACCCTAAAAGTTTCCTCTACCACAAGCCCTAAAATTTTCCCGGCTCCCACAAGTCCTACAATCCCTGGCTACCACATCCATATTTATGAAAATTTATTCACTTTGGGCGTATTTAAGGGTTTAAGCAAAATTCTATTTTAACGTTCATACTATTTAATGCCCCTTAGGGGAAATTTTATTATATTTTTATTATTATTATTATTATTATTATTATTATTATTATTAATGGGGGCTTCCAAGACAAAAAGACACTCTTAGGATTTTAATGTGTACCTCACCCAGCACCGTGTGAAGTTACTTAAGTAAGGTACATCTGTACGTTATTATAACAATGAAGGTATGTATCCACCGGCTACATAACTACACCTCCCAAAATACTACAGATTTTTAAATGTGGCCCAAAGCCATATTATTATCATCGACATGTCAGTTCACTGATTTTTAAACGTTTCACCAAATACCTTTAGATGCCATCATAAAAAAGGGGGAAGTAAAAAAAAATTCATGCCGAGAATTGTAAAAAAAAAGCGTTTTGATTTAAAAGGAGTATCAGTTTTTTTCCCCGCCGCCTGGCAACCACACCTCCAATATTAAAGGGCTGTTTAATGTAGTAACGGTTTTCTTATTAATTTTTTAAGAAAATATCAGGAAAATTTCTGAAATGTCTTAAAATTTAGAAAATTAGACATTTAAAGTGCCCAAGATATTTTTATTCATAAAAAACAGATTTGCCTGGGGAATGAAAACCAACCCGGGGCGCCCCCACCCATATAGAAAATTTTGGTCATAATTGAGACGCCATATTAGCAGAACGCCTCAGGGAAAATGCCAAAAGCGGAGCCCCTACTGTTAAAGTAAATAACATATGGAAGGGAAAGATTCAAAAGCCTTGTTTCCGACGGTGAAACTAAGAGGGAAAATTTAATCGGATGAAGATCAAGAGGGCTAAAAAAGAAAGCAAGGGTGCAAGCCTGGTCCAAAAACCGGCTCCGCGGTTTAACCCCAAAAGTGCAAAGTCATGAAGATTGGAGCGGTAGAGGCAAAAGACTCAAACCTCACCAGGAAAAAGGTCTTGGGTGAAAAATTTTCGACACATCTGAGGCCTATCCAAATAAGTGCACATATATGGGGGCCGCAAACCTAAGAAAACCATTTTTGACACCTCATTAAGAACATTCAAACTCTGACGTCAGGCCCATATTGGGGTATTAGCACCCTTTTGGGAACCCACATCAAAAAATTAAGAAAGTCAAAGCTAAGATAAGATTTCGTTTGATTTTTAAACCCCGAGGGTTCCCCCCCAGGATAAAACCCCAAAAAAGCATGCTCTCGAGACTTCAACTTATTTCCTTGGGGTTTCCTTAATCTTGTCCCCCAGGATGCGACCCACACCCTCATAACACCCCCCGGGACCTATTTGCTGCTAGGGGAACAGACAAAAGGGGTAAGGGAAAATGTCGAAATGTTTCCCCCCCCGGAACGAACCCGGGCCCCGTGTGGAAGCGGGAGCTTTTCCACCAGGGCCCCCGGGGGGCCCCCAACAAGACTAGTCCCCCAGGGGAGGAAGGGAAACGGCTTTTTACACTAAAGACGGAGAGATGGGGGAAAATGATAATAACATGTAAAATCTGAAAGGAATTGACAAAGGGGGATAGGGCAGGGTGCTCCAGAGATGTGACACGCAAAGGAGGTCGCAATTGGGAACTGAAGACTCAGATGAGTCACAAGGTATAGGAAGTATTTTCTCATTACAGATTTTTCAGAAAGGGCACATCGGGGAAATATGTAGTGGAGGAGGAATCATACAACCGGGGGAAAAAGGGAAACTAGTGGAGACCAGTAAAAGCGGGGCCCGGACTATGACTTGACCCCGCAACCACAGTTAGGTGAATTGGTAAAACACACACACACACACACACACACACACACACACGTTGTGTGAAGATGAAGATGACAGGGGAACCCAACTCGGGGGAAGACCCAAAAACAGTCCCCCCCCCAAACCCCCTACAGAAGCCCCCCAACCAGGGCAACCCCAATGCAACCAAACATTCAACAAAACACACATGCCAAATCCAAGCCCCCCACCCACCTATTACAAACCCACCCCACAGCAACCACCTATAGTTCCTTGTCAGGTCTCCCACTTTCCAACCCCAACGTAACCCCCCAAAACAGTTTTAGAAAATAAATTAAGATGTGGTATACAAAGCGACGAATAACATAAGTGCGAGGATTGGCAAAAAAAATCGAGGAGCTCCCCACCTAATAGCCTCACTAAACAAAACTCACTAGGGTGATAACAGAGCAATCTTTCCACCCAATATCAAATCCCCAGGAAAGAAAGGGAGAAGAGGGGGAGGAGTTGCCTGCTCATTAAAAAAAGGTGGGGATTTTGAAAAATGGGAAGGAATGGAGGCACGGCGAAAGGGGGCTACTTATGGGAACAATCCAGTCGAGGGGGAAAGGTGCTAATTTGCGTAATGTACAACACACCACAGAACTGCATGAGGCCCGAGAAGAATACGACGAAGCACAGAGCAAAGCGACACACAACCGAGGGGGCCAGGAGGCACACATGGGGGGGGGCAAAGTTACTAGCTATGGTAATTTCAATCACAAGGAGATTGAAGCGAAAACCCTGGAACCCCCGGGGGTCCCCGAAACATGGAAGCCAAGATGATGGAGTGGTACGGAAAAAACCCCATCACAGTTAGAGAAAACACCAAGAGAGAGGGGGATGACCAGTAAGACGGACCCCTTTTATTCACTTGAGTAGTTCACATCCAGGGTATCATGTATAAAGGCCCTGGGGCTATGACAGTGGTTCGTGCTTTGACTACATAGTTGGCCCACAAGGGGGAGAGTAGCAGGAATAGGATGGGAAAAAAAAAAACTGAAAAGGCATGAAAAGGGAGAGAAAGGCAGAGAAACTTCCGCAAGACGTTCGTCGAGAGAAACTCAGGAAAGCCAAAAAGAAATATGGGCTAGTGACAACAAAACAAGGCAGAGGGGAAAATTTTTTTCCAAAGGAAAAAAATAAGGAAATCAAAAGATCCGGGGCACCCAAAGGGTAGGGAGGCAAAAACTAGTTACTAAGAAGGAAAAGGGACGGGAAAAAAAAGGGCCCAGGAAAAAAAAGAGACGCCGAAAAGCCGAACAAATAGCAAGATAAGAAGGGAGGTCACACAAAAAAGAAAATGACAAGCAACGAAGTCAAGTTTTACCGAAGCGATGTAACCACATCAGGACGAAAAAAACAGCCAAGGACCAGGAATCAACTGAGGGAAAGGGTGGTGAGGAGTTTACAAGAACGACCCAGAGGTATTTGGGGGAGCTCAAACGAGATTTTAAAAAAGTATTTACTGTGGAAACTGGGGGACTCCAGGAAATCAAACAGGAAGGGCCACCAAAAAGTGCTGGATGAGGTACACAAACCGAGGAGGGGTTAAAAGCGCAGTGAACTTTATACCCAAAGGGGGTGGGGGTAGACAACATCTTCCGTGGGTCTTAAGAGGGAGCAGAGATTTTTTTTTTAAAAAGGGAAAAGACCGAGGCTTAAACACAGACCTTGTCATTAACGTGTAAGTATCAAAGTCAGGAGAAGACATCAGGAGGGGAAAGGGGGAGCACCTGGGAAAAAAACAATGTAAATCGACAACCAGCACAGTTTCAGGGAAAGGGAAAAAAATGTGTCACAAACCTATTGGGGTTTTTTGAAAACATGCCAAAGTAAGACAAAAGAGGTGGATAACTGCATTTTCTTTGGGCGCAAAAAAGGCCCGACCAGTTCCTCACAAAAGGTTACTGCAAAACTGAGGGTAGGGACACATAACAGGAAAGCACTGCAATGGATCAGAGAATACCTCGGGATCAGGCACCCATAACCGGGGAAAAGCACTGCAATGGGCAAAAAACCTGACAGGATCAGGCACACATAACGGAAAAGCACTGCAATGGACAGAGAATACCTACAGGGGGGCAACAAGATCATGTAGTGACGAGGTGTCAGAGTGGGCACCCCCCGTGCAACGGGGGTTCGACAGGGGGCAGTCCTAGGGCCGTCTGCTTTGGGGTTTAGTGAATGACATAACAGCGGATAGACCAGCATTTTCAGATATAAGAAATTTAAAGAGAAATCAATCGGCGAAGATCAGGGAAATTAAAAGAGACCCGGACGGATACAAGCCGGCCAGC
Source organism: Cherax quadricarinatus (assembly GCF_026875155.1). Lineage (NCBI taxonomy): Eukaryota > Metazoa > Arthropoda > Malacostraca > Decapoda > Parastacidae > Cherax > Cherax quadricarinatus. The sequence continues at coordinate 41,545,692 of NC_069427.1, forward strand.
AAAATGGCTACTGGAATTAACTTGCCAAAAGCAAAGCAGAAGATCGGGGGAAAGCAAAGAAGACCGCAGACAGAATAAAATTAGGGGCCAAAACTGCAAAACCCACTCAAGAAACGATCTTTTTTTTTTTTTTTTTTTTTTATTATCCACACCGGCCGATTCCCACCAAGGCAGGGGGGCCCGAAAAAGAAAAACTTTCACCATCATTCACTCCATCACTGTCTTGCCAGAAGGGTGCTTTACACTACAGTTTTTAAACTGCAACATTAACACCCCTCCTTCAGAGTGCAGGCACTGTACTTCCCATCTCCAGGACTCAAGTCCGGCCTGCCGGTTTCCCTGAATCCCTTCATAAATGTTACTTTGCTCACACTCCAACAGCACGTCAAGTATTAAAAACCATTTGTCTCCATTCACTCCTATCAAACACGCTCACGCATGCCTGCTGGAAGTCCAAGCCCCTCGCACACAAAACCTCCTTTACCCCCTCCCTCCAACCCTTCCTAGGCCGACCCCTACCCCGCCTTCCTTCCACTACAGACTGATACACTCTTGAAGTCATTCTGTTTCGCTCCATTCTCTCTACATGTCCGAACCACCTCAACAACCCTTCCTCAGCCCTCTGGACAACAGTTTTGGTAATCCCGCACCTCCTCCTAACTTCCAAACTACGAATTCTCTGCATTATATTCACACCACACATTGCCCTCAGACATGACATCTCCACTGCCTCCAGCCTTCTCCTCGCTGCAACATTCATCACCCACGCTTCACACCCATATAAAGCGTTGGTAAAACTATACTCTCATACATTCCCCTCTTTGCCTCCAAGGACAAAGTTCTTTGTCTCCACAGACTCCTAAGTGCACCACTCACTCTTTTTCCCTCATCAATTCTATGATTCACCTCATCTTTCATAGACCCATCCGCTGACACGTCCACTCCCAAATATCTGAATACGTTTCACCTCCTCCATACTCTCTCCCTCCAATCTGATATTCAATCTTTCATCACCTAATCTTTTTGTTATCCTCATAACCTTACTCTTTCCTGTATTCACCTTTAATTTTCTTCTTTTGCACACCCTACCAAATTCATCCACCAATCTCTGCAACTTCTCTTCAGAATCTCCCAAGAGCACAGTGTCATCAGCAAAGAGCAGCTGTGACAACTCCCACTTTGTGTGTGATTCTTTATCTTTTAACTCCACGCCTCTTGCCAAGACCCTCGCATTTACTTCTCTTACAACCCCATCTATAAATATATTAAACAACCACGGTGACATCACACAATCCTTGTCTAAGGCCTACTTTTACGGGGAAAAAATTCCCCTCTTTCCTACAAAACTCTAACTGAGCCTCACTATCCTCGTAAAAACTCTTTACTGCTTTCAGTAACCTACCTCCTACACCATACACTTGCAACATCTGCCACATTGCCCCCCTATCCACCCTGTCATACGCCTTTTCCAAATCCATAAATGCCACAAAGACCTCTTTAGCCTTATCTAAATACTGTTCACTTATATGTTTCACTGTAAACACCTGGTCCACACACCCCCTACCTTTCCTAAAGCCTCTTGTTCATCTGCTATCCTATTCTCCGTCTTACTCTTAATTCTTTCAATTATAACTCTACCATACACTTTACCAGGTACAACTCAACAGACTTATCCCCCTATAATTTTTGCACTCTCTTTTATCCCCTTTGCCTTTATACAAAGGAACTATGCATGCTCTCTGCCAATCCCTAGGTACCTTACCCTCTTCCATACATTTATTAAATAATTGCACCAACCACTCCAAAACTATATCCCCACCTGCTTTTAACATTTCTATCTTTATCCCATCAATCCCGGCTGCCTTACCCCCTTTTCATTTTACCTACTGCCCTCACGAACTTCCCCCACACTCACAACTGACTCTTCCTCCACTCCTACAAGATGTTATTCCTCCTTGCCCTATACACGAAATCACAGCTTCCCTATCTTCATCAACATTTAACAATTCCTCAAAATATTCCTTCCATCTTCCCAATACCTCTAACTCTCCATTTAATAACTCCCTCTCCTATTTTTAACTGACAAATCCATTTGTTCTCTAGGCTTTCTTAACTTGTTAATCTCACTCCAAAACTTTTTCTTATTTTCAACAAAATTTGTTGATAGCATCTCACCCACTCTCTCATTTGCTCTCTTTTTACATTGCTTCACCACTCTCTTAACTTCTCTCTTTTTCTCCATATACTCTTCCCTCCTTGCATCACTTCTACTTTGTAAAAACTTCTCATATGCTAACTTTTTCTCCCTTACTACAGATCTTGGGGTGAGTATAATACCGAGCACATCTCCTGAGGCGCACATCAATCAGATAATGCTGCAGCATAGGGGTGTCTGGCAAACCTAAGGGTAGCGTTCTGATACCTCAGTAAGGAATCGTTCAAGATTCTGTACACCATTTACGTCATGCCCATACTGTAGTAAGCAGCACCAGTTTGGAATCCACACCGGGTCAAGCACGTCAAGAAATTAGAGAAAGTGCAAAGGTTTGCAACAAGACTAGTCCCAGAGATAAGGGGATTGTCCTACGAAGAAAGGTTAAGGGAAATTGGCCTGACGACACTGGAGGACAGGAGGGTCTGGGGAGACATGATAACGACATATAAAATACTGCGCGGAATAGACAAAGGTGGACAAAGACAGGATGTTCCAGAGATGGGACACAGAAACAAGAGGTCACAATTGGAAGTTGAAGATTCAGTTGAGTCAAAGGGATATTAGGAAGTATTTCTTCAGTTATAGAGTTGTCAGGAAGTGGAATAGTCTAGAAAATGACGTAGTGGAGGCAGGAACCATACATAGTTTTAAATCGAGGTTTGATAAAGCTCATGGAGCAGGGAGAGAGAGGACCTAGTAGCCATCAGTGAAGAGGCGGGGCCAGGAGCTATAACTCGACCCCTGCAACCACAAACAGATGAGTACACACACACACATTGTTTCACACTGGAGTTTTAACCATTTATCTATGCTTTATATTTCAGAATTGCACTGTGCTAGTGTCAGAACCACCACCACCTGGCACTGTGTTAGTGTCAGAACCACCACCACCTGGCACTGTGTTAGTGTCAGAACCACCACCACCTGGCACTGTGCTAGTGTCAGAACCACCACCACCTGGCACTGTGCTAGTGTCAGAACCACCACCACCTGGCACTGTGCTAGTGTCAGAACCACCACCACCTGGCACTGTGCTATTGTCAGAACCACCACCACCTGGCACTGTGCTAGTGTCAGAACCACCACCACCTGGCACTGTGTTAGTGTCAGAACCACCACTGCTTGGCACTGTGTTAGTGTCAGAACCACCACTACCTGGCACTTTGTTCGTGTCAGAACCACCACTACCTGGCACTGTGTTAGTGTCAGAACCACCACTACCTGGCACTGTGTTAGTGTTACAACCACCACTATCTGGCACTGTGTTAGTGTCAGAACCACCATTACCTGGCACTGTGTTAGTGTCAGAACCACCACTACCTGGCACTGTGTTCGTGTCATAACCACCACTACCTGGCACTGTGTTAGTGTCAGAACCACCACTACCTGGCACTGTGTTAGTGTTAGAACCACCACTACCTGGCACTGTGTTCGTGTCAGAACCACCACTATCTGGCACTGTGTTAGTGTCAGAACCACCACTACCTGGTACTGTGCTAGTGTCAGAACCACCTCTATCTGGCACTGTGTTAGTGTCAGAATCATCACCACCTGGCACTGTGACAGTGTCAGAACCACCAGTACCTGGCACTGTTTTAGTGTCAGAACCACAACTACCTGGCACTGTGTTAGTGTCAGAACCACCAGTACCTGGCACTGTGACAGTGTCAGAACCAGCACCACCTGGCACTGTGTTAGTGTCAGAACCACCACCACCTGGCCCTGTGTTAGAGTCAGAACCACCACCACCTGGCACTGTATTAGTGTCAGAACCACCACCACCTGGCACTGTGTTAGTGTCAGAACCACCAGTAACTGGCACTGTGTTAGTGTCAGAACCACCACTACCTGGCACTGTGTTAGTGTCAGAACCACCACTACCTGGCACTGTGTTCGTGTCAGAACCACCACTACTTGGCACTGTGTTAGTGTCAGAACCACCACTACCTGGCACTGTGTTAGTGTCAGAACCACCTCTATCTGGCACTGTGTTAGTGTCAGAATCACCACCACCTGGCACTGTTTTAGTGTCAGAACCACAACTACCTGGCACTGTGTTAGTGTCAGAACCACCAGTACCTGGCACTGTGACAGTGTCAGAACCACCACCACCTGGCACTGTGTTAGAGTCAGAACCACCACCACCTGGCACTGTGACAGTGTCAGAACCACCACCACCTGGCACTGTGTTAGTGTCAGAACCACCACTACCTGGCACTGTGTTAGTGTCAGAATCACCACCACCTGGCACTCTGTTAATGTCAGAACCACCACCCCCTGGCACTGTGTTGGTGCCACAACTACCACCAGCTGGCACTGTGTCAGTGTCAGAACTACCACCACCTGGCCCTGTGTCAGTATCAGAACCACCACCACCTGGCACCATGTCAGTATCAGGATCATCACCACCTGGTACTGTGTCAATGTCAGAACCACCACCACCTACCATTTTGTCAGTGTCAGAACCACCACCATCTGCCACTGTGTTACGTCATCAACCAACTGTCAACGCAAGAGATCATCAACCAACTGTCAGCACACCAGATTGTCAAATTATCGTCAGCACAATAGATCGTCTAACAACTGTCGGTACAATACATCATCAAACAACAGCCAACATACTAGATCCTCAAACAACTGTCAACATACTAGATCCTCAAACAACTGTCAACATACTAGATCCTCAGGCAACTGTCAGCCCATCGGATTATCAACGGCCTGTCACAACATCTGATTCTCAAAAACTAGTGAGGCTCCAGCTCTCTGTCCCCTACAATCAGGGGGACCGATGCGGGTTTCGGCTACAGAAGATGATTCGTCGTACAGCACGTGACGTGCTGCACCAGGTGTACGAATGGGGGACCCAGGAGTTGGCCATCAACGTGCCCTTGCACGAGTACCTTCAACACGAGCGTAAACTCAGGAAAAAACAAATAAACCAGATCTTCAACAAGTCGATGCTGGACACGCTGACAGCTGACCCTTCCGGTGTTACTTATGACATATCTTTATTGTATAAGTGTATCCAGATGGTGTGTCAGCATCTGGCACCCGCTAACAACTCTGCGTGGTGGACTCCAGCCAGCACCCTGGAATTTACAATAACTTCCATTAAAAATTTTCGCAATGATCAAGTGCACATACAAGTTCCACTGACTCAAGCTGAGTTCATCAACAAGACTGAGGAGCTAAGAGAGCTACTGAGAGCCGCTTTAGAAACAGCTGGAGAGAAGTACAACATCGACCTCGGCACTGTAGAGCAATGTGTCTTCAAGATGGACCAAAGCATCAGCCTCTTAAGGAACGAACCTTTTCAACAGTGGAACATCACAAGTGTCGAAAATGAATTGTTGTTTAAGGAAGGTTTGGAGCTTTTGATGTCAGTTGGTTTACAAGAACTCAAAGAGAACTATACCAAATGGTCCCACATCAACCCAATGTCATTTCTGGATGAAACCGAATTTCATCCCCAAGTGAACACAATGTTCACCCAAATGGAAATAGTACTAGAAAAACGCTGTGTTAGAAGTCAAGCAATTAAGAACAAAGATTTATTACAATACGTAGCTGATTCAACAAGCAATAATATCACCATGTTGGAAGGAGTAGCCGGGGCAGGAAAGACTACCCTTACTAAAATGATCATGTCTGACTGGATTACCGGCAGTAGTTCTATAGACAAACTTACAAATTTCAATTTGTTGCTCTACATGGAATGTAGAAATCCAGTCGTTCAGTCTCTGTCACAGTTGTTGTCGACTTTAATGCCCAAAACTGCGCGGAAATTCCGAGAGAATGATATAGTTAAATGTGTTCTACAGTTTAAAACTATTGTCATCGTGGATGGTCTTGACGAACTTAATATATCATCGACAAAGCTTCTCAAGGAAATACTGAGCATTAAATCTTCCTATGATATTGCTATATTCTGCACTACAAGGCCAGAGAAAGTCAATGATTTTTTCAAAATGGTACCAGCGGGTCTTACAACAACCTATCTTAAGATAATTGGTATTCAAGACAGCATGAGGGAACGCTTTGTTGAACTGTATCACGAGGAAATGAAAAAAGTTGGCATGAGTACTCAGGAGACGTCTGGACTCATTACATATATGAGAAAGACACAGAATCAACTACAAGAGCATCTGAGACTCCCACTGAACCTGGTGCTTCTGACTTTCTTGTGGGCTGTCGGTGGAGATAAGGTAAATATAGTGACAACAGCAACTGAACTCTACTCAGAAATTCATACACTTATGCTTGAAAAGTTATTGGAGAGACTTAAGGCTCATTCTTTGACAGAACTGCTAGAAACTTCGCAGCTCAGAAGCAAAATCCACATATTTTTGTCAAGTTTGTATCGAGAATCTTTAGTTAGCCTCAAGAACGAAAATATTGTGCTGACAGATGAGTCGATGAAGAACCTTAAAGACGTATGTTCAAAAATTGGCTTGCCACAAAAAGAAATGATGAGCGCTTACTTAAGTCAAAAAACTCTATGGACTATGTCTGGAATTCAAATGAGGCTTATCATTCCCCATAAAGGCCTCCAGGATTTTTATGGTGCAATGTACTTGCTTGAAAAGTGCACAAATACACTTGAGGAATCAGGATTTTTGGGGAAGATGGTAAGAATAATCGTTGCCCCCTTCAAAACTAGCAGCATTGTTAAAGGTCTGAAACAAATTCACAAAACTGACACCGATCCTTTGCAACTTGAGAAGTATCAGAATGTCTTGATTCATCTCACTGGTCTCCTGCACATAAGAGCAGAGAATGTCCCAATGAATGTAACTAACGAGTTGGTCACACTGCTGAGGGAGTCTGGTATAAGAAACCGAGACGAATGGCTGGACATGTTATCTAGCGTCAAGTGTAACCCAAATATGATCAAAATTCTGGTAAAGCAAATTCCAAATTTCCTCATGGAAGATGGCAGAGTAGAAGTGGAAGACTCCCGGGTAGACTGCTACACTAACCTTCTACCAAGAATGACTCCTAAAGAAGTGATAGTGAAGATCAAGAGGAAGCCACAAGACATTCCCCGACTAGAGGCACTCCTTGAGTTGCTAAGCCTCCAGGCGCAGCAGACTTGTCAGTACCAAGTGGAGTTACATCTGGAGTACCTTTTCCGTCACCCAGGCGCTCTTCACTCCTCCCTCGACTCCATCCTCCAGCGCATCTTTCAAAAGTAGAGTGACTCTCTTTCAAATATCAGTAATACATTTGTAACCTTTTATGCAAAATTCAGAACGATTAATATATATATATATATAATATAAATATATATATAATATAAATAATATATATATATATATATATATATATATATATATATATAAAGTATATATATATATATATATATATATATAGTATATATATATATAATATATATATTATATGTCGTGCCGAATATGTAAAGCTGGTCAATTAGCAAGAACTCATTTAAAATTAGCCCTTTCTAAAATTTTCTCTTATACTTTAAAAGATACATTTTTTCATTAATGTTTGATGTAAAAATTTATAATTTTGCACCAAAAGGAGCTTAGAAAACTTACCTAACCTTATTATAACAAACAATTTTATTTAGCCTAACATAACTAAATATACTTTTAGATTTGTTTACAATAATTAATATTAAACAAACACAACAAATATATTTTTTTTCGTTAGGTTAAAATGATTTTAAACGATATTATTGCATACACAAATTTTCACTTGTCTTATATGGAAGATGAGCGTTGCTAATTTAAGCCAAGATCGCAAGTTCTACCTATTCGGCACGACATATATATATATTATTATTATTATTATCACACTGGCCGATTCCCACCAAGGCATGGTGCCCGAAAAAGAAAAACTTTCAACCATCATTCACTCCATCGACTGTCTTGCCAGAAGGGTGCTTTACACTACAGTTTTTAAACTGCAACATTAACACCCTCCTTCAGAGTGCAGGCACTGTACTTCCCATCTCCAGGACTCAAGTCCGGCCTGCCGGTTTTTCCCCTGAACCCCTTCCCTAAATGTTACTTGCTCACACTCCAACAGCACGTCAAGTATTAAAAAACCATTTGTCTCCATTCACTCCTATCAAACACGCTCACGCATGCCTGCTGGAAGTCCAAGCCCCTCGCACACAAAACCTCCTTTACCCCCTCTCTCCAACCTTTCCTTGGCCGACCCCTACCCCGCCTTCCTTCCACTACAGACTGATACACTCTTGAAGTCATTCTGTTTCGCTCCATTCTCTCTACATGTCCGAACCACCTCAACAACCCTTCCTCAGCCCTCTGGACAAGAGTTTTGGTAAGCCCGCACCTCCTCCTAACTTCCAAACTACGAATTCTCTGCATTATATTCACACCACACATTGCCCTCAGACATGACATCTCCACTGCCTCCAGCCTTCTCCTCGCTGCAACATTCATCACCCATGCTTCACACCCATATAAGAGCGTTGGTAAAACTATACTCTCATACATTCCCCTCTTTGCCTCCAAGGACAAAGTTCTTTGTCTCCACAGACTCCTAAGTGCACCACTCACTCTTTTCCCCTCATCAATTCTATGATTCACCTCATCTTTCATAGACCCATCCGCTGACACGTCCACTCCCAAATATCTGAATACATTTACCTCCTCCATACTCTCTCCCTCCAATCTGATATTCAATCTTTCATCGCCTAATCTTTTTGTTATCCTCATAACCTTACTCTTTCCTGTATTCACCTTTAATTTTCTTCTTTTGCACACCCTACCAAATTCATCCACCAATCTCTGCAACTTCTCTTCAGAATCTCCCAAGAGCACAGTGTCATCAGCAAAGAGCAGCTGTGACAACTCCCACTTTGTGTGTGATTCTTTATCTTTTAACTCCACGCCTCTTGCCAAGACCCTCGCATTTACTTCTCTTACAACCCCATCTATAAATATATTAAACAACCACGGTGACATCACACATCCTTGTCTAAGGCCTACTTTTACTGGGAAATAATTTCCCTCTTTCCTACATACTCTAACTTGAGCCTCACTATCCTCGTAAAAACTCTTCACTGCTTTCAGTAACCTACCTCCTACACCATACACCTGCAACATCTGCCACATTGCCCCCCTATCCACCCTGTCATACGCCTTTTCCAAATCCATAAATGCCACAAAGACCTCTTTAGCCTTATCTAAATACTGTTCACTTATATGTTTCACTGTAAACACCTGGTCCACACACCCCCTACCTTTCCTAAAGCCTCCTTGTTCATCTGCTATCCTATTCTCCGTCTTACTCTTAATTCTTTCAATAATAACTCTACCATACACTTTACCAGGTATACTCAGCAGACTTATCCCCCTATAATTTTTGCACTCTCTTTTATCCCCTTTGCCTTTATACAAAGGAACTATGCATGCTCTCTGCCAATCCCTAGGTACCTTACCCTCTTCCATACATTTATTAAATAATTGCACCAACCACTCCAAAACTATATCCCCACCTGCTTTTAACATTTCTATCTTTATCCCATCAATCCCGGCTGCCTTACCCCCTTTCATTTTACCTACTGCCTCACGAACTTCCCCCACACTCACAACTGGCTCTTCCTCACTCCTACAAGATGTTATTCCTCCTTGTCCTATACACGAAATCACAGCTTCCCTATCTTCATCAACATTTAACAATTCCTCAAAATATTCCCTCCATCTTCCCAATACCTCTAACTCTCCATTTAATAACTCTCCTCTCCTATTTTTTAACTGACAAATCCATTTGTTCTCTAGGCTTTCTTAACTTGTTAATCTCACTCCAAAACTTTTCTTATTTTCAACAAAATTTGTTGATAACATCTCACCCACTCTCTCATTTGCTTCACCACTCTCTTAACCTCTCTCTTTTTCTCCATATACTCTTCCCTCCTTGCATCACTTCTACTTTGTAAAAACTTCTCATATGCTAACTTTTTCTCCCTTACTACTCTCTTTACATCATCATTCCACCAATCGCTCCTCTTCCCTCCCGCACCCACTTTCCTGTAACCACAAACTTCTGCTGAACACTCTAACACTACATTTTAAACCTACCCCATACCTCTTCGACCCCATTGCCTATGCTCTCATTAGCCCATCTATCCTCCAATAGCTGTTTATATCTTACCCTAACTGCCTCCTCTTTTAGTTTATAAACCTTCACCTCTCTCTTCCCTGATGCTTCTATTCTCCTTGTATCCCATCTACCTTTTACTCTCAGTGTAGCTACAACTAGAAAGTGATCTGATATATCTGTGGCCCCTCTATAAACATTTTACATCCTGAAGTCTACTCAACAGTCTTTTATCTACCAATACATAATCCAACAAACTACTGTCATTTCGCCCTACATCATATCTTGTATACTTATTTATCCTCTTTTTCTTAAATATGTATTACCTATAACTAAACCCCTTTCTATACAAAGTTCAATCAAAGGGCTCCCATTATCATTTACACTGGCACCCCAAACTTACCTACCACACCCTCTCTAAAAGTTTCTCCTACTTTAGCATTCAGGTCCCCTACCACAATTACTCTCTCACTTGGTTCAAAGGCTCCTATACATACACTTAACATCTCCCAAAATCTCTCTCTCTCCTCTGCATTCCTCTCTTCTCCAGGTGCATACACGCTTATTATGACCCACTTCTCGCATCCAACCTTTACTTTAATCCACATAATTCTTGAATTTACACATTCATATTCTCTTTTCTCCTTCCATAACTGATCATTTAACATTACTGCTACCCCTTCCTTTGCTCTAACTCTCTCAGATACTCCAGATTTAATCCCATTTATTTCCCCCCACTGAAACTCTCCTACCCCCTTCGGCTTTGTTTCGCTTAGGGCCAGGACATCCAACTTCTTTTCATTCATAACATCAGCAATCATCTGATTCTTGTCATCCGCACTACATCCACGCACATTTAAGCATCCCAGTTTTATAAAGTTTTTCTTCTTCTCTTTTTTAGTAAGTGTCTACAAGAGAAGGGGTTACTAGCCCATTGCTCCCGGCATTTTAGTCGCCTCATACGACATGCATGGCTTACGGAGGAAAGATTCTTTTCCACTTCCCCATGGACAATAGAAGAAATAAAGAAGAACAAGAGCTATTTAGAAAAAGGAGAAAAACCTAGATGTATGTATATATATATGTATGTGCGTGTCTGTGAAGTGTGACCAAAGTGTAAGTAGGAGTAGCAAGATATCCCTGTTATCTCGCGTGTTTATGAGACAGAAAAAGAAACCAGCAATCCTACCATCATGCAAAACAGTTACAGGTTTCTGTTTCACAGACATCTGGCAGGACGGTAGTACTTCCCTGGGTGGTTGCTGTCTACCAACCTACTACCTATATATATATATATATATATATATATATATATATATATATATATAATATATATATATATATATATATATATATATATATATATATATATATATATTATATATATATTATATATATATATATATATTATATATATATATATGTATATATATATATATAATATATATATATATATATATATATATATATATATATATTTTATTATATATATATATAATATATATATATATATATATATATATATATATATATATATATATATATATATTATATATATATATATGCTATATACAATGCTCGTGGAGGTGGGTATTAAAACAGGAAGAGGCTGAAATTAATCCTTGAGCATCCACTGCCACGAGTTTACTTGGGAATCTTCAATACCATTCTGATAATATTTCTATGATCCAGATTTCTACTTCTAGTATCCTTTAATCTCTCTACCTATGTTACCACATAATCTTGTGTACCAGTCAATGTATAGTGCAGTAATGGTTAAATGCATTATATAACCATTCGCAAGTGACGTAGCATGATTTTTGGTGCATAAACACAGGTTGAGCATCACCAATCTATCATGAAACCACCTGGCATAATGAGCAATCCTGTAATTTTGTATAGCATTGTTGTTTAAGATTGTGAACAATAGACTACTAAATAGCTATCGAGATTGTATAACCAATAATTTGAGTTATATGCGGTATTCCTGTCATGTTTCATGACAGAAGTTTCAGTTATGTTTCTTTCTATGACAGAACTGTTGGGTACAATAATCTGGGCAGCTGCCTGCCCTGGTGGGGGATTACAGGAACTAATGTGATTAAAGATAGTGTTCAACTCTGAATATTTATGTTGGGCTATTCTGGTTTCCAGAAGTTTACCTGTCTGACCAATGAATGAGAGAGAACACTGAGTACATGGGCCCTTGTAAACTCTACCATCTATGTTGGAGGACGGGTTTTTAATCAATCTTTGTTTCACAGTCCCAGTGTTTTTGTAAGCAAGGTTTATATTAATCTTTTTTTTAATGCCTCATGCAAGCAAAGCAGGTTCTTATTGTATGGTAAAACTAGTACATTTTTCCTGGCAATCACTTCCTTAGGATCAGTCCTGTAGAAAGTCTTTCTTGCTGACTTTAGTGCCTTTTTGACAAAATCCCCAGGGTATCTCAGTTTTGTGGACATATGTGACTGATATACCATCCTTCACAAGCAGTCCACATATTAATGCAACCGGGAACAATTAGTATTTAAACAATAAAAAACTGCGGCTAACCTGGGATCAAACCCTATGTGGAGAAATTTTCTCCAGGAGGGGGGTATCAGCCCCTTTCAGCCCCTTTCAGCCCTTTCAGCCCTGAGGGGCCCAGCCCTCTCAGAAGGGGCAAGCGTCTTGTTTACTGCTACAGTGAGTAATTGATCGCAGATGCAGTACGAGTATGCGACGTGGTCAAGCGACCGCTGCTCCTTGCAGTCCAGTGTTGCAGAGTGTATTTTAATAAGAGACAGTACATCTCTTACCTTAGCAGGACAATTAAGGTAAATCCTGCTCCCTCTTTATTACCATAGTAAAGATAGTGGACATTGTTGTCTATGCTTAAGACAGCAAGAATCAAACCTTCTGCTTTGCTTCATCAAGGAAGTGGCAAGGAAGCAAAAGTACTAGGTCAGCTTTTCCTTTGTGCTGGGGGCAGTAACGGCATGGGGCACTGTGGCGTCTTCAGATTACTTTTGACTCTACTGAGAGCGACACTGACGCCAGGATAACCATCAAAGAACACTGATCTATGCGTTAGTGTGAACAAAGTGTCTCATAAAGCACAATAAACACTTAAGAGAAGTGTGATCAGTTTCTTTAGTGATAAGATTGTGAACAATAAAGACAAATCTTGTGGAACATAGTGTACCAGTGTGCATATTCCTAGACAATGGAAGACGTGGACATCCAAGGACACTTCAGCTTCTATCAAGTCACCGATATCTGTCGAAGGTGTGAAGAACACCATAGCTCACGCTACAAGAGCAAGGTAGGTTACGAATTTCTTGTAGTACGGGGGACTGCGCAGTTCTTGAGTCGCAAGGAGTTTGTAATCAACCTATAGTCGGCAGTTAGGTGCGGACTTTTGAGTCCAAACAAGTACGTAATTTTTCAGCAATCAGTGAATGAAATATGCTGACATAACACCCCCTAGGGGTAAATTATTGTTTACATAATATGATCTCATTACAGCCTGTTGAGAGATGACTTCGACAGCTTCTCAAGACCTCGTCTGCAGGGGCGGCTGTGCAGGCGATGAGTTGTCTTTCTAAGTTAAGTTTTCCCTATATTTAAATTTAAAAATAAACTTAGCTGGTAATCCCATTTCTCAACACCCTAGTTGTTTTAGCCGGGTTCATGGGAAGTAAGTGAAAACTCACGACGTTCTATCCACTAATCCAACAATAGTAAAAACATTATGTATGTGTGTGTATATATATATATATATATATATATATATATATATATATATATATATATATATATATATATATATATATATATATATATATATATATATATATATATATATATATATATATACATATATATATATATATATATATATATATATATATATATATATATATATATATATATATATATATATATATATATATATATATATATATATATATATACAGTGTGTGTGTCTGTATGTACTCACCTAATTGTGGTTACAGGGGCCTAGACACAGCTCCTGACCCCACCTCTTCACTGATCGTTGCTAAGTCCTCTCTCTCTCTGCTTCCAGAGCTTTGTCATACCTCGTCTTAAAGCTATGTATGGTTCCTGCCTCCACTACATCACTTGTTAGGCTATTCCACTTCCTGACGACTCTATTACTGAAGAAATACTTCCTAACATGAACGCAAGTCAGACAATCACCTGCCCACAGGGCTACTGTGGATTGACTATGTCATCCTCTCGACAGAGTTGGAGTCAGAGCAGAGGTTAGACTGAGCATCCCCAGACTGGTTTCCACTCATAATTGTACTCTGACAGTCAGGAGGTGGAGTGATATGAGTCTCAATGACGTTCACAAACATGTGAGAACACTAGTAAAGGAACACTGAGAGGGATTAACATGTGACATATCTTCTCTCAATCGTTCTGGACAATACTGAATGTAAATTGCTATAACACTGTCGCTGGGACATCATGTGATGATGTCAGGCATGATGTCATGGGATGACATAGCAAGGTGATGTCAGGGCAGACATGGTGACGTCAGGGGTGACATAAGGCAGCAGTGATGTCGGGAGCGTGGTGACATCAGGGGGTAACATCGCAAGGTAGCGTTAGGCAGCAAACAACACATGGCTATGGACATCTGGCTTTTTAACTCACGTGGCTCCACATGACTTGTAGATCTACATGGCTCAGAGATCCACGTGGCCTTATCCACACCTGACTTCATGATCCACACAGCTTCGAGTGACCTCAGGCACTCAGATACAAAGCTCTCGCAAAGAATTAACACAGGATTCACAGGGAAAACACCAGAGAGGGAATGAGAGCATTGAACGGTGGTGGAGAGCAGTGTTATGGGAGGAGCGTGGCGGTGTATGGTGAGGTTGGGTGAGGCGAGGACTCTGTTTCCTCCTTCCTAACCACAAACACGTGGAGAATCAACCACAATGGACACAGAACACATAACAAATCTCATCTCTGACTTGTTGAGATAGCCATGCAACAAACAGGTGACACTGAACACCTGACTTGAAAACAGCATGGGAAGCTGTGAAGTAGTCTCCGTGGAATGCCACTATGATTTCTTGATGAAATTCAACAAATTTCAGCCTGGATCCAGCTGATCCTGTATCTGAATCATGAAACTTGCTGCTTGTACGAGGCGATGAAGAAGTGACATCACCATGCTTCCTTCCTCTCTCCAAGCAAACACAATTGCTGTGACTGCCTCTTGCCACCATTTATATCAGTCAAATGGTTATATCTGGTAGCGATGAATGGCGCTTTTTGGAGGCAAGGACTTTGCTTTATTGGGTTCTTGTACACAGATAGTGTGTTAAAAGTGATTGGCCAGACCCATGCCTGTCCATGCCCACGAGGGAAAAAGTAATTAATCTTAATGTCTCTAGGCTGTTCCTGTGAGAGAGAGACTGAGCTTTTCAGTCAGTCATGATCGAGGACGACCATGGGTAGGTGGCTGAGCAAAATGTAGACAGTAAGCCTACATGTCTAGTACCCAAAGTTCCCACTAGAGGTCAAGCCTCTAGGTAGGCAAACCCAGACCAGCTTCGCTCTCACCCTCACACCAGACAGCCTAGAGACATCAAGCTTACTCTCTCTCCCTTGTGGGCATGGGCAGGAATGGGCTTGGTCCATCACCTTTAGTACACTGCCTGTATACAAGAACTCAGTGAAGCAAAGTCCTTGCCTCTGAAGAGCATCATTCACCGCTACCAGAGATAAACCCAAGATGAATGATATACACTCTCTCCCAGCTCAAAAAAGCCTTATTATAATTCATCTTAAAGTTATGTATGGATCCTGCACATAAATGTACAATAAAGCACCGTATTTACTGGGAACGGTTCAAGTTCTTTGATTGTACTTCCTGGAACACAGACTAGAAAGGTACATGATAATATACTCTTGGAAAATCCTGGACGGACTAGTCCCAAATCTGCACATGAAAATCACTCCCTACGAAGCAGGAGATGTAACATTTCCCCAGTGAAAAGCAGGAGCACCACAAGTATGCTAAGAGACAACACAATAAGTGTTAGAGGCTCAAGACTGTTCAACTGCTTCTCAACATACATAAGGGGGATGATCAATAGACCTCTGGCTGTCTTCCAGAAGTAGTTGGACAGGCACCTAAAGTCAGGAGTGATTTTCGTCCCAAACTTGCACACGAAAATCACTCTTTATGAAAGCAAAATACTCAGCAGACGATGAAACATCCCTCCAATGAAAAGCAGGGGCGCCACTAACACGATAAGAGACAACACAATAAGTGTCAGGGGGCCAAGGCTGTTCAACTGCATACATAAGGGGGATTACCAATAGACCTCAGAGTCTAGTACTGCAAAAGGGTTAAACACAGAGGTGACTCTGGAAGTAGAGACTACAGAGGCGATTGTCGAAGTAGGTACTACCAAGGTATGAGGCCGTCTAGCAAATGTGAAATAAGAAAGCCCTGGGAGAGTTCCTTGAAGGCAAAGAATGGAAACTGCCATGGCATAAGGGAAAACCCTCCTTCTCTTTAAGACTTAACAGCAGATCTCCGTTTCTCTTAATGAAACTGGGCAATAACAAGAACAAACTGGGTGCGTCTCTTTACAGTTAAGGTAAGAGGGAGGATGGTTGCAGGATGGACTGCTATGGTCAGCTGCACCACAGACAAGGAATCTGTCTTTGACCTGCAATACTTTGTTGAGTGGCCAAAGCACCAGCAATTTCTACACTATTGTGGCATAGGAATCAATTATTGTGCTTGTAAGTGCTCTTTCGTTATTTAAACAGAGGGTGGAAATTCACGGCAGTCAAAAGTTAACTACATTACAAGGATAGTGTCTCCGTCTCCACCCATGGGCAGGTAATACGTGTTTATTTTAAGAATCGGAAGGTCCAGGAGCTCGAGTTGCTCCATAATGTCTGCATCACCCGTTAGAAAATCTTGTTGAACGATGGTATGTGGAAGAACAAGAGTTCTGCAGCAAGAATTAAGAGCAGTGTGTTCACAAATCGTGACAGGATTGTTAATGATGCTATGAATGGAAAGACAGTGAGAATGTTCAGCATTTTGCATAAAATTAAATCTATCGTCCAGAGTGTTGCAGGAATCTGCGGGAGACGTCGATTAAAGAATAAAGAATTTAGTCCATGAGGTACCTCGATCCAAAAATTATAAAGTTTAGTTTAGTTTAATATGTTTATTATGCACCCCATACCCATCCTGTGGGCGGTAGTCAAAAGATTACAGAGGTACATAATGGGTCCAGGGACTGGACTCCAAAGTTTTGATAGTTGAGCAAGTTACAAAGGTAATGAACTCACAATTTGCAAAGGTAATGAACTCCAGGTAAGTCTGGTCACAATCATGACAGTTACAAAGGTATTTACAGATTACAGAGGTACATAATGTGTCCAGGGACTGGGCCCCCAAAGTCCAAAAATTATAAAGGAAGAAACTGTCTAGCAGGTAGTTTATGAGAATAAGAGCAAGAGGTAACCAGGCCATAGGGTTAGAGTCATCTGTTACAGGTCAGGATCGTTTAGATGGGGGACCGGAGATGGTCCATGCTGAGCAGTGTGGACACCGAAAATTGACTTACTGTAGAGGGGGAAGCTGGAATCACAGCCGTGCAGATGTCAGACATATCAAAAGGATCATGTGGAACCTCGGTAGCAGAGGTGGATGAAGAGGTGCTACCCAAAGAGCACCAGGTTAAACCATACCACCGGCGGGATTGAACCTGCGGTCAGAGAGTCTCAAAACTCCAGACCGTCGCGTTACCCACTGGACCAGCTAGCCACAATAAGGTTCGTCCAGCTAGGTATATTTCTACACCATAGGAAGGTTAGCATAGGCACCACTGTGACCACAAATGCAAGTTTTTACAGACGAATCTCCAGCTAACGTGGCCGTGGCGAGTCAGCACCAGGTTCTTTGAAAGGTTAGGAAAAGGGTCCGATCGCTAGGGTCTTGTGAGGATGCCACTAGGGAAGGAGGGGGTCTGAGAGGAAGTAGTTCATGGATGTGTGTCTTCAAGATAAGGGTTCTTTTATTTCTTAAGAAAGGGGGAGGGGGAAAAATAGCTTCAACGAGACACAAAAAGAGATCGTATATCTGCCTCCGCGCCCAAGAGGACCCTCAGCAAGGCTGGTACAACAGATGAAAATGAAATGAAAATGAAAATTTTTATTTCCTTGCAAAGCTTGCAATGTGTGGTTTACATATTATAAGATATTAATTACAAAGAAAGCCACTAGCATGCCTAGGTATTTCAGGCAGACTAATTCTTATTCTTACTGACTATTCAATATTGACACAGGTTATGGAGCAGTACATTTTAATATTCATAATTGCATATTAGTATAAAAGTTAGGTAATTAAAAAGTTTATCATTAATAAGATTGATAAAAGTGAGGTAGTACAACACATATAACAGTATTACAATTAGTATAGTTTAGTAATGGGAATGGTTTTATCTCGGCTTGATACACTGTTTCAATAATCCAAAGCTCCTGCATTGTCTGAGTATTTCAGGCAAACTTAAAACTAACTTAAGATTGGGAATGTTATGTTTACAGTCATTTGGGTGAAAGTATAAAATTGGGAGAATTGCAGATAATGATGTGTTCATGACACTGAAAATAGCATGTGTGGTTTTCACATATCTAACTGATGATGGGTGAGTTAGGGAGATAAGGTGTTTTTTAACGGTAGTTTTGAAAATACTTGTTGAGTCAGCGGTTCTGGAGATTTCGGGCAGAGAGTTCCAGATTTTTGGCCCTTTTATGTACAGTGAATTTTTGAAGATGTTCATTGAACCCGTGCCTTACCCTATTCTCCATGCCAGTTAACCAGCAATCCAGGATAACCATCTAACATCCACTGTGCCACCTCGGCAAACAAAAGAGAGGGTGGTCGGAAGCCTGCCACGAGATATAACTCCTTCAGCCACCACTTCCCAGAACCGACAGGTAGCCTTAAGAGATACACCTGTCACCTTAAGAATTCCCAAAGCAGCCCTCCAGAACTCCCAAGGGAGGATCAGCACATCCACAGATTATCCAGATTCCACAGGAAACACCACCACCACCGAGGGCCTCAACAGGACGGACAGCAATACTCTTTCCTCAACCCAGGAGCTATAACTCCTGAGGGAAAATCCCCAAAGGCCAAATGTGAGAAAGGGAGAAGAGGGGAGAGATATGAAGAGGTGGGATGGGAAAAATGGGGTGGGAAGGTGTGAGGGGCATTTAGAAGGAAGAAGAAGACCAAAAGGTCCAATTTCTTAGACCAGGAGCCTCTTCATCATTGCAAGAACCCCCCATCCCTTGAAGAGGCAATAACTGTAAAATGCATCTTTTGGTAACTTTAAATATTTATCGTTGATGTGATTTCCTCAAAGGAAACAATATCTTGATGACAGGTTGTGTAAATTATTATTGACCAATTTTATTAATGAAATTGGTTTCGTTGAAATAATTGGAATGTTTCTTATGTTCAGAAATAAGTCATTGTTTTACTTTATTTGGTTACCCGAGGTTAAACCAACTTAATGTTTTGTATGTACCTAATAATATCTGTGTTCCATCAAGATCATTCTTAAATATTTGTATCTTATGTATATTAAGCTTACATAAAACTTGCTCTCTTGAAAGATGGTCAGTTTCGCCTAGAGAAAAGTTTGGATTGGTTTTCTTTTAGAGGGAAAAAATGGACAAATTGAAATATTGCTTTCATGTGATAATTTCTGAGTGTTGCTTCTGCAGATTACTTGACAACGCAGCTTCAAGCTTAATGTGTTTATTTATTTCAAGATATTGGCTCTTTGGGGTCGTAATTTACTGGGTGCTAGTGGCTTGTCTCGTGACTTGGTTGATAGCATCCTCAGCTCACATACTGAGGATACGGGATTGATCCCCGGCACAGATAAAACGTTGGACGTTTCCTTACACCTGCTACCCCTGTTCACCTAACATTAAGTAGATATCTGGGTGTTAGACAACTGTTGTGGGTCGCATCCTGGGGGATGCTTTGCATAACCAGGGGCTTTATATGTAGTATGCCAATGATGTCAGCTAGGTCCCTATCGACTGTATTATGTACTTGTACAAATGATGATGCCAGTTGCAGAAATATGGATATTTGTTTCCAAATGATGACTTGTAAATATCTCTTCTGATTAGCTCAAAATCATCAACACTAATATTTAACTACATTATCAACTTATGTTGCCTAGTGTCCTCTTCCAGTCACGTGTATTGAGACACAGGAGACTTGGTTATGGAACGCGGCGACGCCTTTCTCCGATCCCGAAGCGACCAAAATGCATCTAGTTGAGTCAGACTCAGAGGAAAAATGTTTCTCGTGTGACGAAGCCATAGATGCAGGTACAAATAACAAAAAAAAAAAGGCACAATACCGTGACTGGAACGATACACAAATAACCCGCACATAGAAGAGAGGAGCTTGCGACGACGTTTCGGTCCGACTTGGACCAATTACAAAGTCACACTAACGAAAAGGAGAGAAGGTGTATATATAGGCAGGAGGTGGTAGTAGTAGTAGTAGTAGTAATGGACATAGAAGGTAGTAGTAGACTTAACCTGATTCCTCCTTTTTCTTCTTCTCCGTCTTCCCCTTTCCTCTTTCCTTTTCCTCTTTTGGGTTGATTTCTTCTGCCTTGTGTATTTGTTCTTTCATTATTTATTTATTTATTCCCCCCCCCCTCTCTGTGTTCTTGCTCTTACCCTGTGTGGGCACCAGCTCCCTTGTGGGCACCAGCTCCCTTGTGGGCACCAGCTCCCTTGTGGGCACCAGCTCCCTTGTGGGCACCAGCTCCCTTGTGGGCACCAGCTCCCTTGTGGGCACCAGCTCCCTTGTGGGCACCAGCTCCCTTGTGGGCACCAGCTCCCTTGTGGGCACCAGCTCCCTTGTGGGCACCAGCTCCCTTGTGGGCACCAGCTCCCTTGTGGGCACCAGCTCCCTTGTGGGCACCAGCTCCCTTGTGGGCACCAGCTCCCTTGTGGGCACCAGCTCCCTTGTGGGCACCAGCTCCCTTGTGGGCACCAGCTCCCTTGTGGGCACCAGCTCCCTTGTGGGCACCAGCACCCTTGTGGGCACCAGCTCCCTTGTGGGCACCAGCTCCCTTCCAGTGCTCCTCTTTTCTAGTATTTGACCGGCTCCTCCTCCTTCTTACTACCCCCCCCCCACTACTACTACCTTCTACCTCCACTACTACTACTATTATCACCTCCTGCCTATATATACCCCTCCATCTCTCATTTTCGTTCGTGTGACTTTGCAAATGGTCCAAGTTGGACCGAAACGTCGTCGTAAGCTCCTCTCTTCTATGTGCGGGTTATTTGTGTATGCAGGTACAAGGCATCTCCAACTATGCAACAATGTAGTTTATATATATAAGGTGTAGGTATATAGTAAAGAAGTGCACTCCCGACAGGTGCAGTGTGAGGAGGTACAGAGGTGGGTTCAGCCCTGGGCTGTGCTCAGTGTTGTCACACACGCTGAAAGAACTATCTATATCTATAGCTACACCAGAAGACGGACCACTGCTAGCAGCTGCACTCAACACACCCTCCTCCCTCCTTCCTCGACTACCAAGTCTCAACAAACTATGTGAGTTATTGCATAGCTTACATTAATATTTAGCTTCAGCATTAAAAAATTATATATATATATATATATATATATATATATATATATAATATATATATATATATATATATATATATAAATATATATATATATATATATATATATATATATATATATATATATATATATATATATATATATATATATATATATATATATATTACATCGTCCCACCACAAGAGAGAACACAATGTACATGTCACGTTATCCACTCAGCCATCGATCCTACAAAAATCACACACCTAGCAGAATTAGGTGTTGTTCGTGATCCGAGGACACTCGTGGCAGTGGTATGCTCAAGGATTAATTTCAGTCTCCTGCAGCAGTTTGGTAAATAATTCAAAACCACTTGTTCCATGGCTTCATTGCTATATGGACTGCTTATTGAGGCGGGTATTCAAACAGGAAGAGGCTGAAATTAAGCCTTCAGCATACCACTGCCATGAGTGTCCACGGATCACGAACAACACCTAGCTCTGCTAGGTGTATGTGTCGTGGGGTCGAACCCTGGCCTGCCGCAGTTTGGTAAATCCACCTCTGGTGCAAATAGTGGGACCCACAGCCTCGGAGAAGTGGATAAAAGACTTCGAGGAAGAATATTTGGATTTCTTCCCGAAGCTATTTGAATATTCCACTTCTCCTACCACCCCATCTTTTCATTCTTTTATACCAGTTGATATATTTTATCACATAATATGTTACAAAAGATTTAAAAGATACATTGCTGGTTTAAAGATAGCATATATAGTACGTGAGGTTTGAGGGATGCATTTAAAGTACATATTGATCACTTGGACAATGAAATATGGATCCCGGGTTACAACCTATACAGATGGACAGAGTGAACAGGCATAAGGTGGGGGTTGGCCTGTATATCACAGAGTCACTTATATGCTCGGAACCACTAAATGCCTCAAATGATGTAATTGAAGTTTCGGCAGTAAAGATCGAGAACCAAAACCTGGTCATTATGTTTGTATACAAGCCTCCGGATGCAACTTCCCAACAATTCCAAGACCAGCTTTAGAAAACTGACCACTGATTGTAAAATCTTCAGGCTCCTGCCTCCAACTTCTTGTTCCTGGAGAATTTCAACCTAAGGCACCTAAAATGAAGAAATGTAGCAAATAATGTTGTATTAGAGATAACACCAGGAGGAAGCTCAGATGAAAACTTGCACACTCACATGAGCTTTTAAATCTCTGCACCAAATTCACCTTAAACCAGCAAATAATAGAGCCTACTAGACTGGAGAATACACTGGACCTCTTCACTAACAATGATGATCTGATACGAAATATTACCACATCAAAAACAATATACTCAGATCACAACATAATAGAGGTACAAACATGTATGTGGGGAGCACTAGACCGACAAAATGTGACCAGTCACAAGGAAGTCTTCACCAAATTCAACTTCAATTACAAAAACATAAAGTGGGACCAAGTAAACCAAGTCCTAACCGATATAAGCTGGGAAGATAGACTAAGCAACACGGATCCCAATCTATGCCTAGAACAAATTAAGTCTGTGGCACTCGAGGAGTGCTCAAGGTGAATTCCTTTAAGGAAAAGGAGAAGATGTAAACTAGAAAGAAAAAGGCGCTCCCTATACAGGCGAAGGCAAAAAATAACAGAGTGGCTAAAAGAGGTCAATATATCTGCAATACGTAGGGAGACACTGGTCAGAGAAATAGCAAACATCGACGTAAAGGTAAAGGAATCTAACAGGAATGAAGAAATGTGGGAAGAACTAAAAGCCATAAACGAAATATTTAATTTCTTATGCAAAATCAAAGTCGAGAACAACATCCAGTATTGGGCCCTTACTTAAACAAGATGGGTCCTACACAGATGACAGCAAGGAAATGAGTGAGCTACTCAAGTCCCATTATGACTCAGTTTTTAGCAAGCCGATAACTGGACTGAGAGTCGAAGACCTTAATGATTTTTTTTATGAGACAGACACAGACTATGGTAGACACAAACCTATCTGATATTATATTCATGCCAAATGACTTCGAACAGGCGATACATGACATGCCCATGCACTCTGCCCCAGGCCCAGACTCGTGGAACTCCGTGCTCATCAAGAACTGCAAAAAGTCCCTATCACGAGCTTTTAAAACATCCAATAGAGAGGGAGCATGGACACGGGGGTCGTCACACAGTTGCTAAAAACAACAGACATAGCCTCACCCCACAAAAGTGGCAGTAAAGCAATAGCAAAGAACTACAGACCGATAGCACTAACATCCCATGCCATAAAAATCTTTGAAAGGGTCCTAAGAAGCAAGATCACCAACTGCCTAGATTCTCATCAGTTACACAACCCAGAGCAACATGGGTTTAGAGCAGGTCACTCCTCCCTCTCCCACCTACTGGATCACTATGACAAGATCATGGATGCTGTAGAGGATAAACAAAATACAGATGTAGTCAGTGGCGGCTCGTCAAAAAAAAAAAAAATAGATTGGGGGGACTGCGTGACTGCAGCTCCTCGCTGCCAGATGTAACGCCAGTAATATTTATACTATCGTACTGCATCACACTTCTATTTTTAATCATTTTTTCTCGTTTCAACAAAAAAAAAATAAAAAAATAAAAATTCGCTTTTAAATACATTGGAAATAACATACAACAGTTTGTTCTTGTAATATATTTGCCAATTGCAAATTATTTTACAGTAAGGTTGATGAAGTCATACGTCTGGCAGTAAGCATCTGGGGTGACTGCAGCTCTCCAGCTCTTATGGTTGAGCCGCCACTGGATGTAGTATACATAGACTTTACAAAACCTTTCAACAAGTGTGACCATGGTGTAATAGCACACAAAATGTGTGATAAAGGAATAACAGGAAAAGTTGGTAGATGGATCTATAACTTCCTCACAAACAGAAGACAGAGTAAAGTCTGAGGCAGCTACGGTGAAAAGCTCTGTTCCACAAGGCACAGTACTCGCTCCCATTCTATTCCTCATCCTCATATCTGACACAGCGATGTAAGCCATAGCTCCGTGTCTTCCTTTGCGGATGACACCCTGATTGCCATGACAGTGACCTCCATCGAAGATACTGCGAGACTCCAAGAGGCCATAAAGCAAATCTTCAAATGGGCTACTCAAAGCAATATGAAGTTCAATGAAAAAAAAATTTCAACTACTCAGATAAGGAAAACTTGAGGAAATTAAAACTGTATCAGTGTATACAACAAATTCTAACCATACAATAGAGCAAAAAAGTAATGTGAAGGACCTGGGAGTGATAATGTCAGAGGATCTCGTCTTCAAAGACCACAACAATGTATCTACCTCATCCGCGAGGAAAATGATAGTATGGATAATGAGAACCTTCAAAACTAGGAATGCCAAGCCCAGGATGATTATCTTCAAATTGCTTGTGCTCTCTAGGCTGGAATGCTGCTGTACACTAACTGCCGCTTTCAAGGGCAGTTAGTGTACAGCACCATTCCAGAGTGCACAAAGAACTTTCACGGCACATATAAGCACGATAAGGCACATAAATTACTGGGAACGGTTGAAGGTCCTTGATCTGTATTCCCAGGAGCGCACGTGAGAGAGATACATGATAATATACACTTGGAAAATCCTAGAAGGATTAGTACCAAACTTGCACATGAAAATCACTCCATATGAAAGCAAAAGACTCGGCAGGAGATGCAACATTCCCCCAATGTAAAGCAGGGCCGCCATGAGTACACTGAGAGACACAATAAGTGTCCAGAGCCCAAGACTGTTCAACTGCCTCCTAGCATACATAAGGGATGATTACCAATAGACCCCTGACTGTCTTCAAGAAGGCACTGAACAGGCACCTAAAGTCAGTACCTGACCAACCGAGTTGTGGTTCGTACGTCAGTTTGCATGCGGCCAACAGTAACAGCCTGGTTGATCAGACCCTGATCCACCACGAGGCCTGGTCTCAGACCGAGCCACGTGTGCGTTGGCCCACGCAACCCTCTCCAGGTAAACTCCAGGTGAACTTAACGTCTCACTAAGTCTGGTTTCTCCTAGGTTGTCTGCAACATTGTCATGGAGGCCCGTTTGCGCATTCGCCTATATCATGGGACAATCTCAGACATGATAAAGACTCTGGCAACACTCCTGATGACCACCCTGCAAGTGAAGCTGTCCAACCACCTCACTACTAAGGACTCTTTCATCGCCGTATGCTTTAACGATGACGAAGCTGACAAGATCATCATGACCTCCGCTATAAATGTTCTCAATGATTGTAACTTCGAAGTGCCTCCTTTCCCTGCGCTGAGGGCCAAGAAATTGGTGTTCGTAAAGAAGCTTGATCGCTACGTCACCAACCAATCAACAGACGATTTGAAACAACTCACTGAAGATCAAAATGACTGGGCCACCACCGATTCCATCACAAAATTTCCAACTGATACCTCTATGATTAAGGTCACTTTCATTGAAATCTCCAAACATCTCAGGCACTCAGTGCTCTACACACCTCATATTACCGTGTTAATCCTCGCCAAGCACTGAGCTTTGAAGGAAAAGAAATACTGCTTCAACCGCGGCACTAAACGACACTTATAATAACTGCACCTCAACCTCTCAGTAATGCCTCAACTGCAAGAATAATCATCATACTCTTACAGCCAAGTGCTCTCTCAAGAAGGAAATCGTCAACAAATATAAAAATTTTAGACCCAGACTTATGTTTCAATCACAAAGACCCAGACTTATGTTTCAATCACAAAGACCCAGACTTATGTTTCAATCACAAGACTTCAAATTAACATTCAAAAAATTTTCCAATTTACCCAACAGCCTACTTCTGCAACAAATTTTATTCCAACACTCCCATAGGCACTCCAACCAAGATCATGTACTGCACGATGTATCACCATATGATGAACGCTGCCTGTCCTGGAACCTTCAACTCCACAATTAATGAACTCGTCTGTCTTAACAACCTTCCCAGTTTCAAGTTTCCTGACACTGCACCACCAAAAGAAATACTGAAAATCATCTCTAACAAATTAGCCATTCCATCCCATGAGATCTTCTTAAGGCACTCCTGACCCATCAGGTGCCCAAGCCACTTTGCCTGTTCATTCTGCTACCGCCTCCAAACCCATTAATACTCCATTAGAAAATCAAGACTTCACCTCTTACCAAGAAAATGAAGTCGACAACCACATCCCCGACACAACATGGAAAAAATCTTTGATTATTCACCACACCCAAAAAGTCCATCCTCAACTCTGCAATATAACTGTCAAATACGCCTCTGTTACTCCAAACAGGTTCACCCCACAACAGATCCAGTTTCTTTTTAAACCATTCATCGATGACTTCGACAACTCACATACCTGCCAAAATAAATTGCTCATGAAATTTATGAACGGGTCATTTTCACAGTAAACTGATGGTGAACTCATGTTTGCCGTCAAGCGCCCTACTGCTGTTTCTCCGACTGAAGACGCCCCTCTCCGGTACTATTATTCACTTATCTTCACATCCTTGTTCTCTCCTTACCTGAGAGTTACCTACTCGCCTCAGCGTAACTTAATGTAACCACTACTATTGCTTATCGTTCTGTTACTTCCATTTCACTGGTTCAACTATTTAAGTTTTTTTTTCATGTCTCCGTATTACGTATTACAGCTTCTGTTGAATGAGATATATGATGAATAAAAATATCCAGATGTAGCGCCTGTGTCTTATTTATAAAGCTAATGTGTAGTGTTGGTGTTACAGGTGTGCATGTTGGCCAGGAGGTGGAAGCGTCAATGCTGGTGCCACTTCCTCCACTGAGATACCTTGAGGTGTACCTGAGCCATGTCACTAGGCAGCGCGTTCCATGGGCTGTTGAGGTTGCCAGGTCCCTCCAGCCAGTCGCCAGGTAAGTGCATCACAAGAGTAGACCCGGGACATACCTCGCAAGTCCTTGTAGTACCTGACAATTTTTATTTGTCCACCCCATTCTTCAATCTTCAAAAATATTTAATTCAATGTTCCACTCGTCTATAACTCCAGTGGAACCTCGGTTGTTGACTGCATTACTTGTCGAATAAATCGGTTTTCGAACGAGGAATTCGAGAAAAAAATGTACTGGTTTTCGTATGTTCTCTTGGTTGTCGACCGACAATGCGAACGGCTTGGATCAAGGGCTCACAGAATGTGCATTGGACAATGAGTCGACAGCGAGGGTTTAATAATTTTAAGAAAAGAAGTAGTAGGTATTCATATCGTTGCTAGGCATGGGAAGGCTGCCACTACTGACAAACTGGCTGCTGAAAAGTAAGTTACTGAATTCCAAAAGTACGTAGAGGCTGAGGGGTCTGTCCCCCAACTAGTGTTTAATTGTGACGAGAGAGGTCTCTTCTGGAAGAAAATGTTCAAGAGGCCCTACATAACTGGAGAGGAAAAGTCAATGGCAGGATGCAAGCCAATTAAAGACAGGCTCACTCTGTTACTGTGTGGTAACGCAAGTGGGAACTTGAAACTGAAGTTCTTACTTGTTTCTCATTCCGAAAATCCATGAGTTTTTAAGAAGAACAATGTTATAAAAAAACTGGCTATAATGTGGAAGGCCAACACAAAAACTTGGGTGACAAGATAGTTTTTTATTGCATGGTTACAGTGTCGCTCAAACTCTTCATAAAACAAAACAAAACAAAAAAATAACAGGCAGTATTATGTAATAAAAGTATTTGCCATATGGTTAAAAAACAAAATCTGGTGTTTTATGACTATTCTGCAAAATCCGCATCCGCATCGGCGACGATGTCAAGATTTGACATCCGCATCCGCATCCGTATCCGCGTTTTTCCTATAAGCAGATATCCGCATATGCATCCGCAAAATAGTAAGACAGCCTCATACACATCCGCATCCTCAGATATCTAAATTTTCCCATCCGATACATCTTTACTTCACACTGGTGCAACATTTGGGGCAAAACGTTCCCAGAATAAAGATACCCTAATGTTTCAAAAGTCTCTCATTTATCAACGTATCGGTTATGTAAAGCAATTATTCACACCCTGAAGCATGTAATACTCCCCATGTAAGTACGAATAAGGAACAGACGATACAAAATATTCACAGTACGAAACGCAGTCTTTGCACAAAGACTAAAAATTCACTCGATTAGCACCGAAAAAATAGCAGTCCTATTTCTTTCGAAGTCAGCAAATATCTAAATTCCTTAGTTACTAGCTTCTGGCCCTATGTTTGCAGGGTCTAATTCACTAGACACTACTATTACCTATCCAGTGGTGGGGTATTGCCCTACTTATAACCCATATTCTAAATTAGCTTATAACCCAGCACTCACCCTCACTAGTGTTCAGTGGCCACCTAGATTACAGATGTCTGGTGTAGAGATGAATTATCCTCTGTAGATCAGGAATGTCTCTACTGTTACTACCATGACTGCCAGACTTATTATTTTGTAGAGGTGAGGGAAGGTCCGGACGTCATTGACATAAAAAATATCCACCTACTTCGTGATGTTTGGAAACAGTTTCAAGTATCCAGCTAAACATATCGATAAATGGTTACCCCATTACAAGTCAAGACATTACAAGACATTACAAGACATACTGAGGGTAAATTTCTAGGTCTTCACCTTGACTGAACTCTTAAATTTTAGACCCACATCCAGCATATATTCAAGAAGGTCTCCAAAACAGTAGGCATCCTATCCAAGATTCGATACTTTGTACCCCAAACGGCACTACTTGCACATTACCACGCTCTAATCTACCCTTAACTCAACTATGGTATTTGTGCCTGGGGTTCAACCACGGCCACTCACTTTAAACCTTTAATAACCCAACAAAAGACGCTGTGTGGTTGATTACCAACTCGTGCAACACACTCCTCCGCTCTTCAAGAACTTGAACCTACCTAAAAAACAAAATATTCACTCATATTATTGTGCCTTTTTGCATATACAAAACATTATACTCCAATATAAACCCCCTCTCAAACTTCTTGATATCTACAATAGAAAGCACTGGCACAACACAAGGAAACAAAACACGCTTAGACATCCCCGTGTCTGCCTTACACTAGTGGCGTTGCTAGGGTTGGTGTCCCCCGGGGCGGCTCTTTGGTGTCACCCCCACGAAATACTCATCTATTCGTTTAGGTAGGTCGTGAACAACAAGGGGCCCAACACTGACCCCTGTGGAACACCGCTCGTGACGCTCCTCACTCTAATTTCTCCCAATTTATGCAGACTCTCTGCTGCCTATCTGTCAACTACGCCTCTTGCAGGAAAAAAAAATTCATCCTATTCCGTGTGCCTTTTAATTTCCTCAGCAGTCTTTGATGTGGGACTCTATCAAAAGCCTTACATAAGAACATACGAAAGAAGGAACACTGCAACAGCCTTAGTGACCCATGCGAAGCAGGTCCATGCCACCCCCCCCCCCCGGCCTAAACAATGACCACCTAGTATGTATGTATAATGTTCGCCAAGACCGTAGTCCGGGCACGGGTCTCAATCTTGCATGACCCGTCTCGGCTCCCGAGGGAAAAGGTTTCTACAATGATGCGACGAAATGCTGCTCAAGCACTCTTCTGGTCAGTTCAACTGTGCATCTCATAAGCGACAACACCAAAATGTACTCCTAACTATGGACACTACGAGGAGGAGGATATTCCGTTATTACAGGTAACAGCTTGTCTGGTTCGTTGCCCTCCATGGACACTAGTGTGGCCGCAGTCATCTCTGGGTCCTCTTCGGAGGGAATATCACTCCATTTTGCCTGCAGAGTGTCTCAGTAACTTCGCACTCCAGAAGATAGTTGTGTTAGGGGCCGCTGGACAACGTGCTGACAGTACTGGCACATCTCCTCCCAGCCTGCCCTACCATCATCTTGCTGTGGGAAAGCCCAAACGAACCCGAGGGATGGAGGTACACTGCGCTCGGGACCAGCTACATCATATGGAGGGTGTTCTCCCTGAGTCGCTGCTGGGTACCACTGTTGAAATGGGTATCACCTAAGACCTCCCCCATAAGTTTCATGGCTCTGAAAGCTCCCAAATTTGGTCTGTCGTAGCTGATTGGGACAGAAATCCAACATGTGGATAGTCTGTTGCTGCCTTGGCTGCTTTATCTGCCGCTCATTTCCCCGATGCCACAGGCGGGGGATCCAGTTCAATGTCGATCTGTTACCCTGACTCTAAGGCTGTCATTATGCTCAGGATCGATGTGATGAGGTGAACTTTTGTCCTGTGGTTGAGATGGGAAGGGCATTGATTGCAGAGGGAATCAACATGTATGACAGGTCGGAGTCGATGTCGTAGGGCATGTACAATGCCTGCTGAATCGCCACCAGCTCAGCTTGAAGGATCGTGCAGTGGTCAGGGAGTCGCCAGCCTTGTGCGACCATTGTGGTACGTCCCCGCTGCTGCTCTCTTCCTGTCAGGTCGACAGAACCAACTGTGAAATACACTGCACATGTCCTCCCTCTGCCAGTGCCATGCTTGTCTCAGCATGAATTTCTGAGGGTGTCTTGACTGCAGAGACGCTTAGAGATGGGTAGCTGCATGATGCAAACATCGGCTGGATCTGGGCGCCAGGGATTGGTGGATGGTACCCAGCAACAGGAAGGGCACAACTCTTCTCAAGGAGTAGTTAATAGGCACAGCTTCCGCCCAGCAGCACAAAACGAACGAATCCAGGAGTAGTCCGTGAAAGTGTGGATCTTGTGCCATGGTTGTCAAATATCCTCTCCTTAGTGGGGTACCTTGATGCCGGGCAGAATCGGGTCACTTTGCAGGCTTTTATGTATCTTACTCTGTCAGCCAAGGGAAGGGAAACCGGGCCTCAGATCTGAACATACTGTGTTGGTCCCCGATGGGGCCCCAAGCAAAGTTCTTATCGTCTGATTTTGTACGACCTCCACCCTTTGCCTGCTCTGTGGGAAGAGATCAGCAACGCCGGTGCACCTAGTCAATGAGCGAGCGTAAAACTTGTATATAGTACAAGCGAAGTACATCTTTGCTTGCCCCTGCACGGTGCCTCGTTTATGGCTCTCATGGCGTTGAGTCTGAGTAGAGCACGTGACCTGACATACTCGGCCTGTTTCTGAAAGGTCAGCTTTTTATCAATGTAATTCTCAAGTACAGGTAGGAGCCTGTCCACTCAATTCTAATTCTGAATCGTAATCTATTCACAGGATCTGGTCCCTTGAACATCATTGCAAGAGATTTCTCGGCCGAGATTTTTGAGGCCTAGTTCCTTGCAAGACTGCGTAATTAGGTCCAAAGCTCTCTGAGCCTGTCGTTCTAAATTGCCTTTCCCATTCACTACGAGTGCAAGATCATCAGCACAGCTGAGGAACTGTGTACCACTATGAAAGGAAGGCTCACAAGTTCCTGCATAAGGATGTTAAACAGGTATGGACTGAGCACACCTCCTTGTGGCGTACCGTTTTCCAGGGTTTAAAGGAAGATATGTCCCTGAAAGCTGAACACAGGCCTGCCTGCCCCTAAGGTAGGACTCTATCCAGGCCAGAGGCGTCCTTTGATTCCCTTCCGAGCTAGTATTGCCAGAATTGCTGTGGGCTGGCTAGCTCAAATGCCTTTTCAAGGTCGAGGTAGACGACAATACTAGGTTTTTGTTACTATCAGCAATCTGGCTTAGTGGTTATGCACTCTTAGAGTGGTTATGCACTCTGCTGTACCCACTCCTTTGGTGAAGCCAAAATATTGATGATGAGGGGTCCAAGTCAAGTCACTTCCACTTAAGGAAGGAGCACGACACCAGACCTGTAGCCCAAGCTAGTCAGGTTCAACTCACACCCACCCACACCCACTCTTGTATTTATCCAACCTATTTTTAAAACTACACAACGTCTTAGCTTCTATGACAGTACTCGGAGTTTGTTCCACTCATCTACAACTCTATTACCAAACCAGTGCTTTCCTATATCCTTCCTGAATCTGAACTTTTCCAACTTGAAACCATTGCTACGAGTCCTGTCTGATGGATATTTTCAGCACGCTATTTACATCCCCTTTATTTATTCATGTTTTCCCATTTATAACACCTCAATCATATCCCCCCTAATTCTACGCCTTTCTAGAGAGTGCAGATTCAGGGCCCTCAGTCTATCCTCATAGGGAAGATTCTGATACATGGGATCAACTCTGTCATCCTCCTCTGTACGTTTTCCAGTGCATTTATATCCATTCTGTAATACGGTGACCAGAACTGTGCAGCATAATTTAAATGAGGCCTAACCAAGGATGTATAGAGTTGAAGAACAACCTGAGGACTTCTGTTATTTATACTTCTTGATATGAAGCCAAGGATCTGTTAGCTTTATTGCGAACACTTAGCACTGTTATGTTGGTTTCAGATTACTGCTAACCAGAACTCCTAAATTATTTTTGCAATCTGTAATATTAAGATCTACATTAATCAGTTTATAAGTGGCATGGTTATTGTCCTGTCCAACATTTAGCACTTTACTTTTGTCTATATTCAACTGCATCTGCCACTCTCCGACCACTGCATCAGTCTGACCCCTGTGGAACAAACCGCTTGTACGTGCCCCCATTCTGATTTCTCCCCATTTATGCAAACTCTCTGCTGCTTACTTTGTCAACCATGCCTCTACCCAGGAAAAAATTTCTCCTCCTATTCCGTGTGCCTTAAGTTTCCTCAAAAGTCTCTGATGTGGAACTCTATCGAAAGCCTTACTGAAGTCCATATACACAATATCATATTCATTACCATGATCTACCTCCTCAAACACCTTAGCAAAAACAGTTGGTAAATTCGTAAGACAGGAACGCCCCTTAGTAAAACTGTGTTGAGATTCATTAATCAATTTGTGCCTGTCAAGATGGCAACGAATTGCCTCGGCAATTATTGATTCCATAAATTTTCCCACTGTGGAAGTAAGGCTTATTGGTCTATAGTTCGAAGCTAAGGACCTGTCACCTGCCTTGTAAATAGGTATTCCATTTGCCATTTTCCACTTATCAGACACTATGCCAGTTTGTAGTGAAATGTTGAAAAGATTAGCCAAAGGTTTACTAAGGTCCTCTTTACATTCCTTTAACACCCTTGCAAACAGTTCATCAGGACCTGGGGATTTGTTAGGTTTTAATTTCTCTATTTGTCTGAGGACCATGTCACTAGTTACCGCAATCGTACATAGTTTATTATCGTCCTGTTCTACGTAATTTATTATTTCTGGAATTTCGCTAGTAACTTCCTGAGTAAAAACTGAGAGGAAGTAAGAACTGAAAATTTCACACATATCCCTATCACTGTCAGTAATCTAACCTGAGTTACTCTTAAGTGGGCCAATCTTGTCTCTAATCTTACTACTGTATACCTAAAAAACCCTTTTAGGTTAGTCTTTGAATTCCTTGCGACCTTAGCCTCATAATCCCTTTTTGTTTTTCTTATTCCTTTTATTTTATTTCTCTCTTTAACTGAATATATTGATTTCTTAACTGCCCATCCCCTCTTTTGATACGCCTATACATGCCTCTTTGACCAATGAGATGTTTTAATATATTGTTCATCCATTTGGGATCATTCTTGTTAGATCTAATTTCCCTACTCGGAACAAAAGTTGTCTGGGCAGCTAGAACTATGCTCTGAAAAACGTCATATTGGCAACCAAGATCACCTACCTGACCCATAGTCAGATCATCCCAATTTAACCCACCCAGGTAATTTTTCAGTCCCATGAAATCAGCCAATCGAAAGTCTGGGACAGAGACTTGATTGCAGTTTACTGGGCAATTCCATAATATATTGAAACTAAGTGATTTGTGATCACTTTCCTCAAGCTCATCATTAACCTCAAGATTATTAATTAGTGAATCTTTGTTGGCAAGAAGTCCATATTTACAATATCATATTCATTACCATGATCTACCTCCTCAAATACCTTAGTGAAAAAAGTTTCTAAATTCGCAAGGTAAGAACACCCTTTTGTAAAACCCTGTTGAGATTCATTAATCAATTTGTGCCTTTCAAGATGGCTACGAATTGCCTCGGCAATTATTGATTCCATAAATTTTCTCACTATAGAGGTTAGGCTTATTGTTGGTGTGAAAATTATTATTATTATTATTATTAATATTATTATTATTATTAATATTATTATTATTATTATTATTATTATTATTATTATTATTATTATTATTATTATTATTATTATAATATTATTATTATTATTATTATTATTATTATTATTAATATTATTATTATTATTATTTTATTATTATTATTATTATTATTATTATTATTATTATTATTATTATTATTATTATTTTATTATCATTATTATTATTATTAATATTATTATTATTATTATTATTATTATTATTATTATTATTATTATTATTATTATTATTAATATTATTATTATTATTATTATTATTATTATTTTATTATTATTATTATTATTATTATTATTATTATTATTATTATTATTATTATTATTATATTATTATAATTAAATCAAATCACCTGCATGAGATTTACAAGGTATTACGCGAGTTATTACCTGCAAGTAATTTGGGTGAGGTAAGTAGGACTAAGTCACAGTAGGTCACCGAACTGCAAGTCCATTTAATTAATGTAGATGGATCACACCACAACACCATGCTAACACCTCGACCCTACACTGGCCAGCTGAGATCTCAATGCAAGGAATGGTGTACTTCCCTGTGAGTGATGTCCGCATCCCTTATTCCACTATCCACACATAATTCTTGAGGTCCTGCATATTTCCTGTGTCAGTTCTTCAGCAGGGGACATTTACATATTCAGGCCGAAACGTCTCATTATGGTAGCAATAATGCCGGATTATTAGACGATTGTAACAACCAGTGTACACACATTAAATTCAATATGGCATTTCCTCCTGGCGTCACTACTGGCTGTTCTCCGCCCACTCCATCAAAATTTCTTGAAGGGTCCAAGCAACATCATATTTTATTACACTCTTATTATATTATTCATTTATATGTTCTTCATTTAGGAAATTATGTATAAAAATTCCACAGTTGGCCAACAGTATTTTGAGATACGCAGAGTTACCTACGTACCTCAGTGGGATACGCAGTTACCTACGTACCTCAGTGGGATACGAAGTTACCTACGTACCTCAGTGGGATACGAAGTTACCTACGTACCTCAATTCAAATTCAAATTCAAATTCAAAGTTTATTCTCTATAAGGATTACAATGCAGAGTTTACAGAAATTTGGTTATTGTTTGGTTTACATGTAGTAAAATTGTGATTACAGAGTGTACCACTAGAACGCTTAGCATGGCTAGGCATTTCGGGCATACTTAGTTTTATTCTTAATTGTAAAATATTACAAATTATGAGGTAAGTTGGTATTATGGTTAAGTGACTAAATACTAGTTTGTGAGTTTAGCAATGTGAATGCTTTTGTTTTGGCACAGTACATAGTTTCAGTATTGGAGTATCACAGGATTCATTATTTTAAGACTGAGATTAAATATTCTGTTTATGGTCAAATGAGTGAGTGAGTGTAAGTGTGAACCACCAGGTGGTATTCGTGTAGTTTTGTTGACGGGGTGTATCAGGGAGATAAGATGTTTTCTAATGGTAGTTTTGAAGGTGATGAATGTGTCTGCAGTTCTAGAGTTCTCAGGTAGGGTATTCCAGATTTTAGGGCCTTTGAATTGAATTTTTGTAAAGGTTTAGTCGGACACGGGGAATGTCGTAGAGATGTTTGTGTCTGGATACGTTTGTGTGGGATACGCAGAGTTACTTACGTACCTCAGTGGGATACGCAGACTTAGATACGTACCACAGTGGGATACGCAGAGTTACCTACGTACCTCAGTGGGATACGCAGTTACCTACATACCTCAGTGGGATACGCAGAGTTACCTACGTACCTCAGTGCGATACGCAGTTACCTACGTACCTCAGTGGGATACGCAGAGTTACCTACGTACCTCAGTGCGATACGCAGTTACCTACGTACCTCAGTGGGATACGCAGAGTTACCTACGTACCTCAGTGGGATACGCAGTTACCTACGTACCTCAGTGGGATACGCAGTTACCTACGTACCACAGTGGGATACGCAGAGTTACCTACGTACCTCAGTGCGATACGCAGTTACCTACGTACCTCAGTGGGATACGCAGAGTTACCTACGTACCTCAGTGCGATACGCAGTTACCTACGTACCTCAGTGGGATACGCAGAGTTACCTACGTACCTCAATGGGATACGAGTTACCTACGTACCTCAGTGGGATACGCCGAGTTACTTACGTACCTCAGTGGGATACGCAGAGTTACCTACATACCACAGTGGGATACGCAGAGTTACCTACGTACCTCAGTGCGATACGCAGTTACCTACGTACCTCAGTGAGATACGCAGAGTTACCTACTTACCTCAGTGGGATACGCAGAGTTACCTACGTACCTCAGTGGGATACGCAGTTACCTACGTACCTCAGTGGGATACGCAGAGTTACCTACGTACTTCAGTGGGATACGCAGTTACCTACGTACCTCAGTGGGATACGCAGAGTTACCTACCTACCTCAGCGGGATACGCAGAGTTACCTACCTACCTCAGTGGGATACGCAGAGTTACCTACGTACCTCAGTGGGATACGCAGAGTTACCTACCTACCTTAGTGGGATACGCAGAGTTACCTACGTACCTCAGTGGATACGCAGAGTTACCTACCTACCTCATGGGACACGCAGAGTTACCTACGTACCTCAGTGGGATACGCAGAGTTGCCTACGTACCTCAGTGGATACGCAGTTACCTACGTACCTCAATGGGATACGCAGAGTTACCTACGTACCTCAGTGGGATACGCAGAGTTACCTACGTACCTCAGTGGGATACGCAGAGTTACCTACGTACCTCAGTGGGAAACGCAGAGTTACCTACGTACCTCAGTGGGATACGCAGAGTTACCTACGTAAACCTCAGTGGGATACGCAGAGTTACCTACGTACCTCAGTGGGATACGCAGAGTTACCTACGTACCTCAGTGGGATACGCAGTTACTTTTCGTACCACAGTGGGATACGCAGAGTTACCTACGTACCACAGTGGATACGCAGAGTTACCTACGTACCTCAGTGGGATACGCAGAGTTACCTACGTACCTCAGTGGGATACGCAGAGTTACCTACCTACCTCAGTGGGATACGCAGAGTTTACTTACGTACCTCAGTGGGATACGCAGAGTTACCTACGTACCACAGTGGGATACGCAGAGTTACCTACCTACCTCAGTGGGATACGCAGTTACCTACGTACCTCAGTGAGATACGCAGAGTTACCTACGTACCTCAGTGGGATACGCAGAGTTTTCCTACCTACCTCAGTGGGATACGCAGAGTTACTTACGTACCTCAGTGGGATACGCAGAGTTACCTACGTACCACAGTGGGATACGCAGAGTTACCTACCTACCTCAGTGGGATACGCAGTTACCTACGTACCTCAGTGAGATACGCAGAGTTACCTACGTACCTCAGTGGGATACGCAGAGTTACCTACGTACCTCAGTGGGATACGCAGAGTTACCTACGTACCTCAATGGGATACGCAGAGTTACCTACGTACCTCAGTGGAATACCCAGTTACCTACGTACCTCAGTGGGATACGCAGAGTTACCTACGTACATCAGTGGGATACACAGAGTTACCTACGTACCTCAGTGGGATACGCAGAGTTACCTACATACCTCAGTGGGATACCCAGTTACCTACGTACCTCAGTGGGATACGCAGAGTTACCTACGTACCTCAGTGGGATACACAGAGTTACCTACGTACCTCAGTGGGATACGCAGAGTTACCTACGTACCTCAGGGGGATACGCAGAGTTACCTACGTACCTCAGTGGGATACGCAGAGTCACCTACGTACCTCAGTGGGATACGCAGAGTTACCTACGTACCTCAGTGGGATACGCAGAGTTACCTACCTACCTCGGTGGGATACGCAGAGTTACCTACGTACCTCAGTGGGATACGCAGAGTTACCTACGTACCTCAGTGGGATACGCAGAGTTACCTACGTACCTCAGTGGGATACGCAGTTACCTACGTACCTCAGTGGGATACGCAGTTACCTATGTACCTCAGTGGGATACGCAGAGTTACCTACGTACCTCAGTGGGATACGCAGAGTTACCTACGTACCTCAGTGGGATACGCAGAGTTACCTTCGTACATAAGTGGGATACGCAGAGTTACCTACGTACCTCACTGGGATACGCAGAGTTACCTACGTACCTCAGTGGGTTACGCACAGTTACCTACGTACCTCAGTGGGATATGCAGAGTTACCTACCTACCTCAGTGGGATACGCAGAGTTAC
The DNA here is from genome assembly GCF_026875155.1 of Cherax quadricarinatus. NCBI lineage: Eukaryota > Metazoa > Arthropoda > Malacostraca > Decapoda > Parastacidae > Cherax > Cherax quadricarinatus. The sequence continues at coordinate 41,585,070 of NC_069427.1, forward strand.
CTACGTACCTCAGTGGGATACGCAGAGTTACCTACGTACCTCAGTGGGATACGCAGAGCTACCTACGTACCTCAGTGGGATACGCAGAGTTACCTACGTACCACAGTGGGATACGCAGAGTTACCTACGTACCTCAGTGGAATACGCAGAGTTACCTATGTACCTCAGTGGGATACGCAGAGTTACCTACGTAACTCAGTGGGATACGCAGAGGCACCTACCTACCTCAGTGGGATACGCAGAGTTACCTATCTACCTTAGTGGGATTCGCAGTTACCTACGTACCTCAGTGGGATACGCAGAGTTACCTACGTACCTCAGTGGGATACGCAGAGTTACCTACGTACCTCAGTGGGATACGCAGAGTTATCTACGTACCTCAGTGGGATACGCAGAGTTACCTACGTACCTCAGTGGGATACGCAGAATTACCTACGTACCTCAGTGGGAAACGCAGAGTTACCTACGTACCACAGTGGGATACGCAGAGTTACCTACGTACCTCAGTGGAATACGCAGAGTTACCTATGTACCTCAGTGGGATACGCAGAGTTACCTACGTACCTCAGTGGGATACGCAGAGTTACCAACCTACCTCAGTGGGATACGCAGAGTTACATACGTACCTCAGTGGGATACGCAGAGTTACTTACGTACCTCAGTTGGATACGCAGAGTTACCTACGTACCACAGTGGGATACGCAGAGTTACCTACCTACCTCAGTGGGATACGCAGTTACCTACGTACCTCAGTGAGATACGCAGAGTTACCTACGTACCTCAGTGGGATACGCAGAGTTACCTACGTACCTCAGTGGGATACGCAGAGTTACCTACGTACCTCAATGGGATACGCAGAGTTACCTACATACCTCAGTGGGATACCCAGTTACCTACGTACCTCAGTGGGATACGCAGAGTTACCTACGTACATCAGTGGGATACACAGAGTTACCTACGTACCTCAGTGGGATACGCAGAGTTACCTACATACCTCAGTGGGATACCCAGTTACCTACGTACCTCAGTGGGATACGCAGAGTTACCTACGTACCTCAGTGGGATACACAGAGTTACCTACGTACCTCAGTGGGATACGCAGAGTTACCTACGTACCTCAGGGGGATACGCAGAGTTACCTACGTACCTGAGTGGGATACGCAGAGTCACCTACGTACCTCAGTGGATACGCAGAGTTACCTACGTACCTCAGTGGGATACGCAGAGTTACCTACCTACCTCATGGGATACGCAGAGTTACCTACGTACCTCAGTGGGATACGCAAGTTTTCCTACCTACCTCAGTGGATACGCAGAGTTACCTTCGTACCTCAGTGGGATACGCAGTTACCTACGTACCTCAGTGGGATACGCAGTTACCTACGTACCTCAGTGGGATACGCAGAGTTACCTACGTACCTCAGTGGGATACGCAGAGTTACCTACGTACCTCAGTGGGATACGCAGAGTTACCTTCGTACCTCAGTGGGATACGCAGAGTTACCTACGTACCTCACTGGGATACGCAGAGTTACCTACGTACCTCAGTGGGTTACGCACAGTTACCTACGTACCTCAGTGGGATATGCAGAGTTACCTACCTACCTCAGTGGGATACGCAGAGTTACCTACGTACCTCAGTGGATACGCAGAGTTACCTACGTACCTCAGTGGGATACGCAGAGCTACCTACGTACCTCAGTGGGATACGCAGAGTTACCTACGTACCTCAGTGGGATACGCAGAGTTACCTACGTACCTCAGTGGGATACGCAGAGTTACCTACGTAACTCAGTGGGATACGCAGAGTTACCTACCTACCTCAGTGGGATACGCAGAGTTACCTATCTACCTTAGTGGGATTCGCAGTTACCTACGTACCTCAGTGGGATACGCAGAGTTACCTACGTACCTCAGTGGATACGCAGAGTTATCTACGTACCTCATGGGATACGCAGAGTTACCTACGTACCTCAGTGGGATACGCAGAATTACCTACGTACCTCAGTGGGATACGCAGAGTTAACTACGTACCTCAGTGCAGGCAAACACCCAATACTGAGGTAGTTGGCAGCTAATATATGCAAAGTAACCAAGGAATATTAGACCAGAAGCTAATATCCCATCGTGTACTATATATTAGAGAGTCCAAAATCACCCAGTGAGCCTAATCCAGGTCTGCCCGGATTCATCCAATGACCGGATTTGTTGATAACAATGTATCCTCTGACTGGTTTCACTAACTGATGGGGCTCTACACGCGCTCATCAAAACACTCAAATAGTAACTACAATAAATAGTTACAATACAGATAGACAGATCTACTGTTAAGGTGGTCATTAGAAAAAAGATATACAGTGATCCACTAACTGGATTGGTCCGGATTCGCTGGATTCGGGCAGATTCAAACGATTTCGTTGGAAATAATGCCAAATCGGAAGAATGTTACAAAAAAATAAATACTTCGGGGAATTATAGACTTGCTAGATAGGAGAGTTGTCAAGTATTGTAAGATGACCACCACCATGAAGATCTGTGTAGTCTGCAGAAAGGGTTAGGGTCGAAAATAGGTCTGGATTGCTTGCCATCTGTTTGGTTGTGAGGGAAAAGTTCAATAGATAGGAGTAGCGAGGGAGTATATAGTAACAATAGTTTCATTGCCGGCTACTTGTTAAGGTAGTGTAAGTCAAGCTCCCGCTATTCCTGCCTTTTTCCCCCTCCCTGAAAGTGATAGTTTCATTGCTGGCTACTTGTTAAGGTAAGGTAAGTCAAGCTCCCGCTATTCCTTCCCCTCCTTCTTCCCCTGAAAGGTGACGTGTGGGGCTCCGGTCCAAACAGTAATCACTAGACTCACAGCTCCCAGCACTACTGTAAGTACATGCCTGCCTTGTATTTTAGTGGATTTATTGGTTGAAAGCTTCACTTTTGACCAATAATAAAGTTAGTCTTTTCAGCCTTGCTCTAGGTTGACTGTTGTAATAATCACCACGTCTTTTAGGTATTGTACTTATCATGGAGAGTGATTTCTTAAGCAGTGGGTAACCTGTCTCTCTTTCCAGCTTGGATGACAGAGAGGGTCACCTGCCAATCAACGAGGAAAACTGATGGAGATGGACTAACGTCCTGAGACTTCCCCTTTTTGGATTTAATTACCTGTGCACCTGTATGAAATTGCAGGACGTAACCCCTCATCATTGCAGCGGTAAAGAACCTGCTTTCCTGTCATCGGGATATAATACTCACGGCTATACTGTGAAGAACTAGCCAGTGGGTTGTAACCAACACCTGCGACCCCCCCCCCCCCCATCATCAGCAACGGCTACGATTTCAACAACACACAGTGTCACCAACGCCAGACACTCCTATATATATTAGCGTTGAATTCAGTTATCATTTATATTTTTCATTTTTCATTTTCTTTAATGTCGGATTAATATTTCATATTTAAGTGTTTTATATTTTATATTTTCTATATAATAAAGTGCTTATGTTTGTCTGTTATTATTTCTTTTTCTATTCATTAATTTTCCTGAGGAGGAGCCAGCCTTGGTAATACTGTCTGAAGTTATTACAGGGCTGAGTAAGCCTTCACATTGGTCAATGGTCCCATGGTATATTCAGGGATTTTTAAACCAGTGACCACACTCGACAAAAACTCGGAGAGATGTTTTTGGGTCTGCCCAAACGAGATACAGCTGTATGAGGAAATAACATCTATATTAAAAGACAAGAATACCAATAAAACATTCTTCTTGAAAACATGTCAGCATGGTATGGCAGCTGGGAAAATAAGATGTGTGGTAGGGACGGAGCTGTATTGGACAGTGCTCCTGAGGGTACTAGTGCTGTCCTGGAGGACAGTGCTGAGGATGCTAGTGTTGTCCTGGAGGAAAGTGCTCCAGAGGACTCTAGTGATGTCTTAGAAGACAGTGCTCGTGAGCATACTAGTGTTGTCCTGGAGGACACTCCAGACAACGTTATTCAGTCCACAGAGGTTCAAAATAGAGATACTGCTGGAGATGGATCAAAATAGGATGATGCCTCAGGGAATAGTGTCGACACACTACCAGCAAAACCTGGTGGAAGCACTGATGTCCGTACAGGGTTAAAAGGTATTGAGGAAACAGGAAAAATAAATGCACCAGCAGCGAACGCAGCTACAATAAATCCTAGCAGACAGAATTATAATATATGTAAATACTATGCCTTGGGTATCTGCAGGCATGGTATATCTGGTAAAACAGGTGGGACATGCACCTTTGACCATCCCAAAAAATGCTGCCCCCACATGACAACAGGAGAGTGCAACTTCTCTTCTTGTAACTTATTTCACCCAGAAATGTGTCACTCATCAATCCACGAAAGAAAATGCTACAATGCATACTGCCAGGCACATCATCTAAAGGGGACTAGGAGACACAGACCAGCCACACTATGGGAAACAAAAAAAAGGAGCCACAACGCCTCCAGGGACAGAGGTTTTTTAGGGCCAGGACATTGGCCTCTACTCCAGAAAAACAGATATTGGAGCCAGCAAATAAAATCCCCCTAAATTCCACCAATACAACAACATTTGTCTTTGCAAGCATACAGGGTCTAAAACCGTCAAAAAAACAACAAAATTCCTTACATCAAGGGACTGCTCATCGAGTCAAATGTAATGTTTGCAGCATTCACAGAGACCCACATAGAGGATCATTATGACAGACTAAACAGGCAACAAGGGGATTTGGCCTGTATGACACAGTTGCTCATTTGCACAGAACTACTAAACACCTCAAATGATGTAGTTGAAGTTTTGGTGGTAAAGATTGAAAACTAAAACCTTGTCATTGTGGTAGTATACAAGCCTCCAGATACAACTTCCTAGCAATTCCAGGAGCAGCTTGAGAAAATTTACCACTGTCTGGAAAATCTCCCAACTCCTGCCCCAAACATCTTACTACTAGGAGATTTCAACTTGAGACACCTAAAATGGAGGAGTATAGCAAACAATGTTTTAGCAGAGATCACCCCGGGAGGCAGCTCGGGTGAAAGTTCACACACACACGAACTATTAAATCTCTGCACCATTCACCTTAAAAAAGCAAATAGTAGAGCCTACAAGACTAAAAAATATGCTGGACCTCATCTTCACTAACAATGATGATCTGATACGTAATACAACTGTATCAAGGACAATTCCCTCAGATCACAACATAATAGAAGTACAGACATGTATGCACAGGACTCTGCACGAGCAAAATGTCAGCAGTCTTGAAGGTCTCTTTTCGAAATTCAATTTCAATAACAAAAACATACAATGGGACCAAGTCAACCATGTCCTAAATGAAACAAGCTGGAAAGATAACCTAAACAACACGGACCCGAACATCTGCCTTGAAAAAATGAATTCTGTGGTTCTTGAGATCTGCTCAAGACACATTCCATTAAGAAAAAGAAAGAGAAGATGTAAACTAGAAAGAGAAAGACGTTCCCTATACAGGCAGAGTCACAGAGCTGCTGAGTAGGGTCAAAATATCTGAAATACGAAGGGAGGCACTAGTCAATGAAATTGCAAATATCGAACTTAAGCTGAAGGAATCTTATAGGAAATAAGAATCACAGGAAGAACTAAAAGCCATAAAGGAAATTGAAAAAAAAAATACTTCTTCTCTTATGCCAAATCTAAAGGAAAAAAACATCCAGTATTGGGCCCCTGCTTAGGCGTGATGGGACATACACAGATAATAGCCAAAAAATGAGTGAGATACTAAAGTCCCAGACTATGGGTCGACAATCCAAACGAATTCTTTATGAACGAAACCAAAAATTTGTTCATCCCAAAAATCTCAGATATTATTCTAACTCAACAAGACTTTCAAGAGGCAATAAACGACATGCTCATGCACTCTGCCCCAGGCCCAGACTCATGGAACTCCGTGCTCATGAGGAATTGCAAGAAGCTCCTATCGCGTGCCTTCAGCATTCTGTGGAGAGGTAGCACAACAGACATAGCCCCACTCCACAAAGATGGCAGTAAAGGAATTGCAAAGAACTACAGACCGATATCACTAACATCCCATATCATAAAAATCTTTGAGAGGGTTCTAAGAAGCAAGATCGCCAACCACCTAGATACCCATCAGTTACACAACCCTGGACAACATGGGTTTAGAGCACGTCACTCCTGCCTGTCCCAGCTACTGGACCACTATGACAAGGTCATGGATGCTGTAGAGGATAAACAAAATACAGATGTAGTATACACAGACTTTGCAAAAGCTTTCGACAAGTGTGACCATGGTGTAATAGCACATAAAATGCGTGATAAAGAAATCACGGGAAAAGTTGGTAGATGGATCTACAACTTCCTGACAAATAGAACACAAAGAATAATGGTAAGCAGAGTAAAGTTCCAGGCAGCCACAGTAAAAAGCTCTGTTCCACAAGGCACAGTACTCGCTCCCATTCTATTCCTCATCCTCATTTCTGACAGACAGAGATGTAAGCCAGAGCTCCGTGTCTTCCTTTGCGGATGACACCCGGATTACCATGGCAGTGACCTCCATCGAGGACACTGCGAGACTCCAAGTGGACATCAACCAAATCTACGAATGGGCCACTCAAAACAATGTGAAGTTCAACAAGGAGAAATTTCAACTACTTAGATATGGGAATATTAAAGAAATTAAAAATGCGTCAGGGTATACCACAAATTCTAACCATACAATAGAGCGGAAAAGTAATGTGAAGGACCTGTGAGCGATAATATTAGAGGATCTCGCCTTCAAAGACCACAACAATGTATCTACCTCATCCGCTAGGAAAATAATAGGATTGATGATGAGAACCTTCAAAACTAGGGACGTCCAGCCCATGACGATTCTCTTCAAATCGCTTGTGCTCTCAATGCTGGAATACTGCTGTACACTAACGGGCCCCTTCAAGGCTGGCGAAATTGCAGACCTGGAGAGTGTACAAATAACTTTCACGGAACACATAAGTACGATAAGGCATTTAAACTACTGGGAACGGTTGAAGGTCCGTGATCTGAATTCCCTGGAATGCAGGCGAGAGAAATACATGACAAGAAACACTTGGAAGGTCCTGGAGGGATTGGTACCAAACCTGCACACGAAAATCACTCCATATGCAAGCAAAAGACTCAGCAGGAGATGCAACATTCCCCCGATAAAAAGCAGGGGCGCTCCGAGTACATTGAGAGACAACACAATAAGTGTCAGGGGCCCAAGACTGTTCAACTGCCTCCCTGCATACATAAGGGGGATTATCAATAGACCCCTGGCTGTTTTCAAGAAGACACTGGACAGGCACCTAAAGTCAGTATCTGACTAACCGGGCTGTGGTTCGTAAGTCAGCTTGCTTGCGGCCAGCAGTAACAGCTTGGTTGATCAGACCCTGATCCACCATGAGGCCTGGTCTCAGACCGGGCCGCGGGGCCGTTGACCCCCGAAACCCTCTCCAGGTAAACTCCAGGTAATATCAGGTGGGTTTAAGGTTGAGTATACATCAGGTGGGTTTAAGGTTGAGTATACATCAGGTGGGTTTAAGGTTGAGTATGCATCAGGTGGGTTTAAGGTTGAGTATACATCAGGTGGGTTTAAGGTTGAGTATACATCAGGTGGGTTTAAGGTTGAGTATACATCAGGTGGGTTTAAGGTTGAGTATACATCAGGTGGGTTTAAGGTTGAGTATACATCAGGTGGGTTTAAGGTTGAGTATACATCAGGTGGGTTTAAGGTTGAGTATGCATCAGGTGGGTTTAAGGTTGAGTATACATCAGGTGGGTTTAAGGTTGAGTATACATCAGGTGGGTTTAAGGTTGAGTATACATCAGGTGGGTTTAAGGTTGAGTATACATCAGGTGGGTTTAAGGTTGAGTATACATCAGGTGGGTTTAAGGTTGAGTATGCATCAGGTGGGTTTAAGGTTGAGTATACATCAGGTGGGTTTAAGGTTGAGTATACATCAGGTGGGTTTAAGGTTGAGTATACATCAGGTGGGTTTAAGGTTGAGTATACATCAGGTGGGTTTAAGGTTGAGTATACATCAGGTGGGTTTAGGTTGAGTATACATCAGGTGGGTTTAAGGTTGAGTATACATCAGGTGGGTTTAAGGTTGAGTATACATCAGGTGGGTTTAAGGTTGAGTATACATCAGGTGGGTTTAAGGTTGAGTATACATCAGGTGGGTTTAAGGTTGAGTATACTCAGGTGGGTTTAAGGTTGAGTATACATCAGGTGGGTTTAAGGTTGAGTATACATCAGGTGGGTTTAAGGTTGAGTATACATCAGGTGGGTTTAAGGTTGAGTATACATCAGGTGGGTTTAAGGTTGAGTATACATCAGGTGGGTTTAAGGTTGAGTATACATCAGGTGGGTTTAAGGTTGAGTATACATCAGGTGGGTTTAAGGTTGAGTATACATCAGGTGGGTTTAAGGTTGAGTATACATCAGGTGGGTTTAAGGTTGAGTATACATCAGGTGGGTTTAAGGTTGAGTATACATCAGGTGGGTTTAAGGTTGAGTATACATCAGGTGGGTTTAAGGTTGAGTATACATCAGGTGGGTTTAAGGTTGAGTATACATCAGGTGGGTTTAAGGTTGAGTATACATCAGGTGGGTTTAAGGTTGAGTATACATCAGGTGGGTTTAAGGTTGAGTATACATCAGGTGGGTTTAAGGTTGAGTATACATCAGGTGGGTTTAAGGTCGTGTTTATGTATTATTATTATTATGTTTTTTTTATTATCACACTGGCCGATTCCCACCAAGGCAGTGTGGCTCGAAAAAGAAAAACTTTCACCATCATTCACTCCATCACTGTCTTGCCAGAAGGGTGCTTTACACTACAGTTTTTAAACTGCAACATTAACACCCCTCCTTCAGAGTGCAGGCACTGTACTTCCCATCTCCAGGACTCAAGTCCGGCCTGCCGGTTTCCCTGAACCCCTTCATAAATGTTACTTTGCTCACACTCCAACAGCACGTCAAGTATTAAAAACCATTTGTCTCCATTCACTCCTATCAAACACGCTCACGCATGCCTGCTGGAAGTCCAAGCCCCTCGCACACAAAACCTCCTTTAACCCCCTCTCCAACCTTTCTAGGCCGACCCCTACCCGCCTTCCTTCCACTACAGACTGATACACTCTTGAGTCATTCTGTTTCGCTCCATTCTTCTCTACATGTCCGAACCACCTCAACAACCCTTCCTCAACCCTCTGGACAACAGTTTTGGTAATCCCGCACCTCCTCCTAACTTCCAAACTACGAATTCTCTGCATTATATTCACACCACACATTGCCCTCAGACATGACATCTCCACTGCCTCCAGCCTTCTCTACGCTGCAACATTCATCACCCATGCTTCACACCCATATAAGAGCGTTGGTAAAACTATACTCTCATACATTCCCCTCTTTGCCTCATCAATTCTATGATTCACCTCATCTTTCATAGACCCATCCGCTGACACGTCCACTCAGAAATATCTGAATACATTCACCTCCTCCATACTCTCTCCCTCCAATCTGATATCCAATCTTTCATCACCTAATCTTTTAGTTATCCTCATAACCTTACTCTTTCCTGTATTAACTTTTAATTTTCTTCTTTTGCACACCCTACCAAATTCATCCACCAATCTCTGCAACTTCTCTTCAGAATCTCCCAAGAGCACAGTGTCATCAGCAAAGAGCAACTGTGACAACTCCCACTTTATGTGTGATTCTTTATCTTTTAACTCCACTCCTCTTGCCAGAACCCTCGCATTTACTTCTCTTACAACCCCATCTATAAATATATTAAACAACCACAGTGACATCACACATCCTTGTCTAAGGCCTACTTTTACTGGGAAATAATTTCCCTCTTTCCTACATACTCTAACTTGAGCCTCACTATCCTCGTAAAAACTCTTCACTGCTTTCTGTAACCTACCTCCTACACCATACACCTGCAACATCTGCCCCATTTCTCCCCTATCCACCCTGTCATACGCCTTTTCCAAATCCATAAATGCCACAAAGACCTCTTTAGCCTTATCTAAATACTGTTCACTTATATGTTTCACTGTAAACACCTGGTCCACACACCCCCTACCTTTCCTAAAGCCTCCTTGTTCATCTGCTATCCTATTCTCCGTCTTACTCTTAATTCTTTCAATAATAACTCTACCATACACTTTACAGGTATACTCAACAGACTTATCCCCCTATAATTTATGCACTCTCTTTTGTCCCCTTTGCCTTTATACAAAGGAACTATGCATGCTCTCTGCCAATCCCTAGGTACCTTACCCTCTTCCATACATTTATTAAATAATTGCACCAACCACCCAAAACTATATCCCCACCTGCTTTTTTTAAAATTTCTATCTTTATTCCCCTAA
>NC_069427.1:41595965-41635965 GCF_026875155.1 Cherax quadricarinatus
GTAAGAAGAACTTGAAACTGAAGTTCTTACTTGTTTCTCATTCCGAAAATCCATGAGTTTTTAAGAAGAACAATGTTATAAAAAAACTGGCTATAATGTGGAAGGCCAACACAAAAACTTGGGTGACAAGATAGTTTTTTATTGCATGGTTACAGTGTCGCTCAAACTCTTCATAAAACAAAACAAAACAAAAAAATAACAGGCAGTATTATGTAATAAAAGTATTTGCCATATGGTTAAAAAACAAAATCTGGTGTTTTATGACTATTCTGCAAAATCCGCATCCGCATCGGCGACGATGTCAAGATTTGACATCCGCATCCGCATCCGTATCCGCGTTTTCCTATAAGCAGATATCCGCATATGCATCCGCAAAATAGTAAGACAGCCTCATACACATCCGCATCCTCAGATATCTAAATTTTCCCATCCGATACATCTTTACTTCACACTGGTGCAACATTTGGGGCAAAACGTTCCCAGAATAAAGATACCCTAATGTTTCAAAAGTCTCTCATTTATCAACGTATCGGTTATGTAAAGCAATTATTCACACCCTGAAGCATGTAATACTCCCCATGTAAGTACGAATAAGGAACAGACGATACAAAATATTCACAGTACGAAACGCAGTCTTTGCACAAAGACTAAAAATTCACTCGATTAGCACCGAAAAAATAGCAGTCCTATTTCTTTCGAAGTCAGCAAATATCTAAATTCCTTAGTTACTAGCTTCTGGCCCTATGTTTGCAGGGTCTAATTCACTAGACACTACTATTACCTATCCAGTGGTGGGGTATTGCCCTACTTATAACCCATATTCTAAATTAGCTTATAACCCAGCACTCACCCTCACTAGTGTTCAGTGGCCACCTAGATTACAGATGTCGGGTGTAGAGATGAATTATCCTCTGTAGATCAGGAATGTCTCTACTGTTACTACCATGACTGCCAGACTTATTATTTTGTAGAGGTGAGGGAAGGTCCGGACGTCATTGACATAAAAAATATCCACCTACTTCGTGATGTTTGGAAACAGTTTCAAGTATCCAGCTAAACATATCGATAAATGGTTACCCCATTACAAGTCAAGACATTACAAGACATTACAAGACATACTGAGGGTAAATTTCTAGGTCTTCACCTTGACTGAACTCTTAAATTTTAGACCCACATCCAGCATATATTCAAGAAGGTCTCCAAAACAGTAGGCATCCTATCCAAGATTCGATACTTTGTACCCCAAACGGCACTACTTGCACATTACCACGCTCTAATCTACCCTTAACTCAACTATGGTATTTGTGCCTGGGGTTCAACCACGGCCACTCACTTTAAACCTTTAATAACCCAACAAAAGACTGCTGTGTGGTTGATTACCAACTCGTGCAACACACTCCTCCGCTCTTCAAGAACTTGAACCTACCTAAAAAACAAAATATTCACTCATATTATTGTGCCTTCTGCATATACAAAACATTATACTCCAATATAAACCCTCCTCTCAAACTTCTTGATATCTACAATAGAAAGCACTGGCACAACACAAGGTACAAAACACGCTTAGACATCCCTCGTGTCTGCCTTACACTAGTGGCGTTGCTAGGGTTGGTGTCACCCGGGGCGGCATCTTTGGTGTCACCCCCACGAAATACTCATCTATGTCGTTTAGGTAGGTCGTGAACAACAAGGGGCCCAACACTGACCCCTGTGGAACACCGCTCGTGACGCTTCCTCACTCTAATTTCTCCCAATTTATGCAGACTCTCTGCTGCCTATCTGTCAACTACGCCTCTATGCAGGAAAAAAAAATTCATCCTATTCCGTGTGCCTTTTAATTTTCCTCAGCAGTCTTTGATGTAGGACTCTATCAAAAGCCTTACATAAGAACATACGAAAGAAGGAACACTGCAACAGGCCTAGTGACCCATGCGAAGCAGGTCCATGCCACCCCCCCCCCCCGGCCTAGAACAATGACCACCTAGTATGTATGTATAATGTTCGCCAAGACCGTAGTCCTGGCACGGGTCTCAATCTTGCGATGACCCGTCTCTGGCTCCCGAGGGAGAAAGGTTTCTACAATGATGCGACGTATGCTGCTCAAGCACTCTTCTGGTCAGTTCAACTGGTGCATCTCATAAGCGACAACACCATATGTACTCCTAACTATGGACACTAGCGAGGAGGAGGATATGTCGTTATTACAGGTAACAGCTTGTCTGGTTCGTTGACTCCATGGTACACTAGTGTGGCCGCAGTCATCTCTGGGTCCTCTTCGGGAGGGAATATCACTCCTAGTTGCCTGCAGAGTGTCTCAGTAACTTCGCACTCCAGAAGATAGTGTGTTAGGGGCCGCTGGACAACGTGCTGACAGTACTGGCACATCTCCTCCTCAGCCTTGTCTACCATCATCTTGGCTGTGGGAAAGCCCAAACGAACCCGATGGATGGAGGTACACTGCGCTCTGGACCAGCTACTATCATATGGAGGGTGTTCTCCCTGAGTCGCTGCTCGGTACCACTGTTGAGATGGGGTATCACCTAAGACCTCCCCCATAAGTTTCATGGCTCTGAAAGCTACCAGTTTGGTCTGTCGTAGGCTGATTGGGACAGTAATCCCAACATGTGGATAGTCTGTTGCTGCCTTGGCTGCATTATCTGCCGTCTCATTTCCCCGGATGCCAGCATGGCTGGGGATCCAGTTCAATGTCGATCTGTTACCCTGAACTTCTAAGGCTGTCATTATGCTCAGGATCGATGTGATGAGGTGAACATTGTCCTGTGGTTGAGGATGGGAGAGGGCATTGATTGCAGAGGTGGAATCAACATGTATGACAGGTCGGAGTCGATGTCGTAGGGCATGTGACAATGCCTGCTGAATCGCCACCAGCTCAGCTTGAAGGATCGTGCAGTGGTCAGGGAGTCGCCAGCCTTGTGCGACCATTGTGGTACAGTCCAGCTGCTGCTCTCTTCCTGTCAGGGTCGACAGAACCATCTGTGAAATACACTGCACATGTGCCTCCCTCTGCCAGTGCCATGCTTGTCTCAGCATGATTGCTGAGGGTGTCTTGACTGCAGAGACGCTTAGAGATGGGTAGCTGCATGATGCAAACATCGGCTGGATCTGGGCGCCAGGGAGTTGGTGGATGGTACCCAGCAACAGGAAGGTCACAACTCTTCTCAAGGAGTAGTTATATAGGCAGCAGCTTCCGCCCAGCAGCACAAAACGAACGAATCCAGGAGTAGTCCGTGAAGAGTGTGGGATCTTGTGCCATGGTTGTCAATATCCGTCTCCTTAGTGGGGTACCTTGATGCCGGTGCAGAATCGTGGTCACTTTGCAGGCTTTTATGTATCTTACTCTGTCAGCCAAGGAAGGAAGCCGGGCCTCAGATCTGAGACATACTGTGTTGGTCCAGATGGGGGCCCCAAGCAAAGTTCTTATCGTCTGATTTTGTACGACCTCCACCCTTTGCCTGCTCTGTGGGAAGAGATCAGCTAACGCCGGTGCACCGTAGTCAATGAGCGAGCGTATAACTTGTATATAGTACAAGCGAAGTACATCTTTGCTTGCCCCTGCACGGTGCCTCGTCATGGCTCTCATGGCGTTGAGTCTGAGTAGAGCACGTGACCTGACATACTCGGCCTGTTTCTGAAAGGTCAGCTTTTTATCAATGTAGATTCTCAAGTACAGGTAGGAGCCTGTCCACTCAAGTTCTATATTCTGAATACGTAATCTATTCACAGGATCTGGTCCCTTGAACATCATTGCAAGAGATTTCTCGGCCGAGATCTTGAGGCCTAGTTCCTTGCAAGACTGCGTAATTAGGTCCAAAGCTCTCTGAGCCTGTCGTTCTAAATTGCCTTTCCCATTCACTACGAGTGCAAGATCATCAGCACAGCTGAGGAACTGTGTACCACTATGAAAGGGAAGGCTCACAAGTTCCTGCATAAGGATGTTAAACAGGGTAGGACTGAGCACACCTCCTTGTGGCGTACCGTTTTCCAGGGTTTTAAAGGAAGAGTAGTGTCCCTGAAAGCTGACACAGGCCTGCCTGCCCCTAAGGTAGGACTCTATCCAGGCCAGGAGGCGTCCTTTGATTCCCTTCCGAGCTAGTATTGCCAGAATTGCTGTGGGGCTGGCTAGCTCAAATGCCTTTTCAAGGTCGAGGTAGACGACAATACTAGGTTTTTTGTTACTATCAGCAATCTGGCTTAGTGGTTATGCACTCTTAGAGTGGTTATGCACTCTGCTGTACCCACTCCTTTGGTGAAGCCAAATATGTGATGATGAGAGGGTCCAAGTCAAGTCACTTCCACTTAAGGAAGGAGCACGACACCAGACCTGGTAGCCCAAGCTAGTCAGGTTCAACTCACACCCACCCACACCCACTCTTGTATTTATCCAACCTATTTTTAAAACTACACAACGTCTTAGCTTCTATGACAGTACTCGGGAGTTTGTTCCACTCATCTACAACTCTATTACCAAACCAGTGCTTTCCTATATCCTTCCTGAATCTGAACTTTTCCAACTTGAAACCATTGCTACGAGTCCTGTCTTGGATGGATATTTTCAGCACGCTATTTACATCCCCTTTATTTATTCATGTTTTCCATTTATACACCTCAATCATATCCCCCCTAATTCTACGCCTTTCTAGAGAGTGCAGATTCAGGGCCCTCAGTCTATCCTCATAGGGAAGATTTCTGATACATGGGATCAACTCTGTCATCCTCCTCTGTACGTTTTCCAGTGCATTTATATCCATTCTGTAATACGGTGACCAGAACTGTGCAGCATAATTTAAATGAGGCCTAACCAAGGATGTATAGAGTTGAAGAACAACCTGAGGACTTCTGTTATTTATACTTCTTGATATGAAGCCAAGGATTCTGTTAGCTTTATTGCGAACACTTATGCACTGTTATGTTGGTTTCAGATTACTGCTAACCAGAACTCCTAAATTATTTTTGCAATCTGTAATATTAAGATCTACATTATTCAGTTTATAAGTGGCATGGTTATTGTCCTGTCCAACATTTAGCACTTTACTTTTGTCTATATTCAACTGCATCTGCCACTTCTCCGACCACTGCATCAGTCTGACCCCTGTGGAACACCGCTTGTGACGTGCCCCCATTCTGATTTCTCCCCATTTATGCAAACTCTCTGCTGCTTATTTGTCAACCATGCCTCTACCCAGGAAAAAATTTCTCCTCCTATTCCGTGTGCCTTAAGTTTCCTCAAAAGTCTCTGATGTGGAACTCTATCGAAAGCCTTACTGAAGTCCATATACACAATATCATATTCATTACCATGATCTACCTCCTCAAACACCTTAGCAAAAACAGTTGGTAAATTCGTAAGACAGGAACGCCCCTTAGTAAAACTGTGTTGAGATTCATTAATCAATTTGTGCCTGTCAAGATGGCAACGAATTGCCTCGGCAATTATTGATTCCATAAATTTTTCCCACTGTGGAAGTAAGGCTTTATTGGTCTATAGTTCGAAGCTAAGGACCTGTCACCTGCCTTGTAAATAGGTATTCCATTTGCCATTTTCCACTTATCAGACACTATGCCAGTTTGTAGTGAAATGTTGAAAAGATTAGCCAAAGGTTTACTAAGGTCCTCTTTACATTCCTTTAACAAACCCTTGCAAACAGTTCATCAGGACCTGGGGATTTGTTAGGTTTTAATTTCTCTATTTGTCTGAGGACCATGTCACTAGTTACCGCATCGTACATAGTTTATTATCGTCCTGTTCTACGTAATTTATTATTTCTGGAATTTCGCTAGTAACTTCCTGAGTAAAAACTGAGAGGAAGTAAGAACTGAAAATTCACACATATCCCTATCACTGTCAGTAATCTAACCTGAGTTACTCTTAAGTGGGCCAATCTTGTCTCTAATCTTACTACTGTATACCTAAAAAAACCCTTTTAGGTTAGTCTTTGAATTCCTTGCGACCTAGCCTCATAATCCCTTTTTGTTTTTCTTATTCCTTTTATTTTATTTCTCTCTTTAACTGAATATATTGATTTCTTAACTGCCCATCCCCTCTTTTGATACGCCTATACATGCCTCTTTGACCAATGAGATGTTTTAATATATTGTTCATCCATTTGGGATCATTCTTGTTAGATCTAATTTCCCTACTCGGAACAAAAGTTGTCTGGGCAGCTAGAACTATGCTCTGAAAAACGTCATATTGGCAACCAAGATCACCTACCTGACCCATAGTCAGATCATCCCAATTTAACCCACCCAGGTAATTTTTCAGTCCCATGAAATCAGCCAATCGAAAGTCTGGGACAGAGACTTGATTGCAGTTTACTGGGCAATTCCATAATATATTGAAACTAAGTGATTTGTGATCACTTTCCTCAAGCTCATCATTAACCTCAAGATTATTAATTAGTGAATCTTTGTTGGCAAGAAGTCCATATTTACAATATCATATTCATTACCATGATCTACCTCCTCAAATACCTTAGTGAAAAAAGTTTCTAAATTCGCAAGGTAAGAACACCCTTTGTAAAACCCTGTTGAGATTCATTAATCAATTTGTGCCTTTCAAGATGCTACGAATTGCCTCGGCAATTATTGATTCCATAAATTTTCTCACTATAGAGGTTAGGCTTATTGTTGGTGTGAAAATTATTATTATTATTATTATTAATATTATTATTATTATTAATATTATTATTATTATTATTATTATTATTATTATTATTATTATTATTATTATTATTATTATTAATATTATTATTATTATTATTATTATTATTATTATTAATATTATTATTATTATTATTTTATTATATATTATTATTATTATTATTATTATTATTATTATTATTATTATTATTATTTATTATCATTATATTATTATTAATATTATTATTATTATTATTATTATTATTTTATTATTATTATTATTATTATTATTATTATTAATATTATTATTATTATTATTATTATTATTATTTTATTATTATTATTATTATTATTATTATTATATTATTATTATTATTATTATTATTATTATTATTATAATTAAATCAAATCACCTGCATGAGATTTACAAGGTATTACGCGAGTTATTACCTGCAAGTAATTTGGGTGAGGTAAGTAGGACTAAGTCACAGTAGGTCACCGAACTGCAAGTCCATTTAATTAATGTAGATGGATCACACCCACAACACCATGCTAACACCTCGACCCTACACTGGCCAGCTGAGATCTCAATGCAAGGAATGGTGTACTTCCCTGTGAGTGATGTCCGCATCCCTTATTCCACTATCCACACATAATTCTTGAGGTCCTGCATATTTCCTGTGTCAGTTCTTCAGCAGGGGACTTTTACATATTCAGGCCGAAACGTCTCATTATGGTAGCAATAATGCCGGATTATTAGACGATTGTAACAACCAGTGTACACACATTAAATTCAATATGGCATTTCCTCCTGGCGTCACTACTGGCTGTTCTCCGCCCACTCCATCAAAATTTCTTGAAGGGTCCAAGCAACATCATATTTTATTACACTCTTATTATATTATTCATTTATGTTCTTCATTTTAGGAAATTATGTATAAAAATTCCACAGTTGGCCAACAGTATTTTGAGATACGCAGAGTTACCTACGTACCTCAGTGGGATACGCAGTTACCTACGTACCTCAGTGGGATACGAAGTTACCTACGTACCTCAGTGGGATACGAAGTTACCTACGTACCTCAATTCAAATTCAAATTCAAATTCAAAGTTTATTCTCTATAAGGATTACAATGCAGAGTTTACAGAAATTTGGTTATTGTTTGGTTTACATGTAGTAAAATTGTGATTACAGAGTGTACCACTAGAACGCTTAGCATGGCTAGGCATTTCGGGCATACTTAGTTTTATTCTTAATTGTAAAATATTACAAATATGAGGTAAGTTGGTATTATGGTTAAGTGACTAAATACTAGTTTGTGAGTTTAGCAATGTGAATGCTTTTGTTTTGGCACAGTACATAGTTTCAGTATTGGAGTATCACAAAGGTTCATTATTTTAAGACTGAGATTAATATTTCTGTTTATGGTCAAATGAGTGAGTGAGTGTAAGTGTGAACCACCAGGTGGTATTCGTGTAGTTAGTTGACGGGGTGTATCAGGGAGATAAGATGTTTTCTAATGGTAGTTTTGAAGGTGATGAATGTGTCTGCAGTTCTAGAGTTCTCAGTAGGGTATTCCAGATTTTAGGGGCCTTTGAATTGAATTTTTGTAAAGGTTTAGTCGGACACGGGGAATGTCGTAGAGATGTTTGTGTCTGGATACGTTTGTGTGGGATACGCAGAGTTACTTACGTACCTCAGTGGGATACGCAGACTTAGATACGTACCACAGTGGGATACGCAGAGTTACCTACGTACCTCAGTGGGATACGCAGTTTTCCTACATACCTCAGTGGGATACGCAGAGTTACCTACGTACCTCAGTGCGATAACGCAGTTACCTACGTACCTCAGTGGATACGCAGAGTTACCTACGTTACCTCAGTGCGATACGCAGTTACCTACTACCTCAGTGGGATACGCAGAGTTACCTACGTACCTCAGTGGATACGCAGTTACCTACGTACCTCAGTGGGATACGCAGTTACCTACGTACCACAGTGGGATACGCAGAGTTACCTACGTACCCTCAGTGCGATACGCAGTTACCTACGTACCTCAGTGGGATACGCAGAGTTACCTACGTACCTCAGTGCGATACGCAGTTACCTACGTACCTCAGTGGGATACGCAGAGTTACCTTACGTACCTCAATGGGAATACGAGTTACCTACGTACCTCAGTGGGATACGCCGAGTTACTTACGTACCTCAGTGGGATACGCCAGAGTTACCTACATACCACAGTGGGATACGCAGAGTTACCTACGTACCTCAGTGCGATACGCAGTTACCTACGTACCTCAGTGAGATACGCAGAGTTACCTACTTACCTCAGTGGGATACGCAGAGTTACCTACGTACCTCAGTGGGATACGCAGTTACCTACGTACCTCAGTGGGATACGCAGAGTTACCTACGTACTTCAGTGGGATACGCAGTTACCTACGTACCTCAGTGGGATACGCAGAGTTACCTACCTACCTCAGCGGGATACGCAGAGTTACCTACCTACCTCAGTGGGATACGCAGAGTTACCTACGTACCTCAGTGGGATACGCAGAGTTACCTACCTACCTTAGTGGGATACGCAGAGTTACCTACGTACCTCAGTGGGATACGCAGAGTTACCTACCTACCTCAGTGGGACACGCAGAGTTACCTACGTACCTCAGTGGGATACGCAGAGTTGCCTACGTACCTCAGTGGGATACGCAGTTACCTACGTACCTCAATGGGATACGCAGAGTTACCTACGTACCTCAGTGGGATACGCAGAGTTACCTACGTACCTCAGTGGGATACGCAGAGTTACCTACGTACCTCAGTGGGAAACGCAGAGTTACCTACGTACCTCAGTGGGATACGCAGAGTTACCTACGTACCTCAGTGGGATACGCAGAGTTACCTACGTACCTCAGTGGGATACGCAGAGTTACCTACGTACCTCAGTGGGATACGCAGTTACTTACGTACCACAGTGGGATACGCAGAGTTACCTACGTACCACAGTGGGATACGCAGAGTTACCTACGTACCTCAGTGGGATACGCAGAGTTACCTACGTACCTCAGTGGGATACGCAGAGTTACCTACCTACCTCAGTGGGATACGCAGAGTTACTTACGTACCTCAGTGGGATACGCAGAGTTACCTACGTACCACAGTGGGATACGCAGAGTTACCTACCTACCTCATGGGATACGCAGTTACCTACGTACCTCAGTGAGATACGCGAGTTACCTACGTACCTCAGTGGGATACGCAGAGTTACCTACCTACCTCAGTGGGATACGCAGAGTTACTTACGTACCTCAGTGGGATACGCAGAGTTACCTACGTACCACAGTGGGATACGCAGAGTTACCTACCTACCTCAGTGGGATACGCAGTTACCTACGTACCTCAGTGAGATACGCAGAGTTACCTACGTACCTCAGGGATACGCAGAGTTACCTACGTACCTCAGTGGGATACGCAGAGTTACCTACGTACCTCAATGGGATACGCAGAGTTACCTACGTACCTCAGTGGAATACCCAGTTACCTACGTACCTCAGTGGGATACGCAGAGTTACCTACGTACATCAGTGGGATACACAGAGTTACCTACGTACCTCAGTGGGATACGCAGAGTTACCTACATACCTCAGTGGGATACCCAGTTACCTACGTACCTCAGTGGGATACGCAGAGGTTACCTACGTACCTCAGTGGGATACACAGAGTTACCTACGTACCTCAGTGGGATACGCAGAGTTACCTACGTACCTCAGGGGGATACGCAGAGTTACCTACGTACCTGAGTGGGATACGCAGAGTCACCTACGTACCTCAGTGGGATACGCAGAGTTACCTACGTACCTCAGTGGGATACGCAGAGTTACCTACCTACCTCAGTGGGATACGCAGAGTTACCTACGTACCTCAGTGGGATACGCAGAGTTACCTACCTACCTCAGTGGGATACGCAGAGTTACCTTCGTACCTCAGTGGGATACGCAGTTACCTACGTACCTCAGTGGGATACGCAGTTACCTACGTACCTCAGTGGGATACGCAGAGTTACCTACGTACCTCAGTGGGATACGCAGAGTTACCTACGTACCTCAGTGGGATACGCAGAGTTACCTTCGTACCTCAGTGGGATACGCAGAGTTACCTACGTACCTCACTGGGATACGCAGAGTTACCTACGTACCTCAGTGGGTTACGCACAGTTACCTACGTACCTCAGTGGGATATGCAGAGTTACCTACCTACCTCAGTGGGATACGCAGAGTTACCTACGTACCTCAGTGGGATACGCAGAGTTACCTACGTACCTCAGTGGGATACGCAGAGCTACCTACGTACCTCAGTGGATACGCAGAGTTACCTACGTACCTCGTGGGATACGCAGAGTTACCTACGTACCTCAGTGGGATACGCAGAGTTACCTACGTAACTCAGTGGGATACGCAGAGTTACCTACCTACCTCAGTGGGATACGCAGAGTTACCTATCTACCTAGTGGGATTCGCAGTTACCTACGTACCTCAGTGGGATACGCAGAGTTACCTACGTACCTCAGTGGGATACGCAGAGTTATCTACGTACCTCAGTGGGATACGCAGAGTTACCTACGTACCTCAGTGGGATACGCAGAATTACCTACGTACCTCAGTGGGATACGCAGAGTTAACTACGTACCTCAGTGCAGGCAAACACCCAATACTGAGGTAGTTGGCAGCTAATATATGCAAAGTAACCAAGGAATATTAGACCAGAAGCTAATATCCCATCGTGTACTATATATTAGAGAGTCCAAAATCACCCAGTGAGCCTAATCCAGGTCTGCCCGGATTCATCCAATGACCGGATTTGTTGATAACAATGTATCCTCTGACTGGTTTCACTAACTGATGGGGCTCTACACGCGCTCATCAAAACACTCAAATAGTAACTACAATAATAGTTACAATACAGATAGACAGATCTACTGTTAAGGTGGTCATTAGAAAAAAGATATACAGTGATCCACTAACTGGATTGGTCCGGATTCGCTGGATTCGGGCAGATTCAAACGATTTCGTTGGAAATAATGCCAAATCGGAAGAATGTTACAAAAAAATAAATACTTCGGGAATTATAGACTTGCTAGATAGGAGAGTTGTCAAGTATTGTAAGATGACCACCACCATGAAGATCTGTGTAGTCTGCAGAAAGGGTTAGGGTCGAAAATAGGTCTGGATTGCTTGCCATCTGTTTGGTTGTGAGGGAAAAGTTCAATAGATAGGAGTAGCGAGGGAGTATATAGTAACAATAGTTTCATTGCCGGCTACTTGTTAAGGTAGGGTAAGTCAAGCTCCCGCTATTCCTGCCTTTTTTCCCCCTCCCTGAAAGTGATAGTTTCATTGCTGGCTACTTGTTAAGGTAAGGTAAGTCAAGCTCCCCGTATTCCTTCCCCTCCTTCTTCCCCTGAAAGGTGACGTGTGTGGGCTCCGGTCCAAACAGTAATCACTAGACTCACAGCTCCCAGCACTACTGTAAGTACATGCCTGCCTTGTATTTTAGTGGATTTATTGGTTGAAAGCTTCACTTTTGACCAATAATAAAGTTAGTCTTTTCAGCCTTGCTCTAGTTGACTGTTGTAAATAATCACCACGTCTTTTAGGTATTGTACTTATCATGGAGAGTGATTTCTTAAGCAGTGGGTAACCTGTCTCTCTTTCCCCGCTTGGATGACAGAGAGGGTCACCTGCCAATCAACGAGGAAAACTGATGGAGATGGACTAACGTCCTGAGACTTCCCCTTTTTGATTAATTACCTGTGCACCTGTATGAAATTGCAGGACGTAACCCCTCATCATTGCAGCGGTAAAGAACCTGCTTTCCTGTCATTCGGGATATAATACTCACGGCTATACTGTGAAGAACTAGCCAGTGGGTTGTAACCAACACCTGCGACCCCCCCCCCCCCCCATCATCAGCAACGGCTACGTTTCAACAACACACAGTGTCACCAACGCCAGACACTCCTATATATATTAGCGTTGAATTCAGTTATCATTTATATTTTCATTTTCATTTTCTTTAATGTCGGATTAATATTTCATATTTAAGTGTTTTATATTTTATATTTTCTATATAATAAAGTGCTTATGTTTGTCTGTTATTATTTCTTTTTCTATTCATTAATTTTCCTGAGGAGGAGCCAGCCTTGGTAATACTGTCTGAAGTTATTACAGGCTGAGTAAGCCTTCACATTGGTCAATGGTCCCATGGTATATTCAGGATTTTTAAACCAGTGACCACACTCGACAAAAACTCGGAGAGAATGTTTTTGGGTCTGCCCAAACGAGATACAGCTGTATGAGGAAATAACATCTATATTAAAAGACAAGAATACCAATAAAACATTCTTCTTGAAAACATGTCAGCAATGGTATGGCAGCTGGGAAAATAAGATGTGTGGTAGGGACGGAGCTGTATGGACAGTGCTCCTGAGGGTACTAGTGCTGTCCTGGAGGACAGTGTGAGGATGCTAGTGTTGTCCTGGAGGAAAGTGCTCCAGAGGACTCTAGTGATGTCTTAGAAGACATGCTCGTGAGCATACTAGTGTTTGTCCTGGAGGACACTCCAGACAACGTTATTCAGTCCACAGAGGTTCAAAATAGAGATACTGCTGGTAGATGGATCAAAATAGGATGATGCCTCAGGGAATAGTGTCGACACACTACCAGCAAAACTGGTGGAAGCACTGATGTCCGTACAGGGTTAAAAGGTATTGAGGAAACAGGAAAAATAAATGCACCAGCAGCGAACGCAGCTACAATAAATCCTAGCAGACAGAATTATAATATATGTAAATACTATGCCTTGGGTTATCTGCAGGCATGGTATATCTGGTTAAAACAGGTGGGACATGCACCTTTGACCATCCCAAAAATGCTGCCCCCACATGACAACAGGAGAGTGCAACTTCTCTTCTTGTAACTTATTTCACCCAGAAATGTGTCACTCATCAATCCACGAAAGAAAATGCTACAATGCATACTGCCAGGCACATCATCTAAAGGGACTAGGAGACACAGACCAGCCACACTATGGGAAACAAAAAAAAAGGAGCCACAACGCCTCCAGGGACAGAGGTTTTTTAGGCCAGGACATTGCCTCTACTCCAGAAAAACAGATATTGGAGCCAGCAAATAAAATCCCCTAAATTCCACCAATACAACAACATTTGTCTTTGCAAGCATACAGGGTCTAAAACCGTCAAAAAAACAACAAAATTCTTACATCAAGGGACTGCTCATCGAGTCAAATGTAATGTTTGCAGCATTCACAGAGACCCACATAGAGGATCATTATGACAGACTAAACAGGCAACAAGGGGATTTGGCCTGTATGACACAGTTGCTCATTTGCACAGAACTACTAAACACCTCAAATGATGTAGTTGAAGTTTTGGTGGTAAAGATTGAAAACTAAAACCTTGTCATTGTGGTAGTATACAAGCCTCCAGATACAACTTCCTAGCAATTCCAGGAGCAGCTTGAGAAAATTTACCACTGTCTGGAAAATCTCCCAACTCCTGCCCCAAACATCTTACTACTAGGAGATTTCAACTTGAGACACCTAAAATGGAGGAGTATAGCAAACAATGTTTTAGGCAGAGATCACCCCGGAGGCAGCTCGGTGAAAGTTCACACACACACGAACTATTAAATCTCTGCACCATTCACCTTAAAAAAGCAAATAGTAGAGCCTACAAGACTAAAAATATGCTGGACCTCATCTTCACTAACAATGATGATCTGATACGTAATACAACTGTATCAAGGACAATTCCCTCAGATCACAACATAATAGAAGTACAGACATGTATGCACAGACTCTGCACGAGCAAAATGTCAGCAGTCTTGAAGGTCTCTTTTCGAAATTCAATTTCAAATAACAAAAACATACAATGGGACCAAGTCAACCATGTCCTAAATGAAACAAGCTGGAAAGATAACCTAAACAACACGGACCCGAACATCTGCCTTGAAAAAATGAATTCTGTGGTTCTTGAGATCTGCTCAAGACACATTTCATTAAAAAAAAAGAAAGGAAGATGTAAACTAGAAAGAGAAAGACGTTCCCTATCAGGCAGAGTCACAGAGCTGCTGAGTAGGGTCAAAATATCTGAAATACGAAGGGAGGCACTAGTCAATGAAATTGCAAATATCGAACTTAAGCTGAAGGAATCTTATAGGAAATAAGAATCCAGGAAGAACTAAAAGCCATAAAGGAAATTGAAAAAAAAAATACTTCTTCTCTTATGCCAAAATCTAAAGAAAAAAACATCCAGTATTGGGCCCCTGCTTAGGCGTGAGGGGACATACACAGAAAAATACCCAAAAAATGAGTGAGATACTAAAGTCCCAGACTATGGGTCGACAATCCAAACGAATTCTTTATGAACGAAACCAAAAATTTGTTCATCCCAAAAATCTCAGATATTATCTAACTCAACAAGATTTTCAAGAGGCAATAAACGACATGCTCATGCCCCTCTGCCCCAGGCCCAGACTCAGGAACCCCGTGTCATGAGGAATTGCAAGAAGCTCCTATCGCGTGCCTTCAGCATTCTGTGGAGAGGTAGCACAACAGACATAGCCCCACTCCACAAAGATGGCAGTAAAGGAATTGAAAAGAACTACAGACCGAATCACTAACATCCCATATCTTTAAAAATCTTTGAGAGGGTTCTAAGAAGCAAGATCGCCAACCACCTAGAACCCATCAGTTACACAACCCTGGACAACATGGGTTTAGAGACACGTCACTCCTGCCTGTCCCAGCTACGGGACCACTATGACAAGGTCATGGATGCTGTAGAGGATAAACAAAATACAGATGTAGTATACACAGACTTTGCAAAAGCTTTCGACAATGTGACCATGGTGTAATAGCACATAAAATGCGTGATAAAGAAATCACGGGAAAAGTTGGTAGATGGATCTACAACTTCCTGACAAATAGAACACAAGAATAATGGTAAGCAGAGTAAAGTTCCAGGCGCCACAGTAAAAAGCTCTGTTCCACAAGGCACAGTACTCGTCCCATTCTATTCTCATCCTAAATTTCTGACAGACAGAGATGTAAGCCGAGCTCCGTGTCTTCCTTTGCGGATGACACCCGGATTCCCAAAATGGCAGTGCCCTCCATCGAGGACACTGCGAGACTCCAAGTGGACATCAACCAAATCTACGAATGGGCCACTAAAAACAATGTGAAGTTCAACAAGGAGAAAATTTCAACTACTTAGATATGGGAATATTAAAAAAATTAAAAATGCGTCAGGGTATACCACAAATTCTAACCATACAATAGAGCGGAAAAGTAATGTGAAGGACCTGTGAGCGATAATATTAGAGGATCTCCCCTTCAAAGACCACAACAATGTATCTACCTCATCCGCTAGGAAAATAATTAGATGATGATGAGAACCTTCAAAACTAGGGACGTCCAGCCCATGACGATTCTCTTCAAATCGCTTGTGCTCTCAATGCTGGAATACTGCTGTACACTAACGGGCCCTTAAAGGGCTGGCGAAATTGCAGACCTGGAGAGTGTACAAATAATTTTCACGGAACACATAAGTACGATAAGGCATTTAAACTACTGGGAACGGTTGAAGGTCCGTGATCTGAATTCCCTGGAATGCAGGCGAGAGAAATACATGACAAGAAACACTTGGAAGGCCCTGGAGGGATTGGTACCAAACCTGCACACGAAAATCACTCATATGCAAGCAAAAGACTCAGCAGGAGATGCAACATTCCCCGATAAAAAGCAGGGGCGCTCCGAGTACATTGAGAGACAACACAATAAGTGTCAGGGGCCCAAGCTGTTCAACTGCTCCCTGCATACAAAAGGGGGGTTTTATCAATAGACCCCGGGCTGTTTTCAAGAAGACACTGGACAGGCACCTAAAGTCAGTATCTGACTAACCGGGCTGTGGTTCGTAAGTCAGCTTGCTTGCGGCCAGCAGTAACAGCTTGGTTGATCAGACCCTGATCCCCCATGAGGCCTGGTCTCAGACCGGGCCGCGGGGCCGTTGACCCCGAAAAACCCTCTCCAGGGAAAATCCAGGTAATATCAGGTGGGTTTAAGGTTGAGTATACATCAGGTGGGGTTTTAAAGGGTTTAGTATACATCAGGTGGGTTTAAAGGGTTTAGTATGCATCAGTGGGTTTAAGGTTGAGTATACATCAGGTGGGTTTAAGGTTGATTTTACATCAGGTGGGTTTAAGGTTGAGTATACATCAGGTGGGTTTAAGGTTGAGTATACATCAGGTGGGTTTAAGGTTGAGTATACATCAGGTGGGTTTAAGGTTGAGTATACATCAGGTGGGTTTAAGGTTTAGTATGCATCAGGTGGGTTTAAGGTTTTAGTATACATCAGGTGGTTTAAGGTTGAGTATACATCAGGTGGTTTAAGGTTGAGTATACATCAGGTGGGTTTAAGGTTGAGTATACATCAGGTGGGTTTAAGGTTTAGTATACATCAGGGTGGTTTAAGGTTGAGTATGCATCAGGTGGGTTTAAGGTTGAGTATACATCAGGTGGGTTTAGGTTGAGTATACATCAGGTGGGTTTAAGGTTGAGTATCATCAGGTGGGTTTAAAGGGTTTAGTATACATCAGGTGGGTTTAAGGTTGAGTATACATCAGGTGGGTTTAAGGTTGAGTATACATCAGGTGGGTTTAAGGTTGAGTATACATCAGGTGGGTTTAAGGTTGAGTATACATCAGGTGGGTTTAAGGTTGAGTATACATCCCGGTGGGTTTAAGGTTGAGATACATCAGGTGGGTTTAAGGTTGAGTATACATCAGGTGGGTTTAAGGTTGAGTATACATCAGGTGGTTTAAGGTTGAGTATACATCAGGTGGGTTTTAAGGTTGAGTATACATCAGGTGGGTTTAAGGTTGAGTATACATCAGGTGGGTTTAAGGTTGAGTATACATCAGGTGGGTTTAAGGTTGAGATACATCAGGTGGGTTTAAGGTTGAGTATACATCAGGTGGGTTTAAGGTTGAGTATACATCAGGTGGGTTTAAGGTTGAGTATACATCAGGTGGGTTTTAAAAATTTAGTATACATCAGGTGGGTTTAAGGTTGAGTATACATCAGGTGGGTTTAAGGTTGAGTATACATCAGGGGGGTTTAAGGTTGGATAAATCAGGTGGGGTTTAAGGTTGATATTTCATCAGGTGGGTTTAAAGGGTTTAGTATACATCAGGTGGGTTTAAGGTTTAGTATACATCAGGTGGGTTTAAGGTTTTAGTATACATCAGGTGGGTTTAAGGTTGAGTATACATCAGGTGGGTTTAAGGTCGTGTTTATGTATTATTATTATTTTTGTTTTTTTTATTATCACACTGGCCCATTCCCACCAGGCAGTGTGGCTCGAAAAAGAAAACTTTCACCCATCATTCACTCCATCACTGTCTTGCCAGAAGGGTGCTTTACACTACAGTTTTTAAACTGCAACATTAACACCCTCCTTCAGAGTGCAGGCACTGTACTTCCATCTCCAGGACTCAAGTCCGGCCTGCCGGGTTTTCCCCGAACCCCTTCATAAATGTTACTTTGCTCACACTCCAACAGCACGTCAAGTATTAAAAACCATTTGTCTCCATTCACTCCTATCAAACAGCTCACGCATGCCTGCTGGAAGTCCAAGCCCCTCGCACACAAAACCTCCTTTACCCCCCCTCCAACCTTTTCCCAGCCCACCCCCACCCCGCCTTCCCTTTCCCCTACAGACTGAACACTCTTGAAGTCATTCTGTTTCGCTCCATTCTCTCTACATGTCCGAACCACCTCAACAAACCCCTTTCCCCAACCCTCTGGACAACAGTTTTGGTAATCCCCCACCTCCTCCTAACTTCCAAACTACGAATTCTCTGCATTATATTCAAAACCACACATTGCCCTCAGACTGACATCTCCACTGCCTCCAGCCTTTTCTACGCTGCAACATTCATCACCCCTGCTTCACACCCATATAAAGCGTTTGGGAAAACTAACTCTCATACATTCCCCTCTTTTCCTCATAATTCTATGATTCACCTCATCTTTCATAGACCCCTCCGCTGACACGTCCACTCAGAAATATCTGAATACATTTACCTCCTCCATACCTCTCCCCCCTCCAATCTGATATCCAATCTTTCATCACCCAATCTTTTAGTTATCCTCATACCTTACTCTTTCCTGTATTAACTTTTAATTTTCTTCTTTTGCACACCCTACCAAATTCATCCACCAATCTCTGCAACTTTCTTCAGAATTCCCAAAGCACAGTGTCATCAGCAAAGAGCAACTGTGACAACTCCCACTTTATGTGTGATTCTTTATCTTTTAACTCCACTCCTCTTCCCAGAACCCTCGCATTTACTTCTTTACAACCCCATCTATAAATATATTAAACAACCACAGTGACATCACACTTCCTTGTCTAAGGCCTACTTTTACTGGGAAATAATTTCCCTCTTTCCTACATTACTCTAACTTGAGCCTCACTATCCTCGTAAAAACTCTTCACTGCTTTCTGTAACCTTTACCTCCTACACCATACACCTCAACATCTGCCCCATTTCTCCCCTATCCACCCTGTCATACGCCTTTTCCAAACCCATAAATCCCACCAAAGACCTCTTTAGCCTTATCTAAATACTGTTCACTTATATGTTTCACTGTAAACACCTGGTCCACACACCCCCTACCTTTCCTAAAGCCTCCTTGTTCATTTTGCTATCCTATTCTCCGTCTTACTCTTAATTCTTTCAATAATAACTCTACCATACACTTTACAGGTATACTCAACAGACTTATCCCCCTATAATTTATGCACTCTCTTTTTTCCCCTTTGCCTTTATACAAAGGAACTATGCTGCTCTCTGCCAAACCCTAGTACTTACCTCTTCCATACTTTATTAAATAATTGCACCAACACTCCAAACTATATCCCCATCCTTTTAACATTTCTATCTTTATCCCATCAATCCCGGCTGCCTTACCCCTTTTTCATTTTTACCTACTGCCTAAAGAACTTCCCCCCCACACTCACAACTGCTCTTCCCCACTCCTACAAGATGTTTTTCCTCCTTGCCCTATACACGAAATCACAGCTTCCCTATCTTCAAACAACATTTAACAATTCCTCGAAATATTCCCTCCATCTTCCCCAATACCTCTAACTCTCCATTTAATAACTTCCTCTCCCCATTTTTAACTGACAAATCATTTGTTCTCTAGGCTTCCTTGACTTGTTAATCTCATCCAAAACTTTTTTTTATTTTCCCAAAAAAATTGATTAAAACATCTCACCCACTCTCTCATTTGCTCTCTTTTTACATTGCTTTACCACTCTCTTTTTTTTCCATATACTCTTTCCTCCTTGCATCACTTCTACTTTTTGTAAAAACTTCTCTTATTCTAACTTTTTTTTTGTCCTTTTACTTTCTTTACATCATCATTCCACCAATCGCTCCTCTTCCCTCCCACACCCACTTTTCTGTAACCACAAACTTCTGCTGAACACTCTAACACAACATTTTTAAACCAAACCCCATACCTCTTCGACCCCATTGCCTATGCTCTCATTAG
Organism: Cherax quadricarinatus; assembly: GCF_026875155.1. Classification (NCBI taxonomy): domain Eukaryota; kingdom Metazoa; phylum Arthropoda; class Malacostraca; order Decapoda; family Parastacidae; genus Cherax; species Cherax quadricarinatus. The sequence goes on from NC_069427.1 coordinate 41,616,270, forward strand.
CCCATCTATCCTCCAATAGCTGTTTATATTTACCCTAACTCCCCTCCTCTTTTAGTTTATAAACCTTCACCTCTCTCTTCCCTGATGCTTCTATTCTCCCTTTTAATCCCATTACCTTTTACTCTCAGTGTAGCTACAACTAGAAAGTGATCGATATATCTGTGGCCCCTCTATAAACATGTACGTCCCGAAGTCTACTCAACAGTCTTTTATCTACCAATACATAATCCAACAAACTCTGTCATTTCGCCCTACATCATATCTTGTATCCCCTTTTTTCTTAAATATGTATTACCCATAACTAAACCCCTTTCTATACAAAGTTCAATCAAAGGGCTCCCATTTTTCATTTACACCTGGCACCCCAAACTTACCTACCACACCCTCTCTAAAAGTTTCTCCTACTTTAGCATTCGGTCCCCCACCACAATTTCTCTCTCACTTGGTTCAAAGGCTCCCATACATTCACTTAACATCTCCCAAAATTTTCTCTCTCTCCTCTGCATTCCTCTCTTCTCCAGGTGCATACACGCTTAATTATGACCCACTTCTCGCATCCAACCTTTACTTTTAATCCACATAATTTTTTGCATTTACACATTCATATTCTCTTTTCCTCTTCCATAAATGATCATTCAACATTACTGCTACCCCCTTTTCCCTTTTCTCTAACTCTCTCAGATACTCCAGATTTAATCCCCTTTATTTCCCCCCCCCAAAACTCCCCTACCCCCTTCAGCTTTGTTTCGCTTAGGGCCAGGACATCCAACTTCTTTTCATTCATAAATCAGCAATCATCTGTTTCTTGTCATCCGCACTACATCTACGGGACATTTAAGCATCCCCGTTTTATAAGTTTTTCTTCTTTCTTTTTTAGTAAATGTCTACAGGAGAAGGGGTTACTAGCCCATTGCTCCCGGCATTTTAGTCGCCTCATACGGGCACGCATGGGTTACGGAGGAAAGATTCTTTTCCACTTTCCCCTGGACAATAGAGAAAGAAAGAAGAACAAAAGCTATTTAGAAAAAGGAGAAAAACCTAGATGTATGTATATATATATATATATATATATATATATATATAATATATATATATTTTAGTATATATATATATATATATTATATATATATATATATTTATATATATATATATATATATATATATATATATATATATATATATATATATATATATATAAATTTTATATATATATATTTATATGCATGTGCGTGTCTGTGAAGTGTGACCAAAGTGTAAGTAGGAGTAGCAAGATAGATATCCCTGTTATCTAGCGTGTTTATGAGACAGAAAAAGACACCAGCAATCCTACCATCATGCAAAACAGTTACAGGTTTCTGTTTCACAGTCATCTGTCGTGTATATATCTGGTATATATCACAGACAATGAGGTTGTTTTCATAAATGGTGACAGTTACCAGAGAAAAATAGTTTATGTTAGTATTGAAGACAATTACACTCATGAGTCTTATTTCTGGAGCAGGAAATCCTGCAGATTTATTATCACGCGGGATATCCTTTATGTGATTTTTAAATATTTAACTATTGTTAAATAGTACGAGACAGTTGACGGAGATAACTGGTATAACTAGTTTATAACTGAAGCAGTCATCATTGTTACTCCAGGCAGTCATCACTGTTACTCCAGGCAGTCATCATTGTTACTCCAGGCAGTCATCACTGTTACCCAGGCAGCATCACTGTTACTCCAGGTAGTCATCACTGTTACTCCAGGCAGTCATCACTGTTACTCCAGGCAGTCATCACTGTTACTCCAGGCAGTCATCACTGTTACTCCAGGCAGTCATCACTGTTACTCCAGGCAGTCATCACTGTTACTCCAGGCAGTCATCACTGTTACTTCAGGCAGTCATCACTGTCACTCCAGGCAGTCATCATTGTTACTCCAGGCAGTCATCACTGTTACTCCAGGCAGTTATCACTGTTAAATCCAGGCAGTCATCACTGTTACTCCAGGCAGTCATCACTGTTACTCCAGGCAGTCATCACTGTTACTCCAGGCAGTCATCACTGTTACTCCAGGTAGTCATCACTGTTACTTCAGGCAGTCATCACTGTTACTCCAGGTAGTCATCACTGTTACTTCAGGCAGTCATCACTGGTTACTCCGGGAGTCATCATGTTACTCCAGGCAGCCCTCACTGTTACTCCAGGCAGTCATCACTGTTACTTCAGGCAGTCACCACTGTTACTCCAGGCAGTCATCACTGTTACTCCAGGCAGTCATCACTGTCACTCCAGGCAGTCATCACTGTTACTTCAGGCAGTCATCACTGTTACTCCAGGCAGTCATCACTGTTATCCAGGCAGTCATCACTGTACTCCAGGCAGTCATCACTGTTACTCCAGGCAGTCATCACTGTTACTCGGCAGTCATCACTGTTACTCCAGGCAATCAAACACTGTTACTTCAGGCAGTCATCACTGTTACTCCAGGCAGTCATCACTGTCACTCCAGGCAGTCATCACTGTTACTTTTAGGCAGTCATCACTGTTTTCTCCAGGCAGTCATCACTGTTACTCCAGGCAGTCATCACTGTTACTCCAGGCAGTCATCACTGTTACTCCAGGCAGTCATCACTGTTACTTCAGGCAGTCATCACTGTTACTCCAGGCAGTCATCACTGTTACTCCAGGCAGTCATCACTATCACTCCAGGCAGTCATCACTGTTACTTCAGGCAGTCATCACTGTTACTCCAGGCAGTCATCACTGTTACTCCAGGCAGTCATCACTGTTACTCCAGGCAGTCATCACTGTTACTCCAGGCAGTCATCACTGTTACTCCAGGCAGTCATCACTGTTACTTCAGGCAGTCATCACTGTTACTCCAGGCAGTCATCACTGTCACTCCAGGCAGTCATCACTGTTACTTCAGGCAGTCATCACTGTTACTCCAGGCAGTCATCACTGTTACTCCAGGCAGTCATCACTGTTACTCCAGGCAGTCATCACTGTTACTCCAGGCAGTCATCACTGTTACTCCAGGCAGTCCCTCACGTTACTCCAGGCAGTCATCACTGTTACTTCAGACAGTCATCACTGTTACTCCAGGCAGTCTCACTGTTATCCAGGCAGTCATCACTGTCACTCCAGGGAGTCATCACTGTTTTCTTCAGGCAGTCATCACTGTTATCCAGGCAGTCATCACTGTTACTCCAGGCAGTCATCACTGTTACTCCAGGCAGTCATCACTGTTACTCCAGGCAGTCATCACTGTTACTCCAGGCAGTCATCACTGTTACTCCATGCAGCCATCCCCTGTTACTCAGGCGTCATCACTGTTATTACTTCAGGCAGTCATCACTGTTACTTCGGCAGTCATCACTGTACTCCAGGCCGTCATCACTGTCATAGGCAGTCATCACTGTTACTCCAGGCAGTCATCACTGTTACTCCAGGCAGTCTCATTGTTACTTAGGCAGTCAAACCTGTTACCAGGCAGTAATCACTGTCACTCCAGGCAGGTCTCACTGTTACTCCAGGCAGTCATCACGTTACTCCAGGCAGTATTTATGTTACTCCAGGGCATTCATCACTGTTTACTCCAGGCAGTCATCACTGTTACTCCAGGTAGTCATCACTGTTACTACAGGCAGTCATCATTGTCACTCCAGGTAGTCATCACTGTTACTCCAGGCAGTCATCACTGTTACTCCAGGCAGTCATCACTGTTCCTCCAGGCAGTCATCATTGTTACTCCAGGTAGTCATCACTGTTACTTCAGGCAGTCATCACTGTTACTCCAGGCAGTCATCACTGTTACTCAAGGCAGTCATCACTGTTACTTCAGGCAGTCATCATTGTTACTCCAGGTAGTCATCACTGTCACTCCAGGCAGTCATCATTGTCACTCCAGGCAGCCATCACTGTTACTCCAGGCAGTCATCACTGTCACTCCAGGCAGTCATCATTGTCACTCCAGGCAGTCATCACTGTTACTCCAGGCAGTCATCATTGTTACTCCAAGTAGTCATCACTGTTATTCAGGCAGTCACACTTTACTCCAGGCAGTCATCATTGTCACTCCAGGCAGTCATCATTGTTACCCAAGGCAGTCATCATTGTCCCCTCCAGGCAGTCATCACTTTTTACTCCCGGCAGTCTCATTGTCACTCCAGGCAGTCATCACTGTTACTCCAGGCAGTCATCACTGTTACTCCAGGCAGTCATCAAATGTTACTTCAGGCAGTCATTCATTGTTACTCCAGGTTAGTCATCACTGTTACTACGGCAGTCATCACTGTTACTTCAGGCAGTCATCATGTTACTCCAGGCAGTCATCCACTGTCACTCCAGGCAGTCATCACTGTTATCCGGCAGTTTATCACTGTTACTCCATGTCATCACTGTTACTCCGGCAGTCATCACTGTTAATCCAGGCAGTCATCACTGTTACTCCAGGCAGTCATCACTGTTACTCCAGGCACTCATCACTGGGTTTTCTTAGGCAGTCATCATTGTTACTCCAGGTAGTCATCACTGTTACTTTCAGGGAGTCATCACTGTTCTCCCGGCAGTCCCTCATGTTACTCAAGGCAGTCATCATGTTACTTTAGGCAGTCATTTACTGTTACTTCAGGCAGTCATCACTGTTACTCCAGGAAGTCATCACTGTTACTTCAGGCAGTCATCACTGTTACTCCAGGCAGTCATCACTGTTACTTCAGGCATTCATCACTGTTACTCCAGGTAATCATCACTGTTACTCCAGGCAGTCATCACTGTTACTTCAGGCAGTCATCACTGTTACTCCAGGCAGTCATCACTGTTACTTCAGGCAGTCATCACTGTTACTCCAGGTAGTCATCACTGTTACTCCAGGCGTATCACTTTTCACTCCAGGCAGTCATCACTGTTACTCCAGGCAGTCATCACTGTCATCCAGGCAGTCATCACTGTCACTCCAGGCAGTCATTTACTGTTCCTCCAGGCCCGTCATCACTGTTACTTCACTCAGTCATCACTGTTACTCCAGGCAGTCATCACTGTTACTCCAGGCAGTCATCACTGTCACTCCAGGCAGTCATCACTGTTACTCCAGGCAGTCATCACTGTCACTCCAGGCAGTCATCACTGTCACTCCAGGCAGTCATCACTGTACTCCAGGCAGTCATCACTGTCCCTCCAGGCAGTCATCACTGTTACTCCAGGCAGTCATCACTGTTACTCCAGGCAGTCATCACTGTCACTCCAGGCAGTCATCACTGTTACTTCAGGCAGTCATCACTGTCACTCCAGGCAGTCATCACTGTTACTCAGGCAGTCATCACTGTCACTCCAGGCAGTCATCACTGTTACTCCAGGCAGTCATCACTGTTACTCCAGGCAGTCATCACTGTTACTCCAGGGAGTCCCTCACTTTTACTCAGGCTGTCATCACTGTCACTCCAGGGATATCACTGTCACTCCAGGGAAATCATCACTGTCACTCCAGGCCCGCATCACTGTTTACTCCAGGGGAGTCATTTAAATGTTTTCTCCCGGCAGTCCTCCTGCACTCCGGGATTTAACACTGTTATTCAGGCAATCACACTTTTACCCAGGCATCATCACTGTCACTCCAGGCAGTACACTTGGGTTTCTCCCGGAGTCATCCTGTTACTCCAGGCAGTCCCTCACGGGCACTCCAGGGGTCATCACTGGGTTTCTTCAGGGAGTCATCACTGTTACTCCAGCAGTCTTTACGTTACTTCAGGGAGTGATCACTGTTTTTCTCCAGGGAATTTATCACTGTTACTTCAGGCAGTCATCATTTTTAAACCCCCGGCAGTCATCACTGTCCCTCCAAAGGGAGTCAAACATGTTAATTCAGGCAGTCATCATGTCCCCCCAGGCAAACATCACTGTTTTTTTAGGCAAATTTATCCTGTTAATTCCCGGGAGTCATCACTGTCCCCCCAGGCCCGTCATCACTGTTACTTTAGGCAGCACACTGTACTCCCGGCAGTCATCACTGTTACTTCAGGGGGATTTTCCTGTTACTTCCCGGCATTTACACTGTTACTTCAGGCAGTCTCACTGTTACTCCTGGCAAAATTCCAAAACACTGCCCCCCAGGAGTCATCACCGTCCCCCAGGCAGTCTTCACTGTCAACCCGGGGGGAGGCATCACTTGGGGGGGCTCCCTGCGTCATTTACTGTTTACCCAGGCAATTTATTTACTGTTTACTTTTAAACATCATCACTGGGCACTCCAGGCAGTCCCTCACGTTACTCCAGGCAGGTTTATCAAATGTTACTCCAGGGCAGTCACACTGTCCCCTCCAGGCAGTCATCACTGTTACTTCAGGCATTTATCCCCTGTCCCCCCAGGCATTTAACACGTACTCCGGCACCCCTCACTGTTACCCCCAGGCAGTCATCACTGTCACTCCAGGGAGTCATCAATGTTACTTTAGGAAATCATCACTGTACTCCAGGCAGGGCATCACGTTTCTTCAGGCAGTCATACTGTTCTTCAGGCAGTTTAATTCACTGTTATTTAGGCAGGGCATCAAATTTTCACCCAGGCAATCATCCCCTGTCACTCCAGGGAGCAACACTGTCACTCCCGGGGAGTCATCACTGTTACTTCAGGGAGTCATCACTGTTACTTCAGCAGGGCATCACTGTTACTTCAGGGCCCGGTCAACACTGTCACTCCAGGCAATAAACAATGTCACTAGGGAGTCATCACTGTCACCCAGGCAGTCATTTTAAATGTTAAATTCAACAGTCATCACTGTCCCCTCCAGGCAAATCCTCACTGTTTTTCAGGGGAGTCATCACTGTCAATCCAGGCAGTCATCAAAAGTCACTCCAGGCAGTCTCACCGTCCCTAGGCCGTCATCAGCGTCACCCAGGCAGTCAACAAATTTCACGCCAGGGAGTCATCACTGGTTTCCCCTCCGGCAGTCCCCCCCCTGTCACTCCAGGGAGTTATCACTGTCACTCCAGGGAGTCATCACTGTCACCCCCAGGCAGCCACACCCGTCACTCCAGGCCCGCATCACTGTTACTTCAGGCAGTCATCACTGTCCCCCAGGCAAATCAACACTTTTTACTTCAGGGCAGGGGGTTTACTGTCCCCTCCAGGCGGGCATCACTGTTCACTGGGGGTTAAAGCCCCCCAGGGGAGGGGCACATGGGCGGGGGGGTTTTTCCCCCGGGGGGGCCTCCAGGCATTTATCACTGTTTCCTCCAGGAGAAAAACTGTCCCTCCAGGCGTCATTTACTGTTCCCCCAGGCAGTCATCACTGTCCCTTTCCCGGGGAGGGCATCACTGTTCCCCCCAGGCATTTATCCCCTGTCCCCCCAGGCAGTCTTCACGTCCCTCCCGCCCCCCCCCCCCCCCCATCACTGTTCCTCCAGGCAAATCCCTCACTGTCCCTCCAGGGAGTCATCACTGTCCCTTCCCCCGGCAGTCATCACTGTTACCAGGCAATTTACACTGCCCTCCGGGGGTCCCTCACTGTCCTCCAGGCAAAACTCACTGTTACTTTTAGGGAGTCATCACGTTTACTCCAGGCAGTCATCAAATGTCACTCCAGGCAGTCTCACTGTCCTCCGGCGCATCACTGTCCCCTCCAGGGAGTCCCTCACTGTCCTCCCGGGAGTCATCACTGCACTCCAGGCAGTCCCCTCACTGTCCCCCAGGGAGTTTTATTTTACGTCCCACCCCCAGGCATTATCACGTCCCTCCGGGCAGTCATTTAATTCCCTCCGGCATTATCCCCGTCCCTCCAGGCAGTCTCACTGTCCCACCAGGCAGTTATTCTGGGCCCCCCAGGCATACCGCCCCCGGGTCACCAATCCCTCCAGGGGAGGGGGGATCACTGGGGCCCCCCGGCAAATCAAACCCCTGTCCTCCCCGGCAGCCCTTTTACTGCACTCCAGGGAGTCATCACTGGTTTCCCCCCAGGCAGCCCTTACTGTCCCCTCCATGCAAACCAAAACGCCCTCAAGGCAGTCATCACTGTCCCTCCAAAGGCCAGCCCTTTCCCCTCCAATTAGGGAAAATTTAAAAATGGGGGCCCCCCGGGGGGTTTATTTCAATTTTCCCTTTTCGGCCTTTCTGTTAATAAGGCAGTCCCCTTTTACCCCCCTTTTCCCCCCCGGGAGTATTGTTTTTTCCGGTTTGGAGGTAAAAGTCAATTAGTAGTTTTTTCCCCCCCCAAAAGGGAGTTTATGGAAAAAAAACAAAAGTTTTCTTGTTGCCGCTTTTTTTGTTAATTTTGGTTAAAGCTTTCCACTAATTCCCCCCCTTTTTTTTCCCCCAAATGTTTTTAAAAATTCCCCCTCTTTGGGAAGTTAAGGAAATATTTTTTAAGGGGTTCCCCCTGTCCCTTTCCCCTCCCCCCCCCCCCCCCCCCGAAAGGGAAGGGGGGGCTGTCCAAACGTTCCTTGCTTAACTAAACCCTTTTGTAAGAAAAAGGCCTAATCATATTTAAAATGGAAAAATTTTTTTTGAAAAATTCCCGGGGGGGGGGGGGGGGGGGGGAACCTTTTGACCCCCCCCCCCCAATTAACAAGGTCCTTTAATCAGCTGACCCAAATTTTAAAAATTACCACATTTTAATATTGATTATTTAAAAGGAAATTTTTTTTTTCATTTTTTCTTTTCAATTGGAAACAAGAGGGTTTTATTTTTAACCAAAAAAAGTGAAGGAACCTTTTTTTCTTTAATTTTCCCGAGAAGGGGCCAGGCCCCTTTAAAACTTAATTTAAAACCTTTTTATTTTAAACCCAAAACCGGACCTAAACCCCCCCACAAAACAGTTGGCGAAACCTGTTTTCCCTCCTGGTATTTTCCCCGGGGCCCCCCCCGGGGCGTTTAAAAACAGGGTTTTTTGAAACCAAACCTGTAAAACCCCCCCCCCCCCCTTTCCCCCAAAATAAACGTAAGAAAATTAAAACAGGAAAATGGGGGGAAGCCAAAACCTGGGCACCCCATTTTTACAAAAGGCCCTTTGAAATTAATCCAAATGAAAATTTTTTTTTCATTTTTCTTTCAATTAGGATACCCATTCATGTTTTATTGTTTTACATTTTCCATTTCTAAATAATAAAGTGTTTATCATTGTTATTATTTCTTTTTCTATTCATTAATTTTCCTGAGGAGGAGCCAGCCTTGGTAATACTGACTGAAGTTGTAACAGGGCTGAGTAAGCCTTCACACCAGGCAGTCATCACTGTCCCTCCAGGCAGTCATCACTGTCCCTCCAGGCAGTCATCACTGTCCCTCCAGGCAGTCATCACTGTCCCTCCAGGGTCCCACAGGGGTCAGTTCTAGGACCAGTGCTTTTTTTGATATATGCGAACGACATGATGGAAGGATAGACTCTGAAGTGTCCCTATTCGCAGATGATGAGAAGCTGATAAGAAGAATTAAATCAGATGAGGATGAGGCAGGATTGCAAAGAGACCTGGACAGGCTGGACATGTGGTACAGAAACTGGCTTCTCGAATTCAACCCTGCCAAATGCAAAGTTATGAAGATTGGGGAGGGGCAAAGAAGACTGCAGACAGAGTATAGGCTAGGTGGACAAAGACTACAGACCTCGCTCAGGGAGAAAGATCTTGGGGTGACCATAACACCGAGTACGTCACCGGAGGCACACATCAACCAAATAACTGCTGCAGCATACGGGCGCCTGGCAAACCTGAGAATAGCGTTCCAATACCTTAATAAGGAATCGTTCAAGACACTGTACGCTGTGTATGTTAGGCCCATACTGGAGTATGTAGCATCAGTCTGGAACCCACACCTGGTCAAGCACGTCAAGAAGTTAGAGAAAGTACGAAGGTTTGCAACAAGGCTAGCTCCAGAGCTCACGGGAATGTCGTACGAGGAAAGGATGAGGGAAATCGGACTGACGACACTCTAGGACAGAAGGGTCAGGGGAGACATGATAACGACATACAAGATACCGCGGGGAATAGACAAGGTGGACAGAGACAGGATGTTCCAGAGAGGGGACACAGAAACAAGGGGTCACAAATTTGGGAAACTGAAGACTCAGGGCGAGTCACAGGGATGTTAGGAAGTATTTCTTCAGTCATAGAGTCATCAGGAAAATGGAATAGCCCAGCAAGTGAAGTTTGTGGAGGCAGGAACCATACCCTAGTTTTAAGAAGAGGTATGACAAAGTCAGGAAGCGAGAGGGAGGGACCTAGTAGCGATCAGTGAGAGGCGGGGCCAGGAGCTGAGTCTCGACCCCTGCAACCACAATTAGGTGAGTACACACCACACACCACCCCACACACACACACACACACACACACACACACACACACACACGCACGCGCACACACACACACACACACACACACACACACACACACACACACCACACACACACGTGAAGAGGTATCACAGTGGGCGCCTGTTACGAGCGGGGTCCCTCAGGGGTCAGTTCTGGACCAGTGCTATTTTTGATATATGTGAACGACATGATGGAAGGAATAGACTCTGAAGTGTCCCTGTTCGCAGATGACGTGAAGTTGATGAGAAGAATTAAAAACGGGCGAGGATGAGGCAGGACTGCAAAGAGACCTGGAGAGGCTGGACATGTGGTCCCGTAACTGGCTCCTCGAATTCAATCCAGCCCAAAAGCAAAGTCATGAGATTGGGGAGGGGCAAAGAAGACCGCAGACAGAATATAGGCTAGGTGGACAAGACTACAGACCTCACTAGGGAGAAAGACCTTGGGGTTTACCATAACACCGAGCACATCACCGGAGGCAACATCAACCAAATAACGCTGCAGCATACGGGCGCTGGCAAACTGAGAATAGTGTTCCGATACCTTAAAAGGAATCATTCAAGACACTGTACACTGTGTATGTTAGACCCATACTGGAGTATGCAGCACCAGTCTGGAACCCAAACCTGGTCAAACACGTCAAGAAGTTTGAGAAAGTACAAAGGTTTGCAACAAGGCTAGTCCCAGAGCTCAAGGGAATGTCGTACGAGGAAAGGTTAAGGGAAATCGGACTGACGACACTGGAGGACAGAAGGGTCAGGGGAGACATGATAACGACATACAAGATACTGCGGGGAATAGACAAGGTGGACAGAGATAGGATGTTCCAGAGAGGGGACACAGGGACAAGGGGTCACAACTGGAAGCTGAAGACTCAGACGAGTCACAGGGACGTTAGGAAGTATTTCTTCAGTCATAGAGTTGTCAGCAAGTGGAATAGCCTAGCAAGTGAAGTAGTGGAGGCAGGAACCATACATAGTTTTAAGAAGAGGTATGACAAAGCTCAGGAAGCAGAGAGAGAGAGGATCCAGTAGCGATCAGTGAAGAGGCGGGGCCAGGAGCTGAGTCTCGACCCCTGCAACCACAATTAGGTGAGTACAATTAGGTGAGTACACACACACACCGAAGAAAGGACTACACTGAAAGAGAGGGTACAGAGACGCAAGGAGGAACGAGAGGCAATGACGAAAATGAGCAGGACCCAGACACAGGAGGAAGGGCAAACACACCCCACAGAATCTCCCACCAAAAGACTCCACCCGCGACATTCCCAACGCAACTGAGCAACCTATACTACAAGCCACTCACTGTTCCCTCTGCCACCAACCCCCATATCACAAACCTCACCCCAACAGCTGTCCCTTATGGGCATTCTGACCCCACCCCCATCAACACAAACCCCACCTACACCACAGCCCCATATAGGCCCCCACCAAGGCTCTCGCTCCCCCAACCCCAATATTCTTGCATGACCACAATGATAGAAAAGAAACTGAAGGTTTGGTACACAAACGCGGATGGAATAACGAATAAACATGAGGAGTGGAACGAAAGAATCAGTGAAAAATCCCCAGACATCATAGCAGTCACAGAAACAAAACTCGCTGAGACAATAACAGACACAATCTTCCCAACAGGATATCAGATCCTGAGGAAAGATAGAAGGAGTAGAGGGGGAGGAGGGGTTGCACTGCTCATAAAACACCGATGGGGATTTGAGGAAATGGAAGGCATGGACATGATTGGAGAAAGAGACTACATTGTAGGTACAATTCAGTCCGGAGAGAACATAAAGTAGTCATTGGAGTGATGTATAACCCACCACAGAACTGCAGGAGGCCAAGAGAGGAGTACGAAGAAAACAACAGGGTGATGGTGGACACACTGGCTGAGGTGGCAAGAAGAGCTCACTCGAGCAGAGCAAAGTTACTGGTAATGGGCGATTTCAACCACAGGGAGATCGACTGGGAAAACCTGGAGCCACATGGGGGTCCCGAAACATGGAGAGCCAAGATGATGGATGTGGTACTTGAAAACCTCATGCATTAACATGTCAGGGACACAACCAGAGAGAGAGGGGAGGATGAGCCAGCAAGACTGGATCTTGTGTTCACCCTGAGCAGTTCAGACATTGAGGACATCACTTACGAGAGGCCCCTTGGAGCTAGCGATCACGTGGTTCTGAGTTTTGACTATATAGTAGAGTTACAAGTGGAGAAGGTAACAGGAACTGAAGGGGACAGGCCAAACTATAAAAGGGGGGACTACACAGGTATGAGAAACTTCCTGCAGGAGGTTCAGTGGGACAGAGAAATGATAGGAAAACCAGTAAACGAGATGATGGAATATGTGGCAACAAAGTGCAAGGAGGCAGAGGAAAGTTTTGTTCCCAAGGGAAACAGAAATAATAGGAAGACCAAAACGAGTCCTTGGTTTACCCGAAGGTGTAGGGAGGCAAAAACTAAGTGCAACAGAGAATGGAAAAGGTACAGGAGGCATAGGACCCAGGAAAACAAGGAGATTAGTAGAAGAGCCAGAAACGAGTATGCACAGATAAGGAGGGAGGCCCAGCGACAGTATGAAAACGACATAGCATCGAAAGTCAAATCTGACCCGAAACTGCTGTATAGCCACATTAGGAGGAAGACAACAGTCAAGGACCAGGTGATAAGGCTGAGGAAAGAAGGTGGAGAACTCACAAGAAACGATCGTGAGGAGCTCAACACGAGATTTAAGGAAGTATTTACAGTAGAGACAGGAAGGACTCTGGGGGGACAGACCAGATGGGGACACCAGCAAGGAATACACCAACAGGTGTTGGACGACATACATACAGATGAGGAGGAGGTGAAGAAACTGCTAAGGGACATCGATACCTCAAAGGCAATGGGACCGGACAACATCTCCTCGTGGGTCCTTAGAGAGGGAGCAGATATGTTGTGTGTGCCACTTACCACAATCTTCAACACGTCCCTGGAAACTGGGCAACTACCTGAGGTATGGAAGACTGCAAATGTAGTTCCCGTTTTTAAAAAATGAGACAGAAAAGAGGCACTAAACTATAGACCTGTGTCATTGACGTGTATAGTATGCAAAATTATGGAGAAGATTATCAGGAGGAGAGTGGTGGAGCACCTGGAATGGAACAAGAGTATAAATGCCAACCAGCACGGATTCACGGAAGGCAAATCCTGTGTCACAAACCTTCTGGAGTTTTATGATAAAATAACAGAAGTAAGACACGAGAGAGAGGGGTGGGTTGATTGCATCTTCTTGGACTGCAAGAAGGCCTTTGACACAGTTCCTCACAAGAGATTAGTGCAGAAGCTAGAGCATCAGGCGCATATAACAGGAAGGGCACTGCAATGGATCAGAGAATACCTGACAGGGAGGCAACAACGAGTCATGGTAGGTAATGATGTATCACAGTGGGCACCTGTGACGAGCGGGGTCCCACAGGGGTCGGTCCTAGGACCAGTGCTATTTTTGGTATATGTGAACGACATGATGGAAGGGTTAGACTCAGAAGTGTCCCTGTTTGCAGATGATGTGAAGTTAATGAGGAGAATTAAATCTGATGAGCACCAGGCAGGACTTCAAAGAGACCTGGACAGACTGGACACCTGGTCCAGCAAATGGCTTCTCGAATTTAATCCTGCCAAATGCAAAGTCATGAAGATAGGGAAAGGGCACAGAAGACCACAGACAGAGTATAGGCTAGGTGGCCAAAGACTGCAAACCTCACTCAAGGAGAAAGATCTTGGGGTGAGTATAACACCAAGCATGTCTCCGGAAGCCCACATAAATCAGATAACTGCTGCAGCATATGGGCGCCTGGCAAACCTGAGAACAGCATTCCGATACCTTAGTAAGGAATCATTCAAGACACTGTACACCGTGTATGTCAGGCCCATACTGGAGTATGCAGCTCCTGTTTGGAACCCGCACTTGATAAAGCACGTCAAGAAACTAGAGAAAGTACAAAGGTTTGCGACAAGGTTAGTTCCAGAGCTAAGGGAAATGTCCTATGAAGAAAGATTAAGGGAAATCGGCCTGACGACACTGGAGGACAGGAGGGTCAGGGGAGACATGATAACGACATATAAAATACTGCGTGGAATAGACAAGGTGGACAAAGACAGGATGTTCCAAGGAGGGGACACAGAAACAAGAGGCCACAATTGGAAGTTGAAGACACAAATGAGTCAGAGAGATAGTAGGAAGTATTTCTTCAGTCATAGAGTTGTAAGGCAGTGGAATAGCCTAGAAAATAACGTAGTTGAGGCAGGACCCATACACAGTTTTAAGACGAGGTTTGATAAAGCTCATGGAGCGGGGAGAGAGAGGGCCCAGTAGCAACCGGTGAAGAGGCGGGGCCAGGAGCTAAGACTCGACCCCTGCAACCACAAATAGGTGAGTACAAATAGGTGAGTACACACATACACACGCATACAGGAGGAAAGGACGAGACTGAGAGAGGGTACAAAAACGAAAGGAGGAACGGTAGGCATCGATGAAGACGAGCAGAACCCAGACTCAGGTGGAAGGACAAATTCACCCTACAGAGACACCCACAGAAGGACTCCAACCACAACAACACCGAAGCAACTGAACAACCTCAACCAAAACCCGCAAACTGTTCCCTATGCCCCCACCCCCCTTCACAAACCCCACCTCTATAGCAGCCCCTTGTGGGCACTCTGCCCCCAACCCCCCCCCCAAACCCCACTCACACTATGAAAACCCCAACGCAGCTGAACAATCTCAACCAACACCCACACACTGTTCCCTCTCTCCCCACCCCCCACATCAAATCCCACTGCCACAGCAGCTCCCAATGTGCACTCTGCCCTCACCCTCTCACCAAAAATCCCACCCACACCACAAACCCCCATAACCCCCCAACCCCAATATTCTCCCAGGTCCACTGTGATAGACAAGAAGCTGAAGGTGTGGTACACAAATGCAGATGGAATAGCAAATAAATACGAGGAATGGCACCAAGGAATCAACGAGAAGTCCCCGGACATCATACCAGTCACAGAATCGAAACTCACTGAGACAATAACAGATGCAGTCTTCCCACCGGGATATCAGATCCTGAGGAAAGATACAAGGAGCAGAGGGGAAGGAGGGGTTGCACTGCTTATAAAAAACTGATGGAGTTTCGAGGAAATGAAGGGCATGGACGAGATTGGAGAAAGGGACTACATAGCAAGCACAATTCAATCTGGGGAACATAACGTAGTCATTGCTGTGATTTATAACCCACCACAGAACTGCGGGAGGAATATGATGAGAACAACAGAGCAATAGTGGACACATTGGCTGAGGTGGCACGAAGAGCTCAAACGTGCAGAGCAAAGTTTCTGGTTATGGGTGATTTCAACCACAGGGAGATCGATTGGAAAAACCTGGAGCCTCATGGGGGCCCGAAACAGAGAGCCAATATGATGAATGTGGTACTGGAATACCTCATGCATCAACACATCAGGGACACTACCAGAGAGTGAGGGGAGGATGAACCAGCAAGACTGGACCTTGTGTTCACCCTGAGTAGCTCAGACATTGATGACATCAAATATGAGAGGCCCCTCGGAGCTAGTGACCACGTAGTCCTGAGTTTTGATTACATAGTAGAGTTACAGGTGGAGAGGATAACAGGAGTCGAATGGGAAAAGCCAAACTATGAAAGGGGGGACTACACAGGTATGAGGAACTTCCTGTGAGAGGTGCAGTGGGACAGAGAAATGGTAGGAAAGACAGTAAATGAAATGATGGAGTATGCAACAACAAAATGCAAGGTGGCAGAGGAAAGGTTTGTTCCCAAGGGCAACAGAAACAATGGGAAGACCAAAGCGAGTCCTTGGTTTACCCAAAGGTGCAGGGAGGCAAAAACTAAGTACATTAGAGAATGGAAGAGGTATAGAAGGCAAAGGACCCAGGAAAACAAGATCAGTCGAAGAGCCAGAAACGAATATGCACAGATAAGGAGGGAGGCCCAGTGACAGTACGAAAATGACATATCATCGAAAGCCAAGTCTGACCCGATACTGCTGTTTATCCACGTTAGGAGAAAGACGACAGTCAAAGACCAGGTGATCAGGCTGAGGAAAGAAGGTGGGGAACTCACAAGAAACGATCAAGAGGTATGCGAGGAGCTCAACAGGAGATTTAAGAAAGTATTCACAGTGGAGACAGGAAGGACTCTGGAAAGACAGGACAGAGAGGGACACCAACAGGGAATAGACCAACAGGTGCTGGACGATATGCGCACAACTGAGGAGGAGGTGAAGAAGCTGCTAAGTGACCTTAATACCTCAAAGGCAATGGGACCGGACAACATCTCCCCATGGGTCCTTAGAGAGGGAGCAGATATGTTGTGCGTGCCACTTGCCACAATCTTCAACACGTCCCTTGAAACTGGGCAACTACCTGAGGTATGGAAGACGGCAAATGTAGTTCCCATTTTTAAAAAAGGAGACAGAAAAGAGGAACTAAATTACAGACCAGTGTCATTGACCTGTATAGTATGCGAAGTCATGGAGAAGATTATCAGGAGAGTGGTGGAGCACCTGGAACGGAACAAGATTTTTAACGATAACCAGCACGGATTCATGGAAGGCAAATCCTGTGTCACAAACCTTCTGGAGTTCTATGGCAAAATTACAGAAGTGCGACACGAGAGAGAGGGGTGGGTTGATTGCATTTTCTTGGACTGCAAGAAGGCCTTCGACACAGTTCCTTACAAGAGACTAGTGCAGAAACTAGAGGATCAAGCGCATATAACAGGAAGGGCACTTCAATGGATCAGAGAATACCTGACAGGGAGGCAGCAACGAGTCATGGTACGGGATGAGGTATCACAGTGGGCTCCTGTAACGAGCGGGGTCCCACACAGATCGGTCCTAGGACCATTGCTATTTCTGGTATATGCGAATGACATGATGGAAGGGATAGACTCAGAGTTGTCCCTGTTCGCAGATGATGTGAAGTTAATGAGGAGAATTAAATCAGATGAGGACCACTCAGGATTTCAAAGAGACCTGGACAGGTTGGACATGTGGTCCAGCAACTGGCTTCTTGAATTCAACCCTGCCAAGTGCAGTCATGAAGATCGGAGAAGGGCAAAGAAGAACGCAGACAGAGTATAGACTAGGTGGCCAAGGACTGCAAAACTCGCTAAAGGAGAAAGATCTTGGGGTGACCATAATACCAAGCATGTCTCAGGAGGCACACATCAACCAGATAACTGCTGCAGCATACGGGCGCCTGGCAAACCTGAGAATACCATTCCGATACTTTAGTCAGGAATCGTTCAAGACACTGTACACTGTGTACATTAGGCCCATACTGGAGTACGCAGCTCCAGTTTGGAACCCACACCTGGTCAAACACGTCAAGAAATTAGAGAAAGTGCAAAGGTTTGCAACAAGGCTAGTTCTGGAGCTCAGGGGTATGTCCTACGAAGAAAGGTGGAGAGAAATCGGACTGACGACATTGGAGGACAGGCGGGTCAGGGGAGACATGATAACGACATACAAAATACTCTGTGGAATAGATAAGGTAGACAGAGACAGGGTGTTCCAGAGAGGGGACACAGAAACAAGGGGTCACAATTGGAAGCTGAAGACTCAGACGAGTCATAGGGATGTTAGGAAGTATTTCTTCAATCATAGAGTCGTCAGGAAGTGGAATAGCCTAACAAGTGATGTAGTGGATGCAGGAACTATACATAGCCTTATGACGAGGTATGACAAAGCTCTGGAAGCAGAGAGAGAGAGGACCTAGTAGCGATCAGTGAACAGGAGGGGCCAGGAGCTGAGTCTCGACCCCTGCAACCACAATTGAGTACAATTAAGTGAGTATACACACATACACACACACACACACACACACACACACACACACACACACACACACACACACACACACACACACAGTGAAGAGGCAGGGCCAGGAGCTCGGACTCGATCCCTGCAACCTCAACTAGGTGAGTACAACTAGGTGAGTACACACACGCACACACACACACACACACACACACACACACATACACACACACACACACACACACACACACACACACACACACACACACACACACACACACACCACCACCACCACCACCACAACCACCACCACCACCACCACCCCCACCACCACCACCACCACCACCACCACCACCACCACCACCACCACAGAACAGCAGGAGGCCAAGGCAAGAGTATGACGAGAGCAACAGAGCAATGATTGACACACTGGCTGCAGTGACCAGAAGAGCTCATGCATGTAGGGCAAAGCTCCTGATGATGGGTGACTTTAACCACAAGGAGATCGATTGGGAGAACTTGGAGCCACATGGGGGCCAAGATACATGGAGGGCTAAGATGATGGAGGTGGTACTGGAAAACGTCATGTACCAACATGTAAGGGACACTGCAAGAGAGAGAGTAGAGGATGAATCAGCACCACTGGACTTAGTATTCACCTTGAGTAGTGCAGGTATTGAGGACATCACATATGAAAAACCCCTTGGGGCCAGCGATCGTGTGGTTTTAAGCTTCGAATACACAGTAGAGCTACAAGTGGAGGGGGGAGCAGGAAGGCCAGGACGAATGAAGCCAAACTACAAGGGGACTACGTGGGAATGAGGAACTTCCTGAACGGGGTTCAGTGGGACAGAGAATTGACAGGGAAGCCACTTAATGAGATGATGGAATATGTAGCAACAATGTGCAAGGAGGCTGAGGAGAGGTTTCTACCGAAGGGTAACAGTAATAATGAAAAAGCCAGGATGAGCCCAAGGTTCACCCAAAGGTGCAGGGAGGCAAAAACCAAGTGTGTTAGGGAATGAAAGAAATATAGAAGGCAAAGGACCCAGGAGAATAAGGAGAGCAGTCGTAGAGCCAGAAACGAATATGCACAGATATGCAACGACAATATAAAAACGACATAGCAGCGAAAGCCAAATCTGACCCGAAACTGTTATACACCCACATCAGGAGAAAAACAACAATCAAGGACCAGGTAATCAGGCTAAGGAAGGAAGGAGGTGAGACAACAAGAAATGACCGTGAAGTATGTGAGGAACTCAACAAGAGATTCAGAGAAGTGTTCACAGAGGAGACAGAAGGGGCTCCAGGAAGACGGAGAGGTGGAGCACACCACCAAGTGCTGGACACAGTACACACAACTGAGGAAGAAGTGAAGAGGCTTCTGAGTGAGCTAGATACCTCAAAGGCAATGGGGCCAGATAACATCTCCCCATGGGTCCTGAGAGAGGGAGCAGAGGCACTATGTGTACCCCTAACAACAATATTCAATACATCTATCGAAACAGGGAGATTGCCTGAGGCATGGAAGACAGCAAATGTAGTTCAAATCTTTAAAAAAGGAGACAGACATGA